>OY720025.1:11700258-11818258 GCA_963082485.1 Eudonia mercurella
TGTTTATTCTTAATGACTCTTTGTTAAATAGTTAACGAAAATTTATTTTAGTTAATTAAAATAAAGTGTTAAAGTTGAGATAAAACAAAAGTAGAATAAAAGTCTTATTCCATCACATCATTAATAATTGAACGAAAAAAAACTTTAATCATAAAGTAACTGTAAATAAATCACAATTAAACGATAATAGTAATGTGCATGGTACGGTGAGGCACTCTTAGCTAAATATTTTCCGCCAATCGGAAGCTTAGAGCAATAGTGCTGAAACGTGGCATGCTTCATTATTACGGATATTTCAAATAAGTTGCGGCGTCGTTATGGGTCGAAACAATCAATATTCCAGTGCTTTGAAATTAACGTTGACCTAAATACCTACCTACGATAGGTACTGAGTTTTTAGGAAACTTTGATACAACAGCTGGCTGTTGTCGCTCTAAAGCCTATCTGCACCAATACAGGCTCGAGCCATTCACGATAATTAACGCGTGAGACGATAAAAGGTACCGGCTACCAATAATCAATTTTCATTGAGCTCATTATTACCCTCTACGTGTAAATAACGTAGACTACTAACTAAGTAATGTAACTAACAATAACTATGGATACTTTGCTAGCTTACTAATTATATCGTTATTGGAATAGGTAACTACTTAAACAATAATCCCCTTATTTATAAAAACTATTTAAGCATTATTTAGTTAAATATTGTTTTGTCAACGTCACACGAACGTCATTTTGAATTTGAGAAAAAGAGACAAAACAATGATTAACTAAATTATGCTTAAATAGTTTTTATGAATATGGGGGTTAATATACAAATATGTCGTGAATCGTGATTATAGAGAGTGCATAACAGTGTGATTTCGAGTGAATAACCAAACTATAGTAAGAGATGAATCATTCAACTCTCTTAACATTCATAATTGGAAAATAAATGTGATAAGATATTCATATGAAACCCCGACGATCAGTTGTGGTCATGGAAAACGGTGCCTTAAAATATGGGAGCAACAACAACAATAATGATATTCTCGAAGAGAAGGTGGTGAGTATGCTTCTTATTTTACTATACGAACCAAACGTACTGACTGTGAGTATGCTTCTTATTTTACTATACGAACCAAACGTACTGACTGTGAGTATGCTTCTTATTTTACTGTACGAACCAAACGTACTGACTGTGAGTATGCTTCTTATTTTACTATACGAACCAAACGTACTGATTGTGATTATGCTTCTTATTTTACTATACGAACCAAACGTACTGACTCTAGCATATTTTTGTTAGTCATAATGCGCTAATGGTGCGACCTTACCGAATAAGGAACGATCTCACACCAACTCTACGTTTATCCAAATAAGGTTGAAATTGCAGTGCACTGCCGTTTCTCTTGTAGTGTTACATTTGTTTATTTCATTTTGTTAAAAAGGTAATATAACTTACATATAATATACAAATGGGTTCAATGTAACGTGTAGTATTATTAATGCGCAACCATGCAGAGAAAATAGAATAAAGTAACATCCTGTTATAAAAATGTAAAAGCAGACAAGAATGAATCTTAAAATGCTAGCACGCCGGCGTACCTAAGTTACCATCGTTCGATATATCTTGTACTTCGGCAGAAGTTCAGACAGACCATTGACCTATGTATCTTTTTGTGCGACTAGTTTTCAGAGTATGTGATCTTCTTCTTTTGTTTGTTTTTGGTTGTTCGTTGTTGGTCTTGTCTTGTTAGACAAAACAAATAATGAAAGAAAATAATATCAATGTCATCATTCTTTTAATGATCGCATTAAATGAATTGTGATTTGCTAACATAATTATTAGGTGTATAAATTGTTACTAACATAAGAATGGGAAAAAGAAAAGCCTGGAATAAAAGTTATTATTATTAACGCATCGTGGCAAAGGGTTGTTTTTCTAACTAATTGGTCCAATGAATATCGGTGAAACATAATACGCATGTTAATTAATCCTTAAACGCCGGAGGCCGAGAGCCAAAGCCACAAAGTAAGGAGACTGCAGAATGTAAGCTTCATACAAACTCGCACGAGAAATGCACACATAGACAATCTCACGGACACGGAATATCGCAACCTTGCCTTCTAGGGTCTCCGTATATTGTGGCAAGATATCACACCGGAGATACCTGGGCTCAATTTCCAGGTTGGGCAAACTAAGCTTTGGATTTTACGATAGCCTGGTTTAATAATCACCAACCCGCTTTGGCAAGCGTGGTGATTAATCTAACATCCGTCAGTTGTAGCGATGAATTGATTTCAATATGATGGAGGCCTTGCCCCAGCAGAGGAACAGTATAGCTTTGCTTTAATTATATCATGTTTGTAATTTTAATGGCTTTTCAGTTTACTGCTGTGGATAGGGTTCAATATGGGTAGAACATCCCATCCCATTGCTTTTAAGGGGGTTAAGTCGAGATGTATGGTCTACAAGAACTGTTTGTTAGCTTTGTCTTGATTGGCAACACATCGTGTGTTCAAATGTAGCGTTTGCAAAGTATTCAACATTATTGTCTTTGAAGATTTTCACACACTTTACCAGTTTGCTGACGACTTCAGTCAATGTAGTTATAATATACCGATCCGTATTTCTTGTGTATTCTTTACATCGCTACAGCGCCTAAAATCGCTAAACGGCTTTGTTTTTCCTCAAATATCAGAATTCTAGTAGCGTCAGCAGCGGTCTTGATTCACTTATTTTACCGTTTGCTTGAACATGATATAGATACTTTTATATTCTTTGTTACTATTTTTCTCTTTCGCAACAGAAAAGCGCTTCTCTTTCATCTCACCTGATGTTAAGAGACTATTAAGCTGAAAAGAAAATGGCTGCTTCACCTTAACATAAGAGAACAAGCTTTGCATTGCTAGGTTAGTTAGTACCCTGTGTGAGCTAAGTGAGTTTCATTGTTTTTTTTTTAAACATATCATCCGCTATTTTTTAATCAAACTACTGCAGCGCCTAGTATCGGATTTAGGTTTAAGTTAATTCCGTGTTGCTTTATGGGGAACAGCAATAAATAACGTTGTGCAACCTTTTTTCATGTGGCAACCGGCCAAGCGCGCTGGCTGCATGCGCTACATCCTTCGGACCAACCAAAAGCAGGGGCCAACATGCCTGGCGCCAGACACCATACAATATCTCACAGCAATGGGTTATTTTATTTCCAGCGATAAGTCTAGCGTCAAATACTTTTAAACTGGAGACCTAGTCTTTATTAAAAGTAAGGAGTCTTTTTGATGCGTAAAATATAGCTGCATTATAATGTGTGACTACTTTTGATAATGGACGAATCCTATTAAACATAGTGGTATATAGAGTCACAAGATGTCAAGGGTGTTCGCATTTGTCTAAGAGTATATCTGACGTGCATATTTTTTGTTTTTTTTATTTTTCTTTATCAACTGGTAAGAGGTGCTAAGCAAGCTATCTTGTTATAACCATAACACAACGTAAGTAACATTGTGTTATGGTCTAAAACTTAGACTAGACAGAATAAAAATACAAATAAATGTATGTGATGAGTTCTTGTGAATTCTTTATAATTGAATGTCTTATGTCTATGCGAAACATTTGTACGTATTGTAGTTAGTAGCGAAAATAATAATAAAATACTTTTGAACAACCTCCTCTGTTTGTAGAAATACACTCGAGAGCAATGAATATCCTATAAATCTCGGAAACTAAGAATTCTAGCTCGAAACTGATTTGTAAGTTCAGTTTCTGTAAAAAAGCGATTACGAATCATGGTGTTCACCAAGCATCGATCTTCTCGTGCTGTGGTACACCTGGATCTGCCTGTTCCTGGTCTGCGTAGGTTAGAGCCAGTTTCCTCGTAACGTCGGAGAACTCTTTGTACTGTTGACAGCGACACACCGACTGTCCTGGCTTTATTGCGCTGACTCCGGCCGGTTTCCAGCATTGTGAGAATTCTGGTGCATTCATCAAGTGTAAGCGACATGATTACAGCTTGAATAATAAAATTGAACACTATCAACATGGTTTTTAAAACCACTTAAATGATAGATTAGAAACAAAAGCAAAAACAAATGCAGTAATTTCGTAATTCCATCTTCGAAAGTCTCCCCTTTTCAAATTTAATTTTTATGACATAACTTTACAATAACTAAGAAATTTTATTACTTTCATTTTAATTGTCTATTAAACACAATTTATTTCATTAACTAAACAATCTAACATGTATCACTTGTGCGATACATTGTGTTTTCGTGCGATGGCTAAGTCAATCTATTTGCTTAAAACATAAAAGATTTTTAATATTGATATGGTCACTATTAGATGTTGTTAGGTTAGCTAATTACGTAATAACTTAAGACAGAGGTCCCTTATGTAGGGACTGAATAAATTAACCGACTTGGTATTACATGGATCTCACAACTTTTTACGGTAGAAGAACTGAGTTGGTTTTTTTACAAGTTTGTTTTCGATGGCTTAATATTTACTTGAAAGAAAAGAGCAGAAACTCAGCAAGGGCTATTATTTTCCTGAACAACACAATTGAACGAAAAACAATATTCGAACATGAGGTTACAATTACATTTAGCGTTTTAAAAAAATATTCTTCCGTTTGTGTGTATGTCACTGAACTCCTCCTAAACGGCTGAACCCATTTTGATGACTTGTCTGTGTGTATTTGGAGTTAGACCCTGGATGGTTTAGATTCACAATTATTGGACCCGGTAGGTGGCACTACAATAGGGTTCTTGGGGTGTTCACTCAAGCGGACGAAGTCGCGAGCAAGCCGCTTGTAGGTTTATAAAATAATCCTTTCTACGGTGTAGAGTAAAATATTTATGGAGGTGCTTTCAGGGGAGACAGCCTGACTCATACACGCTCCCTTTAGCAGGCTTTATCGCATCAAAACGGATCAGGGGAACCGAGCGCATCGCAGTGAGCATAACAAGCGCGTTAATTTTTAACACTATTATAATTTATTTAAAAACATTGCCTTTTTAATTGAGGCTCGCTGGGGCAGCGGCTTATGTATTCGAATTACGATCTCACAAGTTAAGCAACTTTTGCAACGCCGGGTAATCTGATGGCTAACCAAACTGAAATATCTAGAATATCTTTATTGTGTTATTTATTGACTACTTTATTTTAATTGTTTACTATATGTGTTCTTTTTTTTATAAATGTATCCTATTCTATTCTATTCTATTCCATTCCATTAAAAAGTATCCGATCCAGAAAATGCATTATTTTGTCGACGCGTTCATACTCCGGATGTAGGAACAGTTCCAGATATCAAGTTACGAGAAAAGCTATTTCTGTGCCAAAAACTTAAATTATACTGCGAACCGCTCACCCGAGTCAAAGACACAAATGTAGCTTGAAAACACTGATATTAAAAAGCTCTTATGCATTTGGTTATCCAATACAAACTATAAAGTAAAAAAAAAAATATCGAACCAGTTGGTCAACTCTAATAAAACTGTTTATGCTAAGGAAAATACAGAGACCTAGTCAGTAAATAGGCAGAATTTCAAAAATCAATTTATTTAACTGAATTTAAGACGTAGAATCGAATATTTTTTTACGGATCTACTTGCGTTTATTTTATACATTCGTCGTTTTCGTCACCATCTCAGCCAAAAGACGTCATCATTTTACACATTGATGTTGTTAAATTTTCCTGATGTTTCGAACCCTGCTTGTCCGTAGTCTCCCTGGAAGTAAACGTTACTTTATTAATGTGGTTGGACATACAACTAGATATTAAGATTTCTAGAAAATTTTATACGAATTATTAATATTAGTGAAACGGCGTTAGTGTGTAAAATGTTTAACGCTAGCACTTTACTTGCGACTTCGTCCGCGTGGATTTGAAATTTAAAAAATAAACTTTTTTACATAAAATATAGCCTATGTTAGCCACAAGGAATGTAGCATTATATCAGTGAAAGAATTTTTATAATTGGAAAAGTAGTTTCAGAGATTACCCTCCGCAAACAAACAAACAAACAAAGTCACAAACCCTACGCTTTATTAATAGTATAGATTAAAGTTTGTATAGGATACTGAAATATATCCAGGCACTTAAAGCACGAGCAGAACACCGAAAACGCATTGTACAGTAATCTCTCAAACCTTCATGGTGTTCGCGACCGAGTTTCTATATTTCACGCAGGCTGTGACCCCGTTAACTGGTTGCCATAATGCAGTAGCGTCCACTTCTAAAAAGAAAACGACGTATGTATGTCTGGCGTAATAACCTTAAATGTCAGTTCATTTTTAATTCAATACCTGAACTGGGTTGTACAGCACTACCAGTATACTGGATGTGGAAAGGGATTTAAAGTTTGTAGAAGGTTTTTAAAAAACTGCATCATCATCTCAGCCAAAAGACGTTCACTGCTGGACAAAGACCTCCCGCAAGGATCTCCACAACGACCGGTTTTGTGCTGCTCGCATTCAGCGGCTTCTCGCGACAAAACAAAAAACAAACAAAAAACTACATAAACCCTTTATTTTATAGAACATTGATTTATTAACAAATGTAATACGAAGTCGCGAATTCAGAGATAGAGAAGAGGTAAGGTATAAGGTATAAATAAGGAAATCGATAAAACAATTTTTTTATAAATTGCATGACAACTGTCTCCGTCTAACTTGATTTGCTAACTATCGTATTAGTATAACAAAAAACTACTTATAGAATTATTTATCATATTTGTTCTTTTTGACTAATTAGACAAGGAGTATTTTATTATTTGTGTGAGTAGTGAAAAGTAGTTTAAAGTCCACTATGAAAAGTTCCAAATCGCTGAAAGTCAGTTGAATTACTTGAGAATAAACTTAAGTTGTTATCTTAAAATCTTTGTATTTGCATAGCATAGTTATTTCATTAAAAATGGCAAATCAATAATGGTTTGAAAAAATCTATATTCGAAGTTTGTAATTTACTTGGGAAACCGAAATGTTTAAAGGCTTTTTAGGAGAGTTTGCTGGTAGCTTTGAACGGCAATTTCAGCGTCACCGGATTTAAAGTATATTTTATTTTTTAATATCTTAACGTTACTTACGTATTAGATGACACGTTTTGCTCCAGCAACTATTATGGGTTAGGGGTCGACGGTGAAAACGGGCATAATAGTAACACTGATAAACTATTTAACTAGGTACCTTACTACGTTTGAGTAGGTATCGACACATTGATGGATCGTCTGTCGCGCCGCCATGATTGTTTTGAACGAGCCAGGCAGCACAGGTAGGCTACTCTTGACGCAAACTCAATCTCAATATAATTCCAATGCGATTATTATGTATCGATATTGGGATAAGTTTCGCAATTTCGGAACGCCCCATCTCGATAATAATTTGTTCACTCAATTTCCACGCAATTTAATTCCAATGTAGCGCTATTATCGCCTTTAAGAATGCCATTTGAATTTTTTAGATTTGGGATTGGAATTGTATTGAAATTGAGTTTGCGTCAAGAGTAGCCTACCTGGCCGGTGTCTTCGGTATTATGTTATTATTCTAAGAGTTTCGTTTTCAATATAGTATTTAAATGCAAAACAGAAACTATGCGAAAGTAAATGAAATAAGTATTCGTAGGCTGGCCTAGCTCTACAAATAAAAACATAAACATTAACCATCTGACTTTTAGACCACTTGCTAATTAGACCAGCTGCTTTTTAGACCAGTTGCTAATTAGACCAGCTGCTTTTTAGACCAGTTGCTACTTAGACCATTTGCTTTTTAGACCAGTTGCTACTTAGACCAGCTGGTCTAAGTAGCTAGTCTAAGCTGCTTTTTTAGACGAGATGATACTAACCCTTAATAAATAGCCAATTTCTCATTCTGACTAGTGTAGTGGTACCGGTGTTCGATAATTTAAGCCATGTTTTCGACATAACTTTCGTCACCAAAAATAACCTAAGAATTTCGAAGATTTTTTCCGGGATAAAAGCTAGGAAGCTATTATTTAAATGTTGCTAAATACTAAAATCAGATGCAGAATCTTATTTTTTATATATTATTACTGTTAATATATGTACTCATATAATTTTATTATACTTTTTTATCTACTTGACGTTCATTTCATTTCAAAATCATTTTCATCATCATCTCAGTCGAAAGATGTTCCTGGAAAAAGGTCTCCGCAAGGATCTCACAACGACCGCTTTTGTGTTAACATCCATCGGCTACTTGCACCCTTCACCAGATCGTCGGTCCACCTAGTTGCCTACAACATATTAATTGCTATCAATTCACAAAAAGCTTCTACACGGCCTCGCTTCCAAAGATAGTCATTATAAAAAGAAATAGTATCTCGATCTGATTTATTTGAAACGGTGCCAAGGTTCATTTTCGAAGCGCGCCTATTACAACTGCTCGTCGTTGCAGATACCGCGGACTAAGACACGGCTAGGTCAAGCGCACACTTAAGCGAAAGTGTTGGCCTATAATGCGAATGTTCAATCTACGCTACATAGTAGCCACCTGGCTACACAGGCGGGGCCCACCGGCACCATTAGCACGCGAACGCGAGGGTTCAAGGCCTCGGTATCTCAGTTCCTATAGATAAACTTGTTACCTATTGCGTAACTCCTAAAGGCTTAAGTTCGTACTTCAATATCCTGGAATTTATAGGGCGAGTAGGTACCGTAATTGGAGAAGTTCGTCTGTACTTCCGGCGAGTCTTAGAGACTTTAAATTAATTTTATTATGTAGATTTAGAAGGTGCATTGTAGTATATTGAACTAGGTACAGAATTCCAGTACACAGATACAAAGTTTCATAACATAGATTAGTATACATAATATAGATAAGTATGCCATCAAAAACAAACTTGTAAAAAAACCAAGTCTCGCAACTCAGTTCTTCTACCGTAAAAAGTTGTGAGATCCATGTAATACCAAGTCGGTTAATTTATTCAGTCCCTACTTAAGGGACCTTCTTCTTCTGTCTTAAGTTATAACATAATTAGCTAACCTAACAACATCTTATAGTGACCATATCAATATTAAAAATCTTTTATGTTTTAAACAAATAGATTAACTCGGCCATCGCATGAAAACAAAATGTATCTCACAAGTAATACATATTATATTATATTAAATTAGATATATATTTTATTAGTTGAGTGCGATTGCCAAGTCAATCTATTTATTTAAAACATAAAAGATTTTGATTTAAAGATCGAAGATAGAAACACAATGACATGATCATCAAAAACGTATGCTGATCTCAACTCTGTCGGAACTTAAAAATGCTACTTTCATGCTTTTACCCGAGTCTGCAAAGCATACGGTTCGCATGATTGGCCTAACAACAAAAAGAGTTGACGCCTTGCAACATGGATATAACTCGCGCGATGCCGACCCAGATGCCATCGTCATTACGTAATTTTATTGAATCTCCAGAGGATGGGCAGCAGCGTGATTATTCTCACCTTACTGCGATCGCCAACCCGCCTGCCAAGCGTGGCGATTATGGAATTCCCCTCAAAATTATTTATCCTTGAGGGGGGAGGCCTTTGTCCAGCAGTGGACGTCTTTTTGGCTGAGATGATGATGATGATGATTGAATCTCATTTTTCAAACAGGAACAATGCAAGACACTGCTGCTTGGCGGCTGAAATTCAGGTGGCGTCTTTTGCGTTCATGTGTTTCTACATAAATCCTCTTTTAAGCTAGGAAAAACTCATTACCAACTTTCACGATTCGGGAGCAGGGGGGCACGGTCTATTTAATACCATACCGTGCCGTGCGTAATACATTGCCGTCTGGGTGTTCCGGACCATCGATTTGATAGTCTCCTTATATTCACGCCGGCAGCGGCCCGCCAGAGGGAACGTCCGGTGATGTTTAGGCGTGTTCCAAGAAGTCCCGAGGCTTACGGCTTTTACATACACGCTCGCTAAACAAACAGTGATACATTAAGGTGACCAACCAAGCCAGTCAATTAGTCGATACTTACTTACTTACTTACTCCGATGGTCTGCGATAATGGTTACAGTATTAGCAAAATTGTCCTCAATATCGTATTGTGCTATATGGCTTTGTGACAAATCCTTTAAGTTTGAACAATAAATAAATAAGTAAAGAAATATGAGCACCCGTTAAGAATTAAACCTCTAGTCTACTCGTAGTACTGGTGATCTTACCACTCGGTCTTGTTCGCGGAGGCAGTATGTTGTAGTGTGTTTTTATATTCTCGCTATAAAGACCCATTATGCTACCATGATTGATTGTATGTTTCTCGTGTTTTGATTGATTGCCAAGCTGTCGTATATAATAACACTTTCTAGACTGATGTACCTAACAATTATAATATATCATGTTTTAGTATAGAATTTTAATAAACGTACAATATACGTTTGAATAATCTGAACCTTGTATTGTATTTTGACGACCTCCTTGGTCGAGTGGCTTGCACACCGGTTTTCATGGTGTCGCCATCTCTGAGGTCCCGGGTTCGATCCCCGGTCGGGTCAATTTAGAAATACCTGTTTTTCTAAATTGTTTCGGGTCTGGGTGTTTCCTATGTATAATAAGTATGTATTTAAGTATATTAAGTATGTTTATCCGTTGTCTAGTTAACCATTTTATCGAGTTTCTTAAGGAAGCTCTTATTGGGGCTAGATAATTGGTGTGAGTGTGGGAAACATTTATTATTATTATTTATTTATTTATTTATTTAAACTCTCTTTATCCGACGTAAAGAAAGATGTGCTTTAGGAATATATTCGCAGAACTACCAATTTGTAACGAATAAATATATTTAGCCTCTTACAAAACTCACTCTCAGTACAGAGTGCGACACTTGTATGTAAACTACAATTTGTATGCAATCGAAGCAGTGCCACCTAGTGACAAACTTTTGTAACCAACTTGTAACAACTTTGATTTCAAAATTCATTGATAGAACCTTAATATTAAACTACACTAAGCTTTTGAAGTCCCTGGATGCGAGCAGCACAAAACCGGTCGTTGTGGAGATCCTTGGGGGAGGTCTTTATCCAGCAGTGGACGTCTTTTGGCTGAGATGATGATGATGATGATGATGATGATGAAGCTTTTTGATTTATGTGACCATAAAAATAGCACCCGTTGCCGAGCTAGGGTTGGAAACCTGTATTTCAGCATCCGGCTAATTACACGCATTAATTATAGTCTGTAATGAATTATAGTTCAGTTAACCCATCCGGGTAACCAATACGCTTGTGTTAAGTATGGGTTTACGTCAGCCAGTAGTCTAAAGGAGGTATATGACGATACCTCCTTTAGACCTAGATACGATGGCATAATGACGTTCATAAGAACTATTTGTAGCCTAAACAGAATAAATGATTTTAAATTTTGAATTTAAATTTTGAATTTAAATTTTTTGAATTTTATAAGGATTCGTTCGGTTACTGACGTAGCGACTCCTATTATTTTGCTCTTTGTTTTAATAGCTACAAGAACTTACATTATCTAACTACAAACGCCTACGCCCGTATATATAGGTCCTAAGTGAACGTCGACGGATGGGATAAATAATTTTTTAAACTTATTACTATTATTATTAATCAAACTTTGAATAATAATATTCGGTGGCGTAGTAGCTAGGCCGTTTGGATATCGATTACGTTTGATGTCAGAATGACTTGGGTGTCAGATTTATCTATCTTGACCATATTGTTTGGGAAGGCAAAACAATTGAAAGCTACCAACCTTGCAGCTTGGCCCGGTTACGGCTTGATCTCTTCATGTTGGTAAGGCTTGAGCTTAGCCATTGGACGTTTTATGGACGGTTGATGTTATCATCTAGTTTTTACATACAACTGAAATTTAATTAATCAAATACTGTAAAAAAATACTTAGTACTACAAAACGTAGAAGTTGTCGCCTAAACATTGTTCAAATTAATTTTAATATGCACAGCACTTGACAACCCAAAACCAAATCCCTTCGAGACGTCTCAGTATAAATAGTATGTAAAATAAATGCAAAAAAGATTTCATTTTATTGAGTACCTAATATTATATACGAGCATAATAATGTTATAATTTACTAAAATGTTCAAAAGCTATAGCAATGCAATGTTTCTGCATTATTTAGGGGCTTGCACTGAAAGTGGCAACAACAATACAGGAATCAATAAGACCTTTTGTAACCTCCCAGAGCAGTATTGATCGTCAGTCTATTACTACTAAGGCCGCATCCTCGAGGTAGCGATTTGCATGTAAAAAGTATATCGATATTTTTTCCGATATGATATATCGAAAAGTTGTATCGACATTTTGCGATATACCGATCAAAACATCGATATTATATAAGGAAGAATAAGAATTTATTCAAATTAAGTTCACCATTTGTTTCTAAATAAACTTTATTTTGTAAAGTTAATCGCTGATTGGTCATCTCCCAGCTCGCGACGTGAACCAAAGATTAATAAGATAAGATACGATAGTCTACGTGTCAAATAAAAAATCTCGATATTTAGCTACTATATCGATTATTAATACATCGATATTTGGTTGCATTTTTTTTTTTTTAAATATCGAGATTTGGTGATTAGGATAATAGCGATTTGATTCGAGATATCGAAATGCTAATATCGTTATTTAAAAATATTGATATATATCGAGCATCCCTATCTTGAAGCAAACAGTCCACTTTGCGGGAGCGGTAGCGAAGGGACTACCTTCAATATTGAAAATAGAAAGCTGATATAGTGGACTTCGTTTGTCTTAAAAACGTAAATATTTAAATTGTCACATTATACAGGTTGACTTTTTTATCACCGTCCAAACCTTCTGAGATGACTCCCGAGATACAAACGAACAACTCTTACTATTGGACCAACTTCCTAACTCGAAAATAAAATTCAGCTGATCCATACAAAACATCAATATTCATTCGACCAAAATGTATGGAACAGCTGAATTTTATTTTCGAGTTAGAGAGTTGGTCCTGTAGTAAGAGTTGTTCGTTTGTATCACGGGAGTCATCTCAGAAGGTTTGGACGGTGACAAAAAAAGTCAACCGGTATAATAATGTTTAAATTGTCACATTATAATATACTAGCGGCCGCCCGCAGTTTCACCCGCGTGCTTCCCGTTTCCCGTAGGAATATCGGGATAAAAAATATCCTATGTGTTAATCCAGGTTATAAACTATCAGTATGCCGAATTTCATCCAAATCCATCCATCCGTTGCAGCGTGAAGAAGCAACAAATAATTATACACACATACACATAAACTTTCGCATTTATAATATTAGTGTGATTATATTATAATAATCTTTAGAGCCACGTCATAATCGGTGACCGATTTTTCAGTCGGTAAAAATGACTCAGTGGCGTGCATTTAGAGAGGCCTATTTATTTATTTTATTTATTTATTTTATTTATTTAACAAAAACCACAGCTCTTTTTTTTTTCTCTCTCTTCTTTAGCCTATGTCCAGCAGTAGACTAGTTTAGGCTGATGGAGATGATGATGATAATGATGATGATGATTATGATGAAATTGAAATGTATGGAATTATATGTTACATACATACATACAAAAATACAAAGGTTTCCTCTTTATAATATTAGTATAGATTTACTTCACCTTTAGATAATGGGCGTAATTCATAGTTATTTTTATTTCGTGGTCATTGTGTTATTTACACAAAAAATATAGTCTTCTTCGAGTGAATTGATTTGATATTTTACACGTTTCTTTTTTATATTACTTAGGTGGCCAACAATCAAACGATCCGATTGATGGAAAGCTATTTGCGACTTGCCGATCCTCTAAAAACCTCCTTTCTATAAGACACACAGGTCGTATATAAAATAGATTTCCTCCTTGTGGCGTTCCACCTTACCACTCATGCTTCTCCTACACATTCTCCCTAGGAAACGCGGTAAATACAGCCGTATTACATAGCCATATTACGATTAGAATATCTCTTTCAACCATAGGGGTTGCATAGCCGTATTACGTTTAGATTAACATTTTACTATGTTATTTATAGTCAGCTTTACTTCCTCTACATTATACAGTCCAAACAAAGGCAGTTGCTTTTTCAAGTGTTTTTCATTTAATGTAAAAAATACAAGAGACAAGAGATAAAACCTCCTTTTAACTAACACAAAACTTACAATGTAAATTGTAAACATGATCATTAACAAACATTGTTACTAACAGAATCTTTCCTAACTTTGCCGTTGACTCTAATTATATACCATAAAAATTGGTATAATTTTTTGGGATTGTTTTTTAGATCCAACTAAAACTTATTAAAATTTTATACTTGCGTTATTTATTTAAGGTAATTAGTGTTAAAATATGAAAAAATATATAAATACATTTATTTTACAATAACATAATTGTTTCGTCCCTAGAGAGAGGGAATTTATATTTACAGTTAAGGTGCTTAGGTACTAAGTTTACGTGAACAAACGAACAATTAAACAACTTTGACGGATCTACATGCGTTTATTTTACACATTTAAATACTTATAAAATACAGTGAAATAATTAAACGCCTACCCGACCCTTTTTCACTGAATTTTATAAGTATTTAATGCAGCGTCAGTGCAGCAATTAGCACTTATAAATAAAAAAGTAAAATTTTACACATTTGTTAATAGGTACGTAAATTTATTCTGACGTTTTCCTGGGACCACGGACTCTGTAAAGGGTTTGAAACATATAAATTAAATAACATCAAATAGGTAATGTGTATGTGAAACCGGTGATGGCCGGTGGTTTAAAACCCTCATGGAATGGCCGACAAACTGCCGAAGAACGCTGGCCGACCACCTGCTAGTAGGCTAGGGCCAGATATAAGAGCCTGGTCGCTGGAAAAACCTGGATGCGATCAGCAAAAACAGAAGGGATTGGCGTAAAATGGAGGAGACCTATCTCCAGCAGTGAGTAGATACGGGCTGAAAATGATGATGAAATCACACTAATATTAATATTGAGGAGCTGGATGGCGCAGTGGTTAACGCGCCCGGTCTGAGGTTAAGCAACTTTCGCAAAAGCCGGATGGGTGACCAAAAATTTATCATCACGAGCTCCTCCGTGCTTCGGAAGGCACGTAAAGCCGTTGGTCCCAGTGGTTGTTAACGACTGCTAATGCAGTCGTTAACAACCACCAATCCGCACTAGACCCGCGTGGTGGTTTATGGCCCATTCTCCCTATCCATCCATAGGGAAGGCTCGTGCCCCAGCAGTGGGGACATACAATGAGCTGATGATAAAAAAAAATATAAATGCGAAAGATTGTGTGTATGTGTGTGTGTGTGTGAATATTTGTTGCTTCTTCACGCTGCAACGGATGGATGGATTTGGATGAAATTCGGCATACAGATAGTTTATAACCTGGATTAACACGTAGAATAGTTCTATCCCGATATTCCTACGGGAATTAATGGAAACTGTCAAAACGGTACGAAGTCCGCCGGGTCCACTAGTGTGTAAAATAAACGCGAGTAGAACCGTCAAAGTTGATTAATTTTTCGTTGTAAACCTTAAACTATAAATAGTAATCCGTTAAAGTTGTTTTATTTGAATTGATATTTGCTTATTAGCAAATTGACAAAGACTAGCAAACTTTGAACTCGCGCCGCGTTGCCAGTCCCGACCCACCTGACGCCATTATCGGAAACGCTGCCAGACCAGACCCTGTAATTTATGCATAAGTTAAATCAAATTGCATTGAGTTTTTATGGCTCTTCTTTAATGAATTAACTTTTCTTAATTTAAAATGAGCGGTTTCTGGGTTGAGGACACATTGAAGACATTATTAGTTCTTCAATCTTCATTGATAAGTTAAATACTTTTATGACGATTTGAAAGTGCTTATTTATTAAGTTTATTCGAACCATCATTTACTTCATTTAATTACATATCATTTCATTTACTTTATATACAAAAACTTGTTAACCACCTTACCAATTTAAAAATGTAATTAATGGTACTCTTTAATTATTTATCAAGTTTTTTTATGACTTGGTGCGGTTTAGGTATTGTAACACCCCGCTGGGTCGTTACTTAAGGTACCGGGGGTTGTATCGAATAATAACGCTTTAAAAGCTTTAAATATTTATATTGCTTTCAACATGAAATAATAACAATCAAATCGTCGTCGCGGCCCGTCGGCGAGTCTGCGATGTTCTTCTTTTTCTCTTCCATCTTTTCTTCTACTACGTTTGAATTCAGGCCACGGCGGCTGCCAGTAAGTATGCCCGAACAAGGAGTCTCGGTTGCTACAGTATAGTATTTAGCCGATAACAAAGTAAGGGAAGTGACGATAAAAATGCTTTAAAAAAGTTAAATAATAAATTATATTATCCCCAAAACAACTGAGTTTCAATTATTTGAGTTAAAATAAAATAAAAGGATCAACAATAATATTACTATTATTTTATTTTTTCAGTACCCTTTTTCAACTAACCCTCTATAAACTCTGTCTGGATTAAACTTATTATTATTTTTATAATAAATTACCTACAAAGACACCAATTGTTTTTTTTAGCTAGTATAGATCATAATTTAATTTCTGAATTAAATTAAAAAACCAAGTTATGCAAATACACAAGTGTACGTGTTATAAGTTTGGACTTTCTTTAGTAAATGAATGCGAATTCAATTTCAACATTCTACTCTCATTTAAATATTTAGGGGTTCTTATCTTTTAAACTTCATATTATATTGTCTAACCTAAGTTTTTATAGGCGTAATTGTTTCATTATAAGCCGCATTGAGGGAACGTTGTGTATTATGCCATGTGATTACGTCCCAATGTCCCCGTGTGCTATGGGAAAGGAAAGAGAAAGCCTCGGCCCAGCCTGAGCCCAGCACTGCCCAGCAGTAGAACGAAAGGCTGATAATGAAGTTTTTGGGAGCTAGCCAACGTTCAATACCATTGAAAATACTTGTTTTAATTTTGCTCAATCCTTATATTGGGCAAATGACACTTTATGTCTGGTGATTTCATTTGTACGTTTAATGTTCTGGAGTTATTTTTTGTTGTTGTCAACATTCCTATCGATTTAATTATTTATTACATTACATTGACATTCATACAACATTATGCTGTTATTTTACCTATCGCATTGGCAATAGTACCTTGTATCGGTAAAGCTTATTGCGAGCCTTGCGAGGTACGTGCCTATTTTCTTATTTCACTGTCTACAAATAATCCTCTTGTGCTGCTACACCGTAGCATTCTCGTAGCCTACTTCACCGATCTCATTGCTACCGTAGCTGATGGTAACGATATTCTGCTACGTAATAACACTTTTATGAAATCTTATTTTATGCTACTTTACGAATATTACTTGTTTTTAAAGGGTACAGACGAGGTCTGTAATATCTCTATAGACTAGAATCTTGCATTGTTAATTTTTTATCTTTATTTAATCAAGGGCGAATATCATTAGATATGTCAACCCCATCATAACTGATACAAAAATAATTACAGATAAGCTAATAGATTAATAATAAGTTAAATTACTAAAATATCGGAAACAAAAACGATTGATTGATATTAATTGCGGTTGTTTTGACAAGTAATTTACTGTATTAGTATTTTACAACTGTTACCGCTCTGCTGGTATGATATATGTGTACATAAAAAATACTCATACGTTTTGAAGCTAGTCTAGGAATCGATTTTTGTCCTGATCTGTCTTAGTAATTTCAACTTGTAAAGCCCGAGTCTGGAGTCTGACCCTTGAATCTCGACCTATGCACATAAATTGTGCTCAGTGTTTTGTCGAATTTAATATTGAGACAAAACTGATCATCAGCTCATTTATGTCCTCACTGCTGGGGCACGAGCTTTCCCTATGGATGGATAGGGAGAACGGGCCATAACTGACGCATAATAGGTACATAATAAAGAGTTAAGCTGAAATTTTAGGCATTATTCGTGACGTGAGAGAATTAGTTGCGGCTTTATATCGAGCAGTCACGTGATGCGTCTGGCATTATTCAGCAACACGACAAGGCGACACCATGCGTTTCAGCTGAAATGTTCGATGAGTGAAGGGGGAGGTTGTGCGAGGTCACGCCGCTCGGGCGCCGTCGGGCCCGCTCGGCGCCGCTCGGCGCCACTCGGGTGGCCGGCGACGCGCGCACAGCGACCTCTTGCGTGCGCCGCACAGTGCCACATCGAGTTTACGTCCCGCGACCACGCTGCGGACGCTGCCGCCTCCCACACTGCCATCGAATTGTTATCTAAATATCGTTCCTAGGCCTCCGCCTTTGGTGAACGTAAACGCGATCGCTATACAAAACTAACACCCTTTTTGACATAAAACGGTGTCCGATCCGACAATGTACAAACGTACAGTTAACGTGTCGAGCTTTTTAATCGATCGAGCGCATTAAAAAGTAAAAGCTTTTATTGTCGTTTGTAGTCGACGTTTGCAGTTTGTTTTGCGCTGCGCCAGGATACTTTATTGAGCTTCCTTTTTATGTATTTACCGAGAGTGGTCAGTTATCGCCGGTGCAAACCGCCTTCTTAAGTATAGTGTGGTGCCGTCCTGTGCTTAGTTCATTCAGTCAGTGAACTGTGCGTCAATTCCTCGAAGGTGTTTTTCTTCAAGTTTCTTTCGTTGCGAGCTTTTGCGGTTTATATTATTTCGGTTATTTATTGCTTTAGTTTGCTATTTCTGTGAAAAAGCGCGATCCATGCTTGGAGTTATGACTACCATGGTATGGTTTCCTTTGTCTAAACTAAGTACATTTTCTCTTTTTCGTAGGAAGGTAGTTTTTATCACAACCGATACATTTAGTCTTATCGTATTCAGTCGCAACACCTTACAGATGGACATTGAATTTCATTCATTACTTTACATCGCTGGTTACTCAGTAGGTTCTTTACTGAAGATTTGACAGCTTAGTTGTCACAACAATAACAGTAGAATTTAGATATCAGTAGTTAAATTGGATTCAAAACATTTTGTACATTTTTCACGCGAATGTTCATGCTTTGGCAGATTTGTGCTGGATAAAGAGTATGTATATATTTCGAAGCGAACCCACGGGTTTTGCGTGCCTATAAAACTATGCAGAGCATGTGGCCCCTCCCTCGTCCGCTCACATAGAAAGTATGCCCTAAGGAGCCAGGCAGTCTGGGCTTTACGTACTGTACATACGATCTTCGTACGTATATAGGGCTCTGAAAACTTACATTCTAGACATATACATAGCTTTACTCTCTCTATCTGTAGTCAATAACCTTTATCGTTACATAACGACGTTTGATTTTTAACTCTTTTAATTCATAGTCTAAGCAGTCTTGCTCTTGCATTAAATAGTTAATTGCTTATAGAATGTTCTTATCACTTGATTAATAATAATAATATTATTATAAATAATAGTAACTTTAAGACAACTCACAACAAGATAACAACAAACGCTTACTGTTGCATTACATAATAACACATAACATGTACAAAATTTATAAATAGATTATTTTTTACTGATAATTATACTTATATGAATATTTTCTTGCGTGTTTATCATTTTACCAGAAAACATCGCCAATAACAAGTCCGCATCAGTAACTAAGCTCTCTATCTAATTAAAAAAATACTGCGGTATCCGTAGTGCTTTCGCCCGATCCGACTGAACGTAATATTATTCATTAGTTTTCTTTCTCTTCCTACGCAACAGTGATAAATACGTTATACTCTTAGGATCTACGAAATATATAGATACAAGTAGGGTGTAGTGACACCTGCGTTTGATAGGAATCAGTGATCGACTTGTTTTTTCGTTAATCATTTAAAAAATAAGGATCATCAACAGATTTTTAGTCTGAAGCAACAAATGATACAGATCACCTGCTTATCCCATTAAAATTATAATTAAATTCTATGTTTTTTTTAGGCGAAAGTATGAAAGGCTAATTTGATATAATATTGACTTAAGTATATAAGCTTCGTCTTATGCGACATCGTCCACGAACTCACGTATCCCGTGATCCCCAACGGAGCTTTAAAAAAGGTCCAAGAACTACCTAAGGTTTCGTGGCTATGTCAGTCAATGTATTTTGCTTTCATGTCTAAATAATTAATACTGAAAAGATTGAATACGTATAGACAATTTAACAAGCGATTGCCTCGGTCGGGACTCAACTTTTTCAAGTGGCATTTCCTTTGATTATTTATTATACACGTCTAATTAAAAGTTATTTCATTTTCGAGATCATTAATATGTTAGCATTATGAATTGTGAAAAAAAGTTTCATATAAGTAATTAAACAAGAAAGACGGTATTTATTTATTTACACGACACGTTACAATCATTGTTATCATTAAATATAAATCCCATTAATAAAGGTCCCAGATTGTGACCCGAAAAAGGTGTACGCACAACATGACAAGCAAAAACACAAAAACAAAGCCACACATACAGCACGATAAAAATCAAAATTAACAATCAAAATCAAGAAAAGTGGACAAAAAAAAGAAAAAAGAATTACATAATTACCAAATAGCACAAAAAATAAAAACACTATTAACAAATTTAGTAAAATCATACAATAAGATACTGGGGTAGCCTAGTCGAGGATACGTTTAATAACGATCTGTTCGGTACATGCCCCCTATATCTAAAGGTAGCGTGCTTATTAACGAATGTATCCAGTTCATCGTGATTTTGTAGCAGCTATTACAGTACGAGGTATTGTCTATACTAACTTTATCAATTCCACAATTAATTGTATTCATTATCAAACTTCCTGTCCAGTGCAGAGCTATAACAATGTTGCCAGTCGCTCCAATTCATATCATATATAGGCGGTAACTATCATAGCCAACTTCCATTTGTATTTCCATGCGGCAAAAACGTCTCTCTCACCAGCCCTTGAATAGATAAAAAGATTCAACCGCCCATTGACATACTGTCTTAAATAAGACGCGGCCTCGTTCGCTTTCAGCCGCGTAGCTCTGCCTGCTGTGCGCTATATCTTGAAGTACAATGTCTCGGCGGACATTTGCGGAAACCCCTGTACTAGAGGCTTTAAATGCCAACGCGAGTTTGCTATTCACGTGGCGTCTTTCAAGCCGTCACAATAGATTTGTGTTTGTGAAGTTACGGTGCCACGAATAAGCTGTTTTTTACAATCAACTCCACTGGAGCCTCGCTTAAGCCATGTTATTTACTGTACAACAGTTTCAATTGACAATTATACAATCAGAATCGAGTTATAATAATAATACTGTAATTTAAACACTTACGTAAACATGCTGTTTTTGGCATTGTCCAATATCGTTTCCATTGTCAAACCATACCATAGTAAGCATATCATTACGCCGCTTACAGAATACGCTCGCAACCCGTTTTAAAACGTAAAATCCGTCTAGAAGAAACGAGAACTTCCAAGTGTAGAAGGACGAGAATCGTGCATCTATGCAAAACACGGCAATAGCTCTGCTGGAGTCGGTGTCGGCGTTCGAGCGAGCCGTGCTGGAATGTGAGGACTCGGAGGGGTCGTCGCACAGCGGGTGTCGGTGAGAGCGTTGGCGCGGCAGCGGCATGGAGGAGCGGGCGCCGCCGGACGTACCGCTGATCATGACGCCGCCGGGCGCGGGCGCCGCGCTCACTACGTCGCGCCGCACGGCCTCCGCGCGCGGCTCGCGCGATGACGTGCCCTCCGCCTGGCGCTCGTCGGTGCGTGTGCGCGACACCGGCTTCCGCGGCTCCCACAAAAGCGTCGTACGCCTCGAACCACCATGTAATGGCCTCAACGGGTTGCCAGCCATCGGCAAAGAGGTAATCTGATTGCGTATAATGTGTTTCCGTCAGGGCGAGCCGTTTGCTCGTTTGCCGGCTCATTAACATAAAATTAAATAAATAAATTTACCCAGAAAATCATTCCATTACGAATGTAATAATATATAAAACAAATGATATGTCATAATCATTTAAAACAAAAAAGACATATTCATATCACTTTTTCTTTTTAGATATTACTTATTCCATCAAAATTTAAACTTCATACCATAAACTCGGTAAATTGAGCACGTATTTTCGTATTAATTTTTCAATGTTCAATGGAAAACAAGACCCAATCCGAGCTACCCTTTGTGCGGACACCCATAACGGCCTGCGCCAATAAATATTATAGCACACGCAGTGTGAGTAGGTGAATGATTTAAATGGTTCGCATCTCGCTGACCTTTACACCAACACCGTAATTCAGGGCACGCCTGACTTACTCATTAAAATTATATGTACTCATGCGTTTGATCAAATGTTGGTTTCCATATAGTCCGTCACAGTTGAACGACTCTATATATCTGCCCACTCAGCGGTTTATACAATTAACAAACACTGCTCTACTGGCAAAAGAAAACCAAATAACCGTTTACTCATGGGAATATAGGTATTACATTTTTTTATAATGGCTGGGATGAAAGCTTAATAAATCCGTATGTGCCCTAATAATAATATCTATACTTACCCAAGAATCATATTCATCAAAACTGTCTCTAAGTATAAATCATCGGATTAATGTAAGTATGTATCTTAAATTACAGTTTGATTACTTTTTTCTATAGCCTGAATATAAGATCTGTCCTTTAAAAAGTAAGTCACGGGTGTGTCACGGGCAGCAAAATACATTTGTACAAGGGTTGGCATTAGTATTACGCACCGCCCCCACCCCGCGGGGATATGTGTTTATTATTATTTATTATTATTCCAAACTTAATAAAGAAATCCTTACTGTTGGTTAGGTTACGTTCAAAAAAGAAAGCGCAGCGTAGCGAGGGCCAGTCACGGAAGGGGGAGCGGCATAACATTGTGGTGTGTGGTGCTCAAAAACCTCAATTGTTACGACACATAACCTCAAAAAAAATCTAACGGTACACAATACACGGTACACAGTACTACAATGTTAGTAGCATTGTTGTGTTTCGGCAGCTAGAGATAAGATAGCCAGTGCCTCAGTAGTTGAGGATCCCGGGTAAAATGCGTTTCTTATCATCACGTAATATCAGGTGAGAAGAAGGCGCTTGTGCTGACCCCTAATATATATATTTTTAATATTTTTTCTATTGCAAATGAAAACAACCTAAATTAGAATTTAAAAGAAATCTTCCGTCCTCGCAAGGCACTACTACTATGTCGGCTCCTTAATTATTAATATTTTCAATTTGGTGCCGCCGACCGGCGTGCAGAGGCGTGAATTCTTTACACACTTTTAATTTGGAGTTTCAAATGCGTTGAGTTTATTTTTTTAAAGATATCCGAGATTAGGTCTAGATTTGTTGTTACATTAGCTCGTAAGGAACTCTTCTTAGTCGTACCTAAGTTTTCATATTGTTTGGATGACGATTTCGACACAATGTAACATATAATAATTATGACATAAAGTAAATTTGCCTAGTGTATTATGTTTACGAGAAATATAATATTTAACTGCTCTGTGAATAAATTCACAAAGTCACATTGTTTGCTCTTTGTTAGAAACGTAACGTAACGTAAACGTAAGTAACGATAGTTCCTAGTCCTATTCCATAAACAGTTGTAAGTTTGTAATTAAATAAATCTATTACTGTCGCCAAGCACCACTGTTTTGCATTGCTGGCATTCAAGGAAGGATAAAACTTCAAGGTATTGTGGAATAAGAACTGAAGCTTCAGAGACATTTAAAAAGGAATTACGTAAACTAATTATTAAAGGTATCATACCTTTCTTTTACCCGACATTAACGACGACGATCAAAAAAGATAGGTAATATAGGTATGTTATCTCTCTAATTAGCGGTCTTTGATAACAATGGAACGCGAAAGTTTAAAAGTGTATGAAGCTTCAGAGTCGTCAATGTGCGCGTAATACCCTTTGGTGTTGCAAACGTCCATGGGCAATTGGGCATGGGCATACTTCGGCTGCTTTTACGAGGCCGAATGCTTGTTTGATGACTCAGTAACATAAAAAAATATTTAATAAGATCAAGACTTTTACCTGGAATTAGTCTTGCTCGGATGATGTCTTGCACAAATTTTAAAGAAAATGTAATTTCAACCTTAATAAAACGTTATTGAACTGAAATGAAACAACTTTTACGGATCTAATTGCGTTTATTTTACACATTATTACACATTACACACAACACGTGTTGGGTGTCACAGATGTCGTGTGCTCTCTGAAATAAAGATTTCCCTACAGTAGCCAACTGTCTAGGATGGTGGTGAGAATCACCCTTGAGGTACCTACATATCTGTATGGGTTACTTTACGATACACAGTGTGACTCAAACTATGGTCCAGATTCCTGATAATTAAAATATCCAAAAAAGCTAGCTTACTATCTGCCTCTAACTCCATTGTGATCTAAAAAAACAATTACTTTATCAGTTGGTAGGATAGTAAAAGAATCATCTACGTACCGCTTGTAGAACCTAGGGGTTACCGGAGCTGTGCTCAGGGCATTCCTCCTCCTCAAAACATCCTAATTTTAATAGAGAAAATGGTTGGAATCTACCACCAGCCTCAGCCAGGGATCCCATCATACAAAATATGAAATAAGTAATATAATAATAAAAAGATACTGTTAGCTCTTTCTGCGTAAAATGGAACGCACCTGATTAAATTTAAATGAGGGTATACAAGATACTACGAGGGGAGGTCAATAAGTTCGCGGAATGAGAGAGAAGGAGGTTGAAATTAAACACCAAATTATTTTTCCTTTTCAATATATTCTCCTTTAACCCTAATACATTTTTCGGATCTCTCAAATAGCTTGTTTATACCATCGAAAAAAAATGATTTGTCTTTGGTGTCAAAATAGGCCGAAATTGCCGACTTGACTTCTTCATCGTCGTCAAATTTCTTTCCACGCAGCTCTTTCTTCATTTTTGGAAATAAATAATAGTCACTGGGGGCCAAGTCTGGACTGTATGGTGGGTGGTTTAATTGTTCAAAGCCGCATCGGTGAATAGCAGCCGTCGCAACATGGCACGTGTGGACGGGTGCATTGTCGTGCAAAAGGAGCACACCTTTTGACAGTTTTCCTCTTCTTTTTTCCTTAATGGCTTCTTTCAATCTTTCCAGTAAAGAAGCGTAGTACTGTCCCGTTATAGTCGCACCACGTTCTTTATAATCGATCAGTAAAATACCTTCTGTATCCCAAAAGATAGTCGCCATGATCTTTCCGGCCGATTGTGACACTTTGAACTTCTTTGGAGGAGGTGTGCCTTTTTTATGCCACTGCATCGACTCTTGCTTCGACTCAGGTTCATAGTGGTGAACCCAGGTTTCATCTCCAGTAACAATCCGGGCCATAACTTCTTCCTTTCTCTCTCCACAGAGCTCCAGAAACTGGTGAGAGCACTCGACACGCTCGCGTTTTTGAAGTGGCGTGAGCATTCTCGGAACCCATCTTGCACTGACTTTAGTCATCCCAAGATGATGATGTAGGATATTTAAAATACTTGATTCGGATACTCCAACCATTGCTGCAAGTTGCTTCTTCTTCAGTCGGGCATCTTCCGATACAAGTTTTTCTACTTTTTCGACGATTTCCGGTGTGGTGGCCTCAATTGGCCGTCCGGAGCGGGGGTCGTCTTCAATGGACTCCCTTCCTTGTTTGAAAAGACCATGCCACTTGTAAACCATGGTTTTACCAGGGGCAGAGTCGGCGTAAACCGCTAACAGCTTTTGAAAAATCGTCTGAGCGGATTTTCCTTGCTTGGTAAGGAACTTAATAACGGCACGGTGTTCAATTTTCTCCATACTGGCTGACTTCTTCCCGATTTAGTTGTTTGCAGGTCGATAACTCAAAAGTTAATGACCCGATTAGGTTCAAACTTGGTATATATACTCTTAATGAGGTGCTTAACTGGTGCCTACCTGGACGAGTAAATTTATCCCCACCAACCCCTCCATTCCGCGAACTTATTGACTCGTAACTTATTATGAGACGACCTACACTCCAGTCTTCCTGTGACCACGGACCCTGCAAAGGGTTCGAAACGTAAGGATAAACATTAAAAAGTAATTTGTAAAATAAACGCGAGTAGATCCGTAAAAGTTGTTTAATTTCAATGTGTATGTAGTGTTCGCGTAAACTTTAGAAAACAATATGTTATTGAACTGATTTTACTATAATCATCATACACAGGAGGAGCTCGATGGCGCAGTGGTTAACGTGCCTGGTCTGCGAGTGCTGACGTTAAGCAGCTTTCGCAAAGGCTGGTCATCGGATGGGTGACCAAAAATGTATCATCTCGAGCTCCTCCGTGCTTCGGAAGGCACGTAAAGCCGTTGGTCCCGGCTGCATTAGCAGTCGTTAACAACCACCAATCCGCAATGGGCGCGCGTGGTGGTTTACGGCCCGATCTCCCTATCCCATCCATAGGGAAGGCTCGTGCCCCAGCAGTGGGGACATAAAATGAGCTGATGATGATGATGATAATCATACATATTAGAATGAAACGATGACGTTTATCTTTTCGTGTATCATGCTCATCTGTGTGAGCTTTTGAAAATTGAACTCTTGAGCTAACGTATCATGTTTTATTTTTCATGAGGAAATAATGTTCACCCAAACTTTTATCAGATAGACTATCTGATCTTTGCTTACTCTTATTGTATTCTTAGAACCAGGTTACTATTACTTTTCTATTCAATATAAATATTATAAAACAAATAAATATGCGTCTAACTTGTAACATGCAGTGACACGAATACAAATTTTTATTTTCTAGTACGTACACTGCTACTTTATCGTCGTGGAGTCTCATTATGCAAGAACGAAATAGGTAAATTTTCGTAATTTATCATTAGACAAAATAAAAAAATAAGTAGGCTAATGTTTTGTTACACAAACTTATTAAAGTTTATTTATTAGTTTAGACAGTTACTTTTGCTAATTAATTAGGAAAAACCTACCTAAAAACGAAACCATTAAAACGTCGTTAGTTATAACGAACTATATTTGACATTTTAGTTGCAGTTCCAGAATTTTCACCATTGAACTACAAAACCAAGCATACACCGTACTACTTTACATTGACAGTCGAACAATGAACACGCACCAAACAGCTCGACACCAGCACACTCTACACAGTAAAGGAGGATTTAACTTATTCAAAAAGATGTTAATACTTTTTGTGTTTTTGTCCGAAGGTACTTTCATTGGGCGCGACGGGGCCCAAAGGAACTACGCAGCCGTCACACCCCTGCACTATCCTCCACCACTCTCCTTACAAGGTAAGAAAATTTGATATTTATAGAATTAGCCATATATATAAATTGCCATTTTGATAAATTGCCATTCTGCGCCTAAATCAAAATCAATGGTTATCAACAAGCTCAATGTTATGTCACATAACCTGTTTAGAACCGGGTGTACCACACTGGTAGACATCCAAAAGAATAGCGAAATTACACGAAAGGTGAATTATCTTTTCGTCGCACTACCAAAAGGTGGAATGCTCTCGCAGCACACGTATTTCCTCGTTCTTTCAACATCTTTTAGGGATGGGGTCTTTCGACATGGGGTCTTTCAACATGCGGGTCAGCAGTAACTGTCTTCGCATCTGGGCCCGCTTCTGCTTATCATCAGGTAGAGCGGAATCGTTTGCCAACTCACAAATATGAAAAATATAAAACTCCCGTCGGCGATGTTCACCGGTGAACGTGCTAGAATTTATAATTACTTTTGTGACATGACACTTGAAAATTACAAACCATATTTGGTAAATATTTTGTCAATTACCATCAGGAATGAGTCCAACAGAATAACTTTTAACTTTAGAATAACTTTACCAATATTGTTCTTAGCCTATAGAATGGTGATTAAAACTCGCATTCAGCGCTCTGATAAACATTCGTTACTTGTTTCAACAAAAATTAACAACCAACTTCAAATATTCCTCGTTATTTATGAAACTACAGTCGTTATTTAAGTTTATGAAAAAGTTTGAACAGCAGTAACACGTTATAAATAGCCCATTTTGTCGTATCCGCTAGATTCATAGCGCTACTTTGCCACAAATTTCAACCGTTAAAAGCTGAAACAAAATATACCATCCGTCGCTTGAATAAAGAACCGGGTTCTTGCTAAAATCGGAGCATGGCTAAACATCAATTAGGGGCGTCGAGCGCGGTGATACGCTGGCAATTGGCATAATTACCTGCGCTCTGGAAATTCTCCAAGTCTGAGCAATTTACATCTCCATTAGTGCAAATAATGATTCTGGAAAAAGAAGTGTTTTCAATTGTACTTTTTTTTGTGCATCTAAGTGGCCAGTGTTCGACAGGGACCAGTGATCGTGACTTTCTCCTTTGATCATCACAGCAACTGATTTTTGACTTTAACAACTATTGAATAAAGACAGACTTCTTGGCGTGAAAGTGAAGAGTCATGTCTGCGGTTTTGTTTTATTTTCTAAAATTTGTGTTATGTCGAATATTAATGTGAAATAATGGTGGATTATTAACCGTTAAGTGTTCGTGAGTGTGCATGAGTGTTGGCAAATGAAACAAAACAGTGCAACGTCACTTTTCAAATTATCTCAAAAAGTCCACGTGAGGACTTAGTAAAGCCCCATATCTTTACTGAGATACTCGAGGGGTTGGGGGTATATCATTTCTCACTTCTCATTTCTATTATCATTCATCACCATCATACAAGATGAAAATATTGTTTATTTATGTATTACTTGTAAGAAAAATTACTTTGAAACTGGCTAAATGTGCTAATCGCACGAAGCCATCAATCAACTAGAGGAAAAAAAATTGTAATGACATTCCTTATTATTTTCTGGCGACGAAAACCGCTGTCAATACTGTCTGTGTCGAACATTGGTGACATTACGATACTTAGTGGCATATAAGCTTACGGAATCGTTTCTTGGAAAGCGGTACCGTAGCCAATTCATAAATTATGGAAATTGTAACATGCCTTTTACTACTAAAAGGTTAAACAAGTAAAGTTTTATCAACTTATATATTATGTTGATCGACTACTTACATATATTTGTATAGTTAACTAGTGGAGCCAGCGGACTTCTTACCGCTTTGACAGTTTCAAAAGTCTGTTAAAATTTCAATAAAAAAGTATAAAAAAACTACCAAATAGGTTCTATTTCCAACATCAAATCCAAGACCTAAGTAATAAATTGTGGAACCAAATATAGCGAAAAGGTATGAGTTGCATTCCCGTGAGAATATCGGTATAAAAACTATCCTATGTGTTAATCCTGGTTATAAAATATCTGTAAGCCGAATTTCATCCAAATCCATCCATCCGTTGCAGCGTGAAGAAGCAACAGATATACACACACACAAACTTTCGCATTTATAATATTAGTGTGATTATTTAATACGAGTATAACAGGTACGATATATTATCAATTGTAGTGATGACGTGATTCCAATAATGGAGGCCTTTGATAGATAGATAAATAGATAGCCTTTGCCCAGCAGTGGCACAGTAATAGGCTATTTACTTTACTTTTTTTTATTCTTTATAGGCAAGTATTTGACGGTGATCTCGCCTGATGGTAAACTATGATGCGGCTAGGATGTAGCATACTTGCCTAGATAATGCCTGTTCACTGTTGTTCAGGAAACAGATCCGCAGGAAGGGAGTTCCACTCCTTAGCTATCCGCATCAAAAATGATGACGCAAAGCGCTTTGTGCATATAGGCGGTATGTTAACAGCATAAGGGTGTGATCTCAGTCCGCGTCTAGTTCCCCGAAGATGAAAAGGAGAAGGTGGTATCAGTTCGTGTAATTCCACCGCACACTCCCTGAAGTGTATCCGATAAAATGCCCAAAGGTTTGGCAACTTGCGTCGATGTTCAAGACTTTGCAGCTTGGATTCGACGAGTTTAGAGTCGCCAATGACCCTCAAATGACTTCTCAAAGGCGGCTAGCTGATACTTTTATGTTATTTCGTTTTATATTTTCAATTTTTGATTAATCGTTAATTATATACATATTTTTCGAAATGGCATAAGAAACTTAATTTTAACATTTATAATTATTACCTACTTTTGAATGTCGGAAAAACACGTTGAATAAAATAAAGCATACACGAATAGGCTTATTAAATAATTTTTCATTGTGAAAAACATCATAAGCCATTATGTTTAAATAACATGTTATTTTAACGCCAATACCGACCAATCGTAGCGAAGCCATTTATTACGTGCAGCAGTTCACATTGCTAATTACTTTACTTCTATATTAGAAATTATACTTTCCACTAAGCAGCTTTATGTTATCAAAACTTTGTGATTTCCTTTTAATTTACAACCATTTAATTGAGAGTGTACATTTAATTAACAAGAAAATATTGAAAAATAGTTGTGGGTAGGTAGTTAGGTATGTTCTGTGTCGCAATGGCCTCATTTTCGTTAAACACGCAAAAGCGCAAAATACTTTCATTCCACACGCCACAACTTACTGGCGTAATTATATTCTGGTGACTGAAAACCGGTCGGTTCGATAGAGGAGAGGGGGAGGTTGGACTGCCAGGTTTATTTATATAATTTGTACTAAATTTGTGACTAATGAGTTCTTGTTTCCGTGTTCTTTTGAAACATGAATAAGATCTCAATGTAGAATATTAACATTTTCTTCTGTATATACTTAATTAAGTTTATGTTTTGTCTGCCGAGAGCCATAGTGACCTACATATAGATATAGATATTAAAAAGCATTAACACACTTCGGTGTTCCATAAAAATATTTTAAAAACAATATTTTTTAAGAATATACTGAGATCTAGAAAGATAGGATATGAAAAATTTAAAATCGCATAATTTCACTGGGATAAACTTTTTTAAATGTTTTTTAAATACTTACGGGTAAGCAATAATATAATAAGGCCGGAGGTGGAAGCGCACAACAGATACAGAACAACAGAACAACCAAACCAAGTACACAATCATGCCCATCTGGGAATCGAACCCGGATTTGACACCGCTGGTCTTAACCACTAGACGACGAGGCGGTTATCCATAAACTTTTTAGATCTCTGTATCTTCTGACCTTCAGAAATTAAATATCGAAAAAGAAAAGAAGCAGCATTGGGACGTTATATGCTGATATAACAATATGCGTAGTGAGAGTTCTATTCACCATTAGACCGAGTTAGCGTAAACTTGTCTTTATATGGCCACAGAATGGCATCAAAGCGGTTATGAGTTGATAAAAAAACTTCGTCACTAAATGACGCTGATTTGATCCTTTACAATTTGTAGGCAACTTTACTCATTGAAATAGTGACAAAATCGTACTCAGCGCACAATGTCAATGTGTAGAACTGTCCAAATGTGTCTTAAACGTATTCGGAGCTACCAAATTATTGTGTTCGATATTTCCAGGCCGCTTGGGATTGGCTGATCCTCATCCTCGTAATCTACACAGCGATATTCACGCCCTATGTCGCCGCCTTCCAACTCAACGAGCCGGACTTCGACAAGCGCTCGCGCAGCTTCGGCGAGGACCCCATCATCGTCATCGATATGATAGGTAATGTGGAAATATACCTTGCCTTTATTTATTACTGAAACACATCTTTCAGCAAAAAACATCTTTCGTAACATCATCACCATTATCATATCATTTTATGTCCCCACTACTGGGACACGTACCTTCCCTATGGATGGATTGGGAGAACGCAAGCCAAGTCCGGATTTGTGGTTGTTAACGACTGCTAATGCAGCCGGGACCAACGGCTTTACGTGCCTTTAAAGCACGGAGGAGCTCGAGGTGATACATTTTTGGTCACCCATCAGATGACTGGAGTTTGCATGTTGCTAATTAATACTATAATAGTTGGACTTAAATCAACAATGCCAAAGAGAGGGCAAAGCGGAACTGTGTTAAATTATCTACGTATTTTCATTTTATTTTTATAAACTGATGCTGTTTGTTATAATGGCCAATAAATAACGACTGATGATGATGATGATGATGATGAAATAACGGCTCAATATTTTGTATAGCAGTCAAGAATACTTACGCTAATGCTGATAATTAATATAATAATGATGAAGTTCAACCTCTTGGATTAATCAAAGTTATCAAACTATTTGCAATATCACTTAAGCTCAATATGTAGATAAAGTTTCACAAATGGGAGGCATTATTAGTTTGTCTATTGAATATACCGCCGCATTCCTAAATTGCACATCTTAGCTATTTACGATAAATTTACATTATTGAATAAGTTACAAACAGATTGACAGAACTGTAAAGGTAATATTATCAAAAGTTTATGAACGTGAACAAAATTCTTCTGACATAAAAGCTCATAGCTATTCAGCACCGATGACTTACAAGTTAGAAGGATTAATACCTAACTTGAATAACGTTATCGTGTTGCTTATTGATTCAATAACGAAACGAGAGTACGGTTAGATTTATTTAAGTGAAGAAAACATAATTATAGACGTCCTAAGTCTAAAGAGGCTGATTGGTGTAACAAGGTTAATTTCCGTCAAGATGTCAATAAAAAGTTGAGAGTCAATATACGAATCTTTCCATTTTAAGCTTTACGCCGAGATGCTAGAGCACAATTTCAACTGTTATGCGCACGCATCAGGTCTAGAAAGATAAGCTTTTAAGCTCACTTATCGGATTTTGATGATACTGAGGCGACTGACTAGCGTATGGAGCCTCTCAATGGAAAATGGCCACTGCAGACCTTGGACGTTTGCGACACCTAGGGTACGGTTGCCACGTAAATATTACCACTAGTCTGTTATTTCATTGGAACCGTGCTTTTAGGTACCTGTCAAGCTGGAACACTAGCAATGCAAAACAAAGCCACGGTAATGTTATATACAGTATTGTTACTCAGCCCTATCTTTGAAATAAATGCCTACAGCTGCGCGGTACGTACGCGCGATAGGGCTGCCCGCTGCCCACCTACAGTATTTTAATTATATCTGCCTACTTTGAATTTCTATCTAGTTTTGTAAATGTATTTTGTGATTATAAATATTATATTTAGATTTAAACATATAAAATACGTTGTGAATGAAATAGGAAGTGTTCAATACAAATGCATGTTGTATTTTGATTAGTTTAAAAAATTTAAATCAATCAATCGTTTAATTCAATAATGTTTCCAAAAACCTACAACCCGGAGGTTTTAACACGAGCGTACCTACCGTATTAATTAATTAACCGCCTATAACTACTTAAATCACTCGTGTATCATTGTCCTTTACCCTATTCACTTTATTTATTAATCCAGGCATTTTATCGGAGGAAAAAACTAAATACCTATCCATTAAAAAAGACACAAATTACGTACCTACTAGTAAGTAGGTACATAACTAAAAACATTTTATAGTCTTTACTCCGAAAATTTTATATCTGGGTGTGTTATTGAGGAATTCATGCAACCAAAAACAGCACAATATACGAGTATTCTGCAATTACTCCTTGCCATATTAAGTACTTACTACTTGAACTTATTTTAATAAAAAAAATCGTGCGCTTGTTTAAAAAACAATACGGCCGCGCCGTCCGTTCGTCACTGCGGTACATTCGCGACGCTGTTGCATGCCGAGCGCATGCCGAGATCCGAGCGCGTAGGTATAGCTCGCGCTTCGTCCGTTTATATGAAGTAACAATACTGTATTATATAACATTACCGTGGCAAAGCTGTTGGGTGACAAAAATTGACATTAAGTTGGTCGTTACCTAGTCGGTCAGAATCCTAGCATCAGAGTGCCCAGTTCGAGTTTTGTTTGCTTTTAGTCACGGTAACGAAAATAAGAATTTGTTTGTCAGACTTTCCTTGTTTGTCAAAAAGGCGTTGCTTCAAAGTCATAAAATTCTCGATTCTGCTAACGTGGTAGAATTTGAATAAAAATAAAAATACAAATATGAGAGTAAAGCACAGTAAGCTCCCTGTCCAAATATTGCAACCGAGTGTTTTGTTTCCAGTTGACGTGACGTTCATAATCGACATACTGATAAACTTCCGCACGACGTACGTGAACATCGCCGACGAGGTGGAGTCGGACCCGGCCAAGATCGCGATGCACTACCTACGCGGCTGGTTCCTCATCGACCTCGTCGCCGCCATCCCTTTCGACCTGCTGCTCTTCGGCACCGACACAGACGAAGTGAGCTGCTTTTACATCCACCACCTACGATCTCATCTCACATCAAACACATCCTGATCTAGAATTAGACTATCAAGTTAATGCCTAATTCTTAGAATAAAATAGCCACCAGACGATCAATTGTCCGAAAATTGTATGATTCCCGAACTTGAGACGTCTTTTATTTAAATAGACTTTGTTCTTTGTTCTTTATTCGCTTCTTATTGTAATACCTAATAACTGAAAGAGGCCATACAGTTCAATAAGATTAGGCTTGTGAAAAACGATGCAATCTGCATGAATAAAGAAGTTTAAAATAGGTACTAAGTAAAGTAAAGCACCGAACTAGGTCGTCGTCGGAACAACAGCAAGGCTTCTTTGCCGACAGTCTCTTGTTTGGGTTAAAAGTCAAAGTCAATATCGGACAAATGTACCGCTGGATACTTTCTAGTGAATCACGTTGCCCACACTATAACTAGTGGAATGAAGTTAATGCAATCACGATTGAAGCAGGTTGCCGCTATAAAAATTTGTCACTTCAAGGCTCCGCGTAATCAAAACAATTAGCTATTTATGATTTTATTTACTCAAAATTACTGATCCAAATTAATAATTGTCACATCATTGTTTTTCGTTGATCATGTCAATGGCTATTTTTATTTGTTAAGTTTTAAATTACTTATCATCGATTATTGATTACCTAATTATTTTCCTAAAACAGAATGTGTTCCTTTTTATCATTTCATTTAATAATCACGGTTTGAAGAGCCCGAAGGTGGGTGCGTATTGAATCTTTTATACCATTTCTTGTTACAGCAGGGGCTGGAAAGTGATGAGGTATACCATCTTTAAGAACTATTTTTATGTTGCTGCCACTCGATTTTCTTACATTTTAGTTGACATATTTTATCGATTAATTTCCACTAGCCATTTTCAACCCACTAAGCGAATGCGTTAATGGAAGATAATGACGCTTCCTACAAGCAAAATGTTATGATCATATTCAAAGTACACCGTGCCATCATCAAAGAATCCACTGCCATGATATCACGAGCTTGCCCGCAGAACTGTGAACTGAAGCGCGACTTTAGTGTCATCTATAAAGATTAGCAGGCAATGATGAACGTAGAGAAACATTTAATCTGTAGCTGTATTCCATAGATACTTCCTTGAAAAGTGTATTGTGGAGCTAGAAGCTCTGTAGCTCGGTGAGACATGCCCACAGCTAATAGCCAGCTTACGTTGGAACTGCAGACTGTGGTGGTAACGATCGTCGCCAATTGCCAAGGTGACCTCTACAAGACCTTCACCTTTCATTTACGTTCAACCATTATAGGTATTTTAAGCTTTTATGACATTTTTATTAAGGCTTCGATCTAGGTATGTACTTGAAATGCTACTTTCTAGGTAAATATACTATAATGACATTGTTAGTTGAAATAATGGTACATGGAAGTACAAAATTATTTTGAGAATGTGTAAGGAAGTGTGGAATATAAAGTAATGTAATATTATCTATGGCGGGACGATTCATTGGCTTCTCATAGCAAAAGTGCAATAATCACAAAGAGCACATAGCTTGTTAGTAATTATACGCTCACACTTCCCAGACAAAACTTATTGCGTACAGTAAGCGTCATAAAAATCTAAGCGTCTAAATTAGTCAAAAATATGTGATAGATAGAAATACAATTGTATGCAATCAATCAAGGTCATAATATGTATTTATATCAGTATATCTACATAGTTCTTAGTAAAGCTTTACAAAAACGTCTTCAGTATAATATTATCAGCAAAGATGTTTCATTTTATGTCGGCCGACAAGTATATTTTTGATCCTTATTGATCAAAAATATCAAAACACTTAAGAAAATTAAATTCCTTTAAAATTATATTATATTTCCTGACTCTAGTAACGGCCTCAATAAATCTCCTTTTTGATTAAAAAATATTCTTTATAAGTACTTTATTAAATATTCATAACACATTAGTTCACTTTTTAACGAAAATAAACTTAATGCATAAATTATGTAGTGTGAAATAAAAGTAAAGTCTAACTATCGTACTCAGAGACGTTAATTAACATATACCTAGTCTAATATAAAAATGAACTTGTACTCGTAAGAACCTTTAGAAAACCTGAGTAAACATTTCGTCACACACTCGTCACTGACATAAACCTAAATAGGATATCTATCAGACATTTTTTACTATATTGGACGATATTATCTTTACGACGCTGATGGTACCTATAACAAAATAGGTGCAAAGTCTGTCTTCACTACATTAAGCACCAAGTTATACCTACCTATCAGTCCCCAACATGTGGACAACATAACATGTTGTATTTATAGCACCCACCTTACATCTGCAGACGTTCAAAGTCATAATGTATCAACCAACCAATAATCCACTATATATTTAACCATTATTGAATTTTTTATTTTTTATTTTCAAAATCATTGTAAATCAAAGAATGTTAATCTTCATAATTTTTGATTTTAATTGATTATTATATAAATTATTCTAAGTTGTTTTGTTTTCCGATTAAAATAAATTATTTTTAAAAAAACGTATCTTTTTTTTATTTTTCTTATCATCCAACCTATAATCCCTCGTTTCATAATATAAATTCATACAATCGCCATTTTAAACAAAAAGGATAAAATTATAAAGGTCAGTGTAGATCACTTCACGGAAGTCTTTACGATCGTCTGTTGTTTATAGTTATAGAACTATAGTTTATTCGAAGAAAAATTTGTCCAATAGTTCATCATAATGTGTAGTCTAAACCGATTTTGTTTATGAGCACTTAAACAAAATACTTAGACAATTAAACCATGACTTTCTTTAAATTTTTCCCCTAAATGTGGCAATAAGAAAGCGATCATACGACTTCCGAATATAAACACCTATCTAAAAAGAATATTTATACACAATAATAAGTAATGAGATGGTACTGTAACCAACATTATAGCTTAGTTGATCTTATCCTATTATTACGCATTTACTATCACAAGCAATCAAAGCAGGTCAGGGATTTTCCAGAAATTTTCCAATATTGATTACAGCTTTTATAAAACATTGATTACATCTTTCAAAGTACGATGACTTTCATCAATTTAAAATCCAATATACCATAATAATAAAATAAAGTAGGTATGAATAAAGTCAGCCATTCATTACCTTGAACCCTTTTGATCCTGTACCGTCGATTGAGGTAAAAAGAATTTAGGTAAATAGGTATGTATCCATTACGAGATTAATTATGTCATACCATTACTATGTCTCCAGAAATAATTTAGAAGTAATGTCGAAGATTTTCAATCAGGTAATATTTTAAGTGATATTCATTGGCTTATGCACAGTGTGATTTCAAAATTTATCACGGTCCCGAATTGTACGCCTAAGTATTTTGCAATTTTTATAACATTTTTACTCAAACTTCCCACAACTTTCAAAAACAAAACCATAATTAACACAAAATTCAAATCAGAGGAATGACCATGAGTATTACTTTTACAAGGATACCATTTTCAGTCTTAGAATTTACATACAATTATGCACCGCATTCTGTACGAAGCCAGCTAATATTATAGTTTCCAATAATCGCTTGTAATACTAACCGCAAAGTATATCCAGTTTGGTTGAGCTCTGAAGCATATTCATAGGCAACTTTTGCTTGGTTAGCGTGGTTTTCGCTATGGAGCCTCGTTGATGCTATTTTAGTATAAGCGAACGAATCATAAACTGCTTGAGTTGCGGCTAAGTTGCGCTAGTGCTGTTGGGGCGGAGCGTTCTGAGCACTGCTTGTGGTGGTTGCAGACGACGACCCTCATCGGCCTTCTGAAGACGGCGCGCCTGCTGCGGCTCGTGCGAGTCGCGCGCAAAATTGACAGATACTCCGAATATGGCACTGCCGTCCTACTACTCCTAATGGCCACGTTTGTGCTTATTGCACACTGGCTGGCATGCTTGTGGTGAGATTTCATAAAGTTACCGTAACCACTCGCACAACCCGGGATCCGAATATTAAAACATGCGTTTGATCATGCAGGTACGCCATTGGTAGCTGGGAGCGGCCCCAGCTGGCTGCTCCTATTGGATGGTTGGATGCACTTGCGAATGATGTTCAGGCTTCCTATGACAATTCCACTGGTCCGTCTATGAGGTAAAAACCATTATGTGTGATCAAAAAACCTTATTCCTTAGTGTAGTATATTTTAAATTCATTTTACTGTGTTTCCTTTAGATCTCGCTACATCACTGCCCTGTACTTCACGTGCACTTCCTTGACGAGCGTCGGCTTTGGAAACGTCGCTCCCAACACAGATATGGAGAAAGGATTTACGATATTTGTCATGCTTGTTGGATGTCAGTATCATTTCTTTTTTTCCTATTTGTTCAACTATATAAGTGGGACTACAAATAACTGTATATTTTTCTTCAGCTCTCATGTATGCTAGTATCTTCGGTAACGTATCAGCGATTATACAACGATTGTATTCAGGAACGGCTAGATATCATACACAAATTCTAAGAGTGCGTGAGTTCATACGGTTTCACCAGGTAAGACAAATGAACGGTCTAACTTTTGGAATGCTTGTTAGAAGAGTGTTTTGCTAAAGTATCATTGTTTGTGTGACAGATAGCGAATCCGCTACGCCAACGACTCGAGGAGTACTTTCAACACGCGTGGAGCTACACGAACGGCATCGACACGTCCAGTTTGCTAAAAGGATTCCCTGAATGTTTACAAGCCGACATATGCCTTCACCTCAACCGGAATCTGCTTGCAAACTGTTCTGCCTTTGAAGGAGCTAGCCCGGGCTGTCTTAGGTAAATGTATAAAATGAATAATGATTACTTTAAACATGAAAGTAACTAACAGAATCTGGACAAAAAAACTTTTAGCCCATTTTAAATATCACATATATATAAAAGATTTATTTTTCTTTCAGGGCACTGTCGTTGAGGTTCAAAACCACCCACGCGCCCCCCGGTGAAACGCTGGTGCATCGTGGTGACGTTCTCACTTCTTTGTACTTCGTTTCCCGAGGGTCGATAGAAATACTGAAAGATGACATCGTTATGGCTATTCTTGGTAAGAAAAAACTTTGTTATTTTATTGTTAATTTTTCATACATATCTCAAAACATTGAAACTGTCTTACATAAAATATTTTGTGTATTTTCTGTGTAGGTACATAAAGTATTAATAAAACATTTAAAATTATAATATGCACTGCCAAAAATATCTACCTAAGTTAATAGATCGCACATCCATATCCCAATAAATGATAGCGACTTCATGTAATTGTTATCTTCTTATAAAGTTTTAAACTTTCACGTTCCACTATAATTAAATGTATAACGCAAACTGCTTATACTCGTAACCTAAATGTACCTTTTTAAGTACCTACCCGACTGCCTAGTGAAATCAATTGTAGCGATGACTTGATTTCAATGATGAAGGCCTTTGCCCAGCATTGGTACAGTTATAGGCTATTTACATTTACTCACGTATACTAAGCAGTTTGGTTTATGCATATATTATATGCATGAATGAATTAGTACAATGGGAGGCACATAGTCAGGAGTCATTTTACCCGCCCTAAAGACTAAAACCTCGCTCTTTTTGGAGTTGTATTTTAAACATACTTCTCACAGCAACTTAACAGTTTTTTGAGCGCACTGACCGCTAGGCTCAGCAACACCATGGCATCTGCATAACTTATGTTATTTACACAAACATTATCGACATGACATCCTACTCGCATGCTGCTGAGCTCAACAATCAGCTCGTTCATGTACAAGTTAAATAAATTGGGTGAAGTTAAACTTCTCTGTCTCACTTCGCACTATAGCCTTTACTCGTCTGTCAACTCATCGGCCCACCGTACATAATTTACCTGGTTTAAACCACATGAGTAAATATTTACTCATGTTATTGAAACAGAGTGTGAAGTTCGACGGGTAAGTTAGTTCTTTTAAGTTTAGCCCAGAGCATGTCATAAGAAACCAACTCAAACGCCTTTGACAGATCCATAAAACAAGCATAAATTGGAGTGCGCCTGACAGTATGCTTAAGACACAAGATGGCACTTTCTGTGGATACTCCTGACCTGAAGCCAAACTGCGCATCTTATAAGTTGAGAAAGCAGCTAAGTCGGTAATTAAGCATACTGTCAAGTACCTTTGCTATTGTGGTCGCTAAAAATATCGGCCTGTAGTTATTTTTGTCAGCCACATCACCAGTCTTGTTTTTTATTATGGGAACCACTATAGTTTTCATGAGGTCGTGAGGTAAATAAAAGTGACTCATACAAAGATTACATAACATAGACAACAACTCTAGGCAGAAGAACTAGCACACTGCAGATGTTCGATACTGAGCCCGTCAAGTCACCCGACTTGCTTCTAGTCACTTTTAAAGTTTTTAACAGTGTGATTTGAAACAATCATATCCATTCGTAGTTGCTCTTCTCTGTCCTGACACCATTTTAATTTAGATTTAAATAATTTTCTACTCTTCCTCGTAAGCTTTTCCAGCTGTCGGTTTGCCGACTAGAACCGACATTTGAAACATAAGCCTAGCCTGCCCGTGAGTTTTGAAACATATTTATTCTACCCCGGTATATAACCGCCCCTCCTCTTCACTTTTATTTTGTTGTAAGAACATATAGCTACATTTTTTAATATGGCAACTATGCTACAATACATTTCATTTAATAATATTTTATGTCGATAACCTATTGTTACAAAACTTATCAGCACAGTGAGTAAACTCTGAAGGAAAGTCAATATACATATCTGAAAGTATTTATCAACTTATTCAGGTGTTCTATCCCCCTATATAATTATATTTACAGGCATAACATTTGTTAATAAAGTAGGACTGATGTTATTTAAATCACACTGTATAACCATCGGGAAATGGAAAAATAATGAAAAATCTGAACACTAACAATAGACTCCGTAGCTGACTTTGTTACCAGTACATGATCTAACCATCTTTGCCAACCATGACTACTACTTATGAAGGTATAAGCATCAGATGTTGCACCCAATACATGTATGCCAGCACATATCCATTCTGGTACTGAACAGTAAGCCAGCATTTCTGAATGAAATAATTGACTTGTAGGCGCATTAAAGTCTCCTAGGACATAAGCAGATGATACGTCACTGTTGTCAATTATTGTACTAATCATACCCAGGCACTCGGTGAACTCCTTTAGGTTGTCAGGCAAATCCGTTGGCATATACACACTGAATACCAGAATAGATCGATCTTTAATCACAATTTTTATAACCGCAACACGCGCACTATCACATTCCACCACGGACACACATTGGAAGACGCTTTTCCTCCATAATATAGCTACGCCGCCATAGGGTCTTCCTCGCAGTAACCCCGCCGTCGTGTCCACGGCCGAAGTTCCAGTACATCCGAAGTCGCTATCGATGCTGTTCAGCCAAGGTAAGTTGTGTGGTAGAAGCCAAGTCTCCTGGACTATGCGACCTGCGACTATGTCCGCCGACTGACACAGTGATCGAATATCATCTACAGATCGCTTTCATGTTCTTACAATTATCTATACTAATATTAAAAAGAGGAAAGCTTTTTTATTTTTGTATACCTGTTTGCACCTAATAAACTCAAAAACTACTGGACCGATTAAAAAAATCCTTTCACCATTAGAATGCTGCATTAGCGCTGAGTAACATAGGCATTATTCAAAAAAATAAATGTTTAAAAATAAAAGTACACCCACCCGTGCGAAGCCGGGGCTGGCCGCTAGTAACTTATAAAATTGTACTTCTTTGTGTTATCCATTTGATTTATTTTATTACTAGTATCTTGCTGTTTTACATTAAAATTCACGAAACGACGAAAACTAATTCCGTCAGGCCATAGCTTATCATCAAGAAACAATACTAATTTATGTTTCGAAACAAAAACTTTGTAAGCATTATAACCCTTTTCTCTTTTCATAGAAATCTTCACCAAGGTGACATGTTCTTGAGTTTGACTACGTATGTATTCAATTATATCACTTTCTGACGTATCCTATCCATATTATGTACATTTGAAATAAATAAGGGGATATTCACTTCAGCCGCTTTAAACTTTCCCTGCGGCGCTGTACATGCTTTCCCCATATTACCTTATAGAACGGTTTTTTATACGTTTTTTTGCATCTGAATCCAATTACCTATCAACTTTTTCTCTCTTCTCGTTAGAAACGAGACTCACTACCACTGCGTAATAAATCTGCCATAGACATTGTATGCGATGTAAGCTAAGCAACTCTTTCTAACAGTAAACTCGCATCAGCTGTTTGTTGATCAGCTGTCGTTGCTCCCGCCGCCGCGTCACTCGCACTGGATGCGCGAGTGACGGACGTAGTCGCAATATCTAACTGGGTGCTTAGTGTGAGTTTTGTTTACTATCCGTATTCATTCGATTACGTTTACGAAAACGAAAATTAGTATGGCATTGAAGCAGCGCCTTCTGGCGGCATACGAGAAGAGTAAACATTTTGCCATACAAATTTTCGTTTTCGTTAACGTGATCGAATGGCGAATGAAATTCGCACTTGGCACCCTGAGCGCTTTCTCGTACGGGTGAACGAAAAGATACACTCAGTTCGTTTTCGATTTCAACTTGCGTCGTCATTACATTTTCTTCGTTTACTGACATATTATTATGGGACTTACCCACCGGTCCACAATTCGACTTAAATCCACCTCGTTTTTGGTTGATATTACAATCAAAATTATGATCAACATTCGTAAGTGACCCAAATTTGCAATTATGAAGTTCAGTTTTGACTTCATCCAGCTGGTCTACCGTGGCATAATCGTTCGTGATGCTCCTCACCTCGGATTATAGTAATAATATATCCTTTAATAGTCTTGTCACATCGATGTCATCGATAGTGATAGGTGGTAATTTCTGAAGATCACGCGCCACAAAGGTCGGTATGAGGTCAGGATTCGTATTCGTGAACAAAGAAATTTTCTTTCTGCGATTTGTCATCTTTTTTCTTGTAATTTTACGCTTGTTAGTCGGTATGGATTCAAACAGTAACGACTTCGCTTCATTTATGTCCTGCACCGAAAAGTCTTTTGAACAAATTCATATGAGACTTTCATTACCCATAACCTCTTATTTGTTTTGCACAAATGCTAAAACTTCACATATGACAATATCACAACTCGTACATTTAACAATTTTGAATTCCGTCATTTCCGCAGCGAGATATTGCAATCTCACACCCGCACGGAACCACTAAACATTTTATCTTCTCTTTAGATTTCTAAAGCGTAACAAACAATCTCGTCAAAGTGTTCATATATTTCTCATTAAACCCCACAGGTAAGGATGACATATTCGGCGAGAACCCGTGCATCTACCCGACTGTAGGCCGCAGCAACTGCCGCGTGCGTGCGCTCACCTACTGCGACCTGCACCGCGTGCACCGCGACGACCTGCTCGACGTGCTCGACTTCTACCCGGAGTTCCGGGGCTCCTTCGTCAACAACCTCGAGATCACTTATAACATGCGAGATGTTAGTGCTCTACTTTATTATCCTTCACTTATTTTTTTGCCTTGTGTTTATTTATGGATACACATCGCTCTTCAGACGCGTGTTATGGCGCAATTTTACTATTAAAGCTTGACTTGTTCTTTGAATTAAAACTGGTTTTTTTATATCTTAAGTATAGGCATTTGGCCTTCATCTCGCCTGATGTTACGTGATGATAAGCCAAAGGTGGGAGCACACTTTACTCGAAATCCTCAACTAAGTCATAGATAGCTTACATAGAGACAGCATCATTTATATATACATATGTTACGGCTAACAGCCGAAGTGCGGCTACACCTAGTTTTAGCCGGCTACAACTAGGTGCAGCCGGCCACCTGCGGTTAAACTTAGATGTATCCTACTCATCTTCGGTTAGAACTAGGTTTAGCCTTCATCATAGCGGCTAGAACTAGGTGCAGCCGCACGCCGGTGGTTAAACTTAGGTGTATCCTATCCTATTTATCATCGACTAACACTAGGTTTTCAGTTCAGTTAAGCATTTTGGTTTTGTTTTGAGATTTTTATCTTGCGTTTCTCGAATGATTCGATTATATTGAAAAAACAAAAGACAGGGATGTTGAAGTGACATTTATAATTGGATATTTTACAAATTTTAGAAAAGTATTGTACATATTTTCTTATATCTCTTGCAAATATCATATATATTATAATATAATATAAGTAACTTAATAAAACTCAAAATATTACACATCTTCTTTTCAGAAGTAACAGAACTAAACATCTTATGCAAGATAAAAAATATAAACATAAAAAAATAAAGTTTTACTTCTTAACTAACAAAAATCAACCAAATCTTTGTTCTCTTCACTCATACTCTATGTTAAAACAAATAAGATAACTTTTTGATTCAGTTTTAATTATTAAAAAAACAATCAACAAGATAAAAAATTTAAACATAAAAAAATAAAGTTTTACTTCTTAACTAACAAAAATCAAACAAGTCTTTGTTCTTTTCTCTCATAGATCTAAGTTTAACCACTGGTGTGCGGCTACACCTAGTTCTAGCCGCTATGATTAAGGCTAAACCTAGTTCTAACCGAAGATATGTAGGATACATCTAAGTTTAACCGCATGTGGCCGGCTGCACCTAGTTGTAGCCGCACTTCGGCTATTAGCCGTAACATATACATGATATTCGTATACGAATATATCCTCTAGCTTGTTCAACCAATACTCTAGAAGTTTGTAGAAATATAGAATAGAATAGAATAAAATACTTTATTATAATAATATATAACGAAGGTTGGTGGAAAAACAAAAATAACCTTGTATTGTCACGTATTGTTAAGATCCTACCTACCTAAATACTTTGTTTTAGCACTTACATATTATTGAATATCTATTTCATCCCCCAAAAAACGTAATCGCACTCCAGGAGGAGCTGAGCGGCATCGAGCCGCGCCGGCGGATGAAGTACGAGAACCCGTCGGACGCGCGGCTGCTGCGCGAGGCCTACGCGCGCACCACGCGCCGCCCGCACACCGAGACGTTTGCCGAGAAGGTGGTACGTATGCCCCTATGCCCTGCGCTGCAATGCCCGGGTGCCTAGTGTGAGTTTCATTTGGAATTCGATCATGTCAACGAAAAAGAAATGAGCATGGCATTGAAGCAGCGCCTCCTGACGACGTACGAGAAGAATAGCAATTTTGCCATACAAATTTTCGTTTTTGTAAACGTAATCGAATGAATACGGATAATAAACAAAACTCACACTAGGCACTCTGTATACATTTAACAGGTTCCAAATATATAAGCATTTGTTCCCTCGATTGTTGTTCTCAATACACATGGCCACGTAATAATAAAGGCCAAGGACTTATGAGTTAAGTCATCTCAATCAAATCACCAGCAAATATATAACAAGCAAAGAAGTTATAGACGGTTATCTTCGTAATTGTATCACCACTTCTCTAGTAAATGAGGAAATCAGGTTATACTATAACACATAATACTGGTACTGGTATAATGCGGATTGGTGGGTTGTAATGACAGCCATCTTGCAACAACTACCGGAATCAGCAGCTCAACATGCCATCCGAAGCACGAAGACGCTCGAGATACTTTTAATTTGGTTTTCCATCCAAGAACCCGAACGCCCAAGCTGCTGCATTATGGAACTAATTAAAAAATTTACGAACTTCAGTAGCTACTTTTTAACTTTATTTAAATTGTCAATATTTTTGGGAGTTATAAACGTAAGATAAATTATTAAATTGAAATTTTATTTACACTGAAAATGAATTCTTGTATAGAGAAAAGATTACATAAAGCTATGTTTTGTATTCAGGATTCCCAGTGTAGCGACGACGACACCGAGTCTCCAGCAAGTCGAGGTATTTTGGAGTTTTCTACAGACAAGGCAGGGCAGGATGTCACTCCTCTTAATTTCAACTTTAGTAAGCAGAGATCGACGACCCTCAACTCCATAACGGGTAAGTACAGTAACGAACCAATACGGAATGAAGACGTCTTCTTACCTATCTACAAACGTTGTTCAACTCTGAACATGTCCTTCCAACATGCACCACGAACGTCTCATGTATTGTACATATTGCATCTAATTCAAACACATGTGGTTGGAATACAAGTATTACCTAGACATGAGCGTTATGTAGTGTCTGTTCCTTATAGAGTAGAGCTACACATAGAATTTGAATGGAGCTATGTGCAATTCCCTTTCGAAATAATTTGGAATACTAACTACTTCTTTTATTCAGTTTTAGTCATTTCTTCTGTGCCTACTTTTCGAATTTTCCACTTGGTATCTTTTCTATCTGTTAGGCGTTCCAGAATGAAAACTTTCACCTACATTTTACAAAAAGTATCTTCCTTTCGAAATATAATATGATTATTAATTGTTAATAAATTAATGCTGCCAGTTTCAATATGAACATAATAGTATCGTGTATTCATTAAGATAGTAATAAAGATAGCTCTTATTTAATTGTCAATGAACTATCTGTAATCTATTATAATACTTATTACTTTTTGTTAAGTGTAAAATAAGTACCTAATTATTTTAAAGAAGTTATTAAATCCCATTTTGGAGAGATGTGTGACAACACAGTCAACATTTTGTTTGATTTTAAGCAGCATGTCAGAAGCTTATTGTTTTGTATTATTTATTTATTCCTGTTGATCGGTGACGCGGGCGAGGGGAATAGGCTCAGCAAAAGTAAAGTCAATTAGCAAAAGGTGTAAAGAATGTGCCAATGTGTTCGCTCGCCCCCGTCGCCCCGCTCTGAGCGCGGCCCTTGTGTGCAGGCATGCTAGCGCAACTAAAACGGAGCTTCCCAGACCTCTACCATCATAAAACACACCAGCCGCTACACAACAAGTACTGTAAGTATACGTTATTTATTAGTGCATGCTTTGATCAATCTTTTTTTATAAGAAAGATAGAATTGCAAAAATACCCTATTGTACAGATGAGTCACATTTCTTGCATCGTGTAATGATCAGGAATTTAGGATCTTGTATAACTTTGTGTTACTAATTTGTCCATGAATATTGGTAAACTTAATGTCAGCTTAATAATAATTGCTTGACGTAATTCGACTTCAACCTTTAATGATTGGGCCTTTGTCGTAAGAATAACAGTTTGACTTATTCGTCAATAACTCATGATAATATACCATTATAATAATTTTTCATATGTCCAATCTTCTCGTACATAACAATAAAATTTATATGAGTGTGAGAGCAAGCGCACGTAAGCTTTAGATTCCTTTTTCAAATAGTGACGGGTCGTTCTACACATTGTTTTAGCGCAATCGACGCCCCAAACGTACCGGAGCAGGGGTGTGGTGCGGCGGCAGTCGTCGGCTGGCCCGCTGAACGACACATCGCCGCTGACGGGCGGCGCGGCGGCGGGCGAGCCGGCGGTCAGCACGCCCGCGCACAGCACCACGCTACCCGTGTCCAGCCTCAGCACCAACCCCAGCTCGTACTACACCAACGCGTCGCCCAGCCCGCCCGCACCCGTCCACGTCTCCTGCGACGACATACTCGCGCCCGCCGCGCCTTCCTCCGCCGGACGCACGCCGTCGTCGCGCTCGGCGCCGCACTCTGCTGTTAACCTCCATCAGACTGGTCGCCCTGCTGCTCTCGCTTTTGCCTGTGAAAGGCAAACCGCTGCACCGGTGAGAAGCTGAATATTTCTTATTAGTAGATAATGTCCCACTGCTAGACAAAGTTCCCCAGTACCTTCCGCTTTCCTGCCTCCTGCCATTCTGGGTGTAATTATAAATTGCTAACATTTTCGTGGCCCGCCTCGGCCCGTATCCCTCTAAGTCGCCAATCGGAGTAGATCAGAAAGGTTTAATTACTCACATTTTTCCAGGATTCTGTGTCGCCCCATTACCAAAACATTGGTCCCGCGGCCTCAGCTGCGTCAGTGGCGACTGTGCTAACGCGACTGGAGGAGTTAAGTCGGCGCGTCGCGGTGCTGGAGACGGGTCTGACGGCAGACGTGCGGCGTATCCTGCAGCTGCTGCAGACGCGCGACCCAGCGCACCACAACGTGCAGCCCATGCAGCCCACGCAGCCCGCGCACACGCCCGCGCAGCCACTGCCCAAAGCATCGCTCTCGGTGCCGCAGAACAACGAAGTAAGCGACTAGTACCTTAAATACAGCGAACGACCACCGCGAAGTTCCTACTTGATGCTATGTTATGATGTCGACTCCGTAAATTCAAAGTACTCAATCTTTTGTTTTGTTCCTCATAGGGAAGCGCCTGGTATTCATCTCACCTGATAGTAAGTGACGATTAAGCTGAAAGTTTTTTATTTCTTTATTTTTATTTTATTTTAAGGAAAGGCCGGCAACGCATCTGCGATTCCTCTGGTCTTGCAGGTGTTCATGGGCGGCGGTGATTGCTTCCCATCAGGTGACCCGCCTGCTCGTTTGCCTCCTTCTAATATTAAAAAAAAAGGTTTACAGCCAATAGGCATTGTTAATTGTACAACTAAGTAGCTTCTACAAGCTAATAACAAACCTCACATATAGACAAAAATACATCTTTATTATAACGATGTTTCCTTTCCATTTAAATTCAAAACCTGTTGAATTACTGGACTTTCCGAAAATGCTCGAATAGTTCATTTGCCAATGCTCGATTCTGCTAAACAATACTATTACAAAATAAGTCAACGTCAGTGTCATCGCTAATATAATTAAACAAACGACAATAACGAATCAGGTAGCTGTTTTGACGATAATTTGTACATGCTGGTGAAATATGAAGCCTCTACTTCTTATGAGTGGTGAAACTGCGAGGCACAATAAGCTTAACCTCTTCCAACAGTTCCGCTAAGTCAACATCACTTCTCAATATTTTAGACAAGTACGTAACGAGATATATACCTCTGAGGACCTTGAGAGCAAGCAAATGGTATCTCGCATACCGCTCACCATATGTATTGTCATGAACTCCAGCTTTATATTCCAAATATTTTAAAAACCTTTTTTGTATTGACTCTAAACGAACACAGTATACCGAATAACGCGGACTCCAGGCTTGCGAGCCGTACTCCAAGATCTTATCTTATCTTGTCTTAGTGGGGCCTGCCGAGGTTTCCCTCTCGCAGCAAAACTTCGACCCATCAGGATCTTTAGTGCAACCCCTTTGGAAGCTTTGTTTGGAACATTTTGTTCAAAGAGTATCTTGAAGACTTGAATCAAGCCAAGGTCTCTCATATGATCGACGTTAGTAAGGATTTAACCTCTTAACTGGTAGTGAAATTTAATTTCAACGCGTTTCCCCACATAGAGCCCTGGCCCTGGCCCCAATATAGAGCCCTGTGACACTCCTGAATGGACCATATTCCATCTTGACGTGTAGCCATTGATAGCAACTGATTGAAATCTATTCTGAATAAATGAGGTGAACCACCGAAACAAACTTCCGTGCAAACCTGCCAAGTAAAGTTTTTGTAGTAGAAGAGAATGATCAATGCGGTCGAAGCATTTGCAATAGTCTGTAAAAATGGTGTGTATCTTTTTGGCTGCTTCCATTTTGAAGGTTAAAAATTCATTAAATAGAAGAAGATTTGAGATGGTAAAACGCTTCTTTACAAACCCATGCTGAGCAGGTGTTAACTGTGGATTCATTTTATTTTATTTTATTTTTTTATTTTTTTGCCTTATGAGAAACATACAGCACGTAATAGTTCAAATTACAGTACACAAAATATAATACAAAGGCCAATTAAGTTTCTACCAAAAATTTTACATAAGTACTAAGTTTACACAACTGTTAAGAAAAAAAAAATTCACTACACTACAATACAATATTAAAAAACTTTAACAAAAAAAAATTATATGTTAAATATGCAGTTACCCAAATCAACAAAAAAAACAATAATAATGACAAAAGAAATTAACAAAAAATATTTTCATTACGTATTTACACTTTATTGAGTTTTTATAACTCAACAATGACATATTAAAAATATCCAAATCTACATAGTTTTTGTTGTAGCAATCACACGAGCGGACTAAGAATCTACTTTTTGAATATTGGGTCCTACACAGTGGCGGTGAGAACAAATTCTTGCTTCTTGATCTGACATTTGGACATCTAAAGTTTAATCTATGCAAAAGATATGGGGCATCTACAATGTTATTTAATATTTTAAAAAGAAATATCTGGTCACGGTGAGATCTACGACGTTCAAGTGATTCGAAAACAAAATCGCTGTATAAAGTTGTTCGTGTACTAATTTCTTAAGAGCTTTGGAAAATATGCATAGTTTAGAGATGGGGCGGTAATTGCAAAAGCTGCCTTTGTAGCCTTTTTTGTGGATGGGGGTAGTAAACGTGCTCTTCCACATATCGGGCATTACCCTTTCGTTAAGTGATCCATTAAAAAGCATACTCAAGGGGTCCGCTAAACTAGCGGCACAGTTTACTATAAAGAGAAGATATACATAAACGTCGGGTATAAAGAAGGTATGATACCTTTTTACTAATTAGTTTGCGTTAATACCCGTTTAAATTCTTTGTTTAAGATATACATGATCGGGACTCGCGCCTTTTCTTGTATCTAAACTTTTTAGCAAATTCACAACCCTGCACAGGATCGACAACTATTTTGTCAATAATCATCGTGTGGTTATTAGTGTCTGGGTGATGAACAACGTTTACACTAAATGCTGCTAGAAGGTAGTTTGAAAGTATGTAGCAAAGAGATCACAGATATCTACACCAGCGTCAGCCTTAGTGTCCCCGTAATACATGGTAGCAGGATAAGATCCCTTCCATTTTTTAAGGGAATTAACATAGCTCCAAAACATTTTAGGGTTATCCTTGATAGAGTCCTCCACACGGACTATGTTTTCTTTATAGCAGCTACTTTCAAGTTCTCTCTTCTTCAAGGCTTCTTTCCGAAGAGATGAGAAGGATTCATAATCGGTTTGTCTCCTATAATCTTGTACTTGCAGTGGTATTTTAGTTTTTGTCTTAGGACTTTTTTCAATTCCGCGCTGTACCACGGCGGGTATGACTGCCGTTCTATATATTTATTAGCTACGTATTCGTCCTTTAAGCTATAGATAGTTTTGTAAAAATATGTAATTTTTTTTTATAATATTCCCACCCTTAAACTGTTTACTCCATTGAATTTTATCTAGCTTAGCGCAGATGTTGACGACTTAAAAAGGTTTGGACCAGCCAGTCGCCAACACCCTCCTAATGGAGAACGACACCTGCAACATCAAAACTATGTATCGTGACCGTGGTTTTGACTCTGAAGATCCAGTTCTAATAATGCCTCTATACTAAGTAATTAAACATAATTGTTTTTCCCGTCTAGAAGCAATTTGATAATTTAAAAACGAACGACGTAACTTCCAGAACCAGTGGGAGTGGAGCTGGAACGGCGACCGGGAGCGCGAGCGCGGCAGGCACGGCCGGGAGCGCGGCGACCGTACGCCCGGCGTGCAGCGCTCAGCCTCCGAGCCGCACGCGCCGCTACCGCCCGCGCTGCCACCGCCCCCGCACTCGCACTCCTTCTACAGGTACGTACTACTGTCAGTACTGGTCCCTATCTACTGGCCCTGAGAGGTAGGGTATGGCAGCTGGAACTACGGATCCGGCTGTCTTTTCAAGGGTACCACGGGAGTTCCGGTCCTGAGCCCCCTGCCGGTTATGCCTTCGCGGGCGTCTTCGGCAGGTCCCGGACATGGGTTGGACTCGTGGTGGGTATGTGGTTAGCTGTAGAAGTGGGAATGTTCGTCTGCCTGGTTGGTGTTGGCCAGACTTCCAGTTCGTGCACAGCGAGCGGGTCCGAGTAACGGTCTTGGTGGGGTCCTAAAGCGAAAGGATCTGTGGGGCACGTGAGTCGTCCTTAGTTGGTTGTTCTGCTCGGTGGTTTTCATTGAGTAAGATTCCAACATCTCCGGTACTAGTCCGGATAACTAGGCGCCCGCTAGATGCAAAGTCTCCGGTTAAGTCAGCCGCGTAGGATTGTGGAACTGACGAGGTGCCTGGATGAAGTGGGCTTACAACTCCGCCACCAAAGAGGACATTTGGTAGTCGACTTTAGAGTTGACGACCCGAGCAGTGGAACTGCGTGTTGTGCTCTTAGTGCAACGAAAAGTGAGCGAGCTTACAGCTCCGGTAACCTATCCGGATATTAGGTAGTGGACTTTACGTGTCCACGGGGCAACTAGCTTGAGACACTAGTCTTAAAAGTATCGGATGAAGAATGCGCTTCGACGGGTTCTAATCTGACGTTATGACCTGATGTAGATGGTCCCTTGTGCTTGCGCAAGGATGTCTGACACCTTTAATTTTATAACTTTATGGTTGGTAGGGGGTGTCAGGATAAACTTTAAAGTCGTGTGGAGTTGGGTTGTCAGTACTGGTGGAATGAAAGCTGAAACAGGGCCCGGGAGCGCGAACGCGGTCAAGAATTCAAGGCAAAATGGGACTTACGCGTGAGCAGCTTCGGTGAGTCCGTTTCACATTTTTATCAGTCATCAATCATCATGGAAGACCTTCTAACCAGTCAGAACCAACTGATGGCACTCTCGGATTATCTCTGTTATACCACGCTGGTTGGTGGTGACTATTCCCGAATAGGCAAGCTACTCCGAGAATAGTGCGTGGTAAAACGAAATTTCGATTTACTCACGATAACTGACAATTTAATCTAAGAATAAAAGTTACTCTCGCTTGGTCGAATCCACGCTTAGCACATAAGAGTCGTATTGGCAGGAGTTTCAGCTTCACCATGTCAAATTGTGTGAATTTGAACAATAAAACATGATTATTTTAAGACTGTTTTAACAATACTATAGAATTTTATAACAATGCTCGCACTATTTGCCTACCGAACCAGTAGAAAAGTCTCTTATAAGACCGGCAACTCTGTTATCAGCGCCCGGTTTCCTAGCGCAACCAAGTAGCCATCAGCAACCCACCTTTACTGAAGCAGTTTGGCCTCAGCAAGAAGAGCAGCACATTTCAAGGTGTCAAGGGACAAGAAGCAAGCTGGACGAAATGTTGAAAAGACAAAAAAGCAAATTTAGGGCTTTCGCAAGAACAATATCATTAACACAATAAGATAAAAATAATAAAAGAAGTAAGTTACTTGAAATTCAGCCACAGAATACGTTGGTAAATATGGCAAAAATTAAAAGAAAAGCATAAATAAAAAATATATATATACTTTATTGTACACTGTTAAAAAATTAAGAATTTATATTTCGTATAAGACTATGAATGTGTATTGTGTAGTCTTATCACAAAATAATGCGTTGTAAATATAACAAAAATGTATGAGTAGAGAAAGCAAACATGCTCTCACGGCTTCGCTACGACACTGTGCTACGGTATCGTAGCACTTTACAAGTTTTTCATCACACTTGTACATTTTATGTTGTACTTTCGTGTAATTTAATACTATATTGCTTTTAATTACCTACTCTTCTCTCTGCGAGTTGAACTTTGTTTGCAAAACTGGAATGTTGCTGGTGTATATGTGTGTGGTACATAAAGAGATCAACGCGTTACGATTATATAATATCATTGCTTACAAAACTGTTGGCTGGTTGCTTTAATATCAAATTGCTTTAATAAGGACTATAATATTGAAGGAATACTATTGCTGCAGATTTTCTTTAAAATTTTCAAACTATAAATCTTGTCTATAAACCTTGTCTTGTTAATTCTAATACTTATCTAATATCTATCTTGTATAACTATTTACATTTAAAATCTCTGCTAACAGGTAGTGTGAGGCAGGCGAGACGAGCGCTCTCCGTTCGCGGCCGTCGTCGCGCTCGCTCGCCGAGTCCGCGTCGTGCGGCTCGCTGGCGAGCGCGAGCGGAACGGGCAGCGCGGGGGCGGGCGGGCCCCGGGCGCGGGAGGCTCGCGGGGCTCGTGGGGCACGCGCGCTCTCCCTCGCCACGCGCCCCCCGCCACGCGAGCGCTTCCATTTCTGCCGACGCATCACGCGCGCCCGCCTCGACGACGCCCGCACCTTCCTCTGACGCGGCTCACCCGACGACGCATGGACCAATTTTGTACCTACTTCCGTTTAACGCCTAAATTAACACGTCCTCGCGATATCGCGACCGGGCCCCGTCGCCCGAGTCGAGTCCGTTCGTATTTAAAATATTTCATGATCGCTTTAGTAAATACTAGAAGACGTTCGGCCAAATCGTTTAAAATGCCGTAAGGACTTGGAGCGTCGACGATAGTACTTATTGTGAGTTGCACGAGTGGTTCGAAATGCAATAAGTGATGGATACATTGGGTGCTTTAATTTTATGTAATGTATGGGCTTTTAATATAAGCCGTTTATTGAGTATAACGTAATGAGTATGGTACCTACTGTACAATAGCACTATCTGACAGTATTATTCTGGAATCGCGTTCATGTTATTACTTCTAAGGTGGATTACACATTTAAATGATCTCAGCATCGGATTTTATTTGATCTCAGCTGTTTCAGGATGAGGTTTATAAGACTGAAAGACTACGTAACTATCGTGAGCTGTATTTCCAGAGAGTGATGATAAACGCTTTCTACCCGTCCTTGCTCCTTGCCTTTACATAGAAGCTAGATAATGGCTGACACTACTATGTTCGCCGTTATTGAAGCTCTTTGGTGGAAATATGAATGTAAAGTTCACTTGACACATAAGGTTTATACCACCGCATTGTGTTTAATAATGCATAGCTATATAAATATTGTTCAATCTATTTTTGACAGCAGCGTATAGGTACGTTTGTTAACAACGTTTACGTATGAACATTTACTGGCATAGTCACTAATTTCCTAATAACATTATGAAATCAAAATGCTCTGTACATTTATATCGATGTGTTTCTTTTTTTATTATTTTGTGAACATTTTATTGATATAAAAATGGCTCAAATTTCTTAATTTATTTGGAGATTCGTAATTTGTACGAATTAAGAATTTCGTTAATATATCATTGTAAGCAATAATAATATAAAAACCCACCATCAGTACATACTGTTGAACTACTACTTACATACTTACATAAGTAACATGGCTTCTGTGATTATTAATTCAAAATCATTCTCAGATAGTGCTACATATACATACGCTTAAAAGTGATATACAACCAAATAAGAAAAGTTTTCACACTAACAAAATAGCATAGGCTTCTATCAAATCATCCACAAAGCTATGGTTAAGTTTCTTATAAACCATAAAATTGACCAGAGAGTATTTTATAATTAATATATTAAAACATTACAAAAACAACTTGTATACAATTTGTGCATGAAAAGGCCAAATTTAGCTGTTATTTGTTTTGTATTTCGTAATTTACTGCCGAATATTACTATTTGCACATTTAAGCATTTTTATAACATATTGATTAAGTATGAAATTTGACATCTTTATAATTATTGAGTTGGTTCACACAACAAACTTCTACATACTACATACAAAACTACATACAAACAATGAACTGATACAACATAGCAAATCAAGTAGCATTGTAGCATGTTGAGACGAATTTGTATAGAAATAGTATTAAAACTGTTAAGAATGAAAACTTAATTTAAACTGAAATAGTTCGTCTTGATATCCGAATTGATAACCACCTCCATTTTTGAAAGTCGGTTAAGAAGAGTCCTGGGCCCTTAGCCAAAGTAACATTACAAAAACGATAGCGAAGTTCGAAAAGAACAAAATGTATGGGATTGACATGAGCCGCGCTAAATCACGTGGTCAACGTCATGTCAATCCCATACATTTATTCTTTTCTAACTTCGCTATCGTTTCGCTATCGTTTTTGTTTGTTACTTTGGCTACGGCCTCTGATCTTTAATCACACGTTAATACTGATGCGATTGCGAATTTAAGTTTTATTAAAACGCTAATTTTCCTACTCACCTATTCTCAAAGTTTACATTTACAGTTTACATAACCAATTTTATGAAATATACTTATTTTAACTAGTCGCGACAAAAAACGGTTCACTCATTTTAAAACGCTAGACGTCAAAATATTTTTAATTAATTAATATATAGAAATGTCAATATCAGTTATGTATTTCCATTTCATAATAACATTTTAGTCCAGAATCAATCATCAACATTTAGAAGCATGCTTATGAAGTAATTTAAAAAAATCCCGTGCCTTTTCATTTGTTGGTTCGAAAAGTAAAGCTGTCGAAATCACATGTATTCGAAACAGTTAGAAAACGGCAATAATTAATTTCTTTACAATAATTTGAAGACAGTTACTTTACAATTGAGTTGTATAATATAGCTAGAAATAAAACCTCTTGTGTTCCTGTAATCTCCAGTAAAGATCGAGTAACTGTGGCTTGGACAACGATTGCAATGTGGTTTAATTTCACATTTGCCAGAATGATAAGAATTAGTTGTAATGTTATATACAATAAATAAGGTAACTCGCACATTTTGTTTAAATAACGTTTACAATACTTAGTACCGTTCAATTGGTTTAAGCGCGATATATTTGTAAATATTGTAGTTAAAACTTAGATTTGTAAATTGGTCAATTCCCAGTAATGTTGTTATCAAACTATATAGATAGAACGAAAGATCTTTGCTTTGCTTAAATTATCTCGCCGAGCACTCTAGATCTATTGAACATTATAAATATTTGCTTTTGTAGTAATAGAACTTTGACTTCGTAAATATTAAGTAGGTACTAAGTGAATACCTATCGCCTATCGATAATTTCAATTTCATGAATTCTTTTATAGATCACCTATGTTGTATTTATAGTCAGATCATAATAAAACTATTTGATAGCATGAAGAGATAAAATAAAGTCAAACAAAAATAATAATTACACGGCTTTAATTTTTTGTCGTTAACATCAATCAATGTTCACATACATATTTATTTAGGTTTCGTACGTATCGCCGAAAGCCAAAAGGTCAAACACCAATAGACCGACAACGGATTGCCGAATCCACAAATCTTTGATAGTAGGTACATTGGCCATTAATTCGCATATCCAAGAGGTCGAACAGTCATTAGGTCGAAGCAAACAATAATATATTGCTGGCTCCCTAAAAATTTTATTACTGAAATCAAATCAAATAAAAAAAATAAAAAAACGTCGTGTATAAAGAAGGTATGATACCTTTTACTAATTAGTTCGCGTTAATCCCCGTTTAAATTCTTTGTTTTAATCAAATCAAATCAAATAATTTTATTCAGTTTCAAGACAATAACGTTTGTTTATTTTATTTTTCAGCATTGCGCAAATCAACCTAGTTTACTTTATAATTCGTAAATATATGTGTCAATATGTTATGATGAAGTTTTCTTAAAGTTCAAGATTTATAAGGAAACATATAATATAATTGAAAACTTCGAGTTAATGAAGACCTTTCACACATTCACTATGGCCATATGTACGAAACCCTACATATTGAGTATCTGTTGAGTTATTTATGCACACAAGTTGCCGATGACCAGAAAAAATCAAGGAGTACCCTCTTTCACCGATAGGTATTCAAAACTGATTAGTGATTCTTATTGTTAGTAGATATAAAACGCAAAGTTGTTAAATTAATCTGTTACAGTGTAAATAGTGTGTTCACGATACTCTAATACTCGTAGGAGTTTAACCCAACCAAACCTACATCCCATAGGTGCACATAGATACACACGCCTGTACATTAAACTACCACCAACTCTCAAATTTCCTCAATAGACATTGAACTTTATATCTATGGCATACTAAGGTTTACCATTCCTTGAAGAAATTTGAGAGTTTTGGATAGTCTAATGTGCAGACGTTTGTATCTGTACAACTTTAGACTGAAACATTATTCGACACTGATTATAGCAAAAGCAACTTTGTGTTGTTGCAGCTGGAATAAATATTCTTATAAGTAAGTATGGATCGCGCCAAACTTCTAGTCCCCTCTGAAGTTGGCGCGATTCGCGTCGCAGTAGTAAAAAATTGGCGTCAGTAGGACGAAGGCGGAACGAGCGGTAGGGCCTGACAGTGAACAGCTGCGCGAAGCAACTTCAGAGGGGACTAGAAGTTTGGCGCGATCATTACTTACTTATCACTTAAAAATGTATGCAATAATTTTATTTTCTTTTAAATCTAGACATAAATGTAGCTGATTTCGCTGCAATTTGACATCAGTGATATTCGAATACAAAAGCTTATGAATTGGAGGTTAATATAGTGTCGATGAAAATAACGTCTATGGTTTTAGTAATTATCGCAGTGGCACCAGTTTTCGACACAGTAACCCAGTGATCGTCACCAAAAATAATGTGGAATTTCATTGAAATTTGACTGGATGTATTCAATTGTTGCATAAGTGAAAAAATTGTTCCTGAACCCTTTTTTAATGATTAAAAGGGAAAAAAAAACGATCACTGGTTGTCGAACATTGGCACCACTATTTACTGAATGCATTTATATAATAACTTTGCTATCTAACTGTTGAACACGACCTACGGTTGAGGTTAAATAATAGCGCTTAAGCACAGGGTTTAACTTTTTTTATTCATTACTATAAGTTAGCTGTAAGGGTCTGTCAACAATAATTAAAGATTATACCTATTAGCACATACTACCTACGACTTATCTGTAGTAAAATATGATTTGACTTGTTATAAGTTAATCCAATTTATTAATATACTGACAAAACATTACTGTTATACATAGTTACTGTCGTTAGATATCCTATATATGACCGAACAATTTGATTTGTCGCAAATATTTTTAAGAAAATATGTAAAAGTTCATTTGTTTTTATAAATTCATACACTAAGGTAGATAGCCAAATATGCGCACAAATACGTAACTACTTACTTCAGAATTCAGAACGAACGTCAGTCTTATTTTATGTAGAATTCAAACTGTATTAGTTTTGTATTTTGTTTTAAATATTGGTTTATAGCCTATGATAACACTTATGATTGCGACAAATCACATTGTTAAAAAAAACAAATTATAAATAATGAAACCTGTTTCACAGACAACTATCAGCCAACGGGTCACAACTTAAGATTATTCTAAGTTATAATCATAAGGTGAATTTAATAAAGAAGATAGAGTTACCATTACCATTACCATCTACCATAACTAACGTTGTTGATATACTGATTGTACAAGGGCGAAAACGGTAATCATTATTTATCATTAAGTATGTGCAGAAAAACTGCCTAATGCGAGTTTTCTTCATCATTCAATCGCATTAAAAAAACCAAAATTTATATGGCAAAATTGCAACTCACATAGGTAAATGACCACCAGGAGGCGCTGTTTCAATGCCATACAAATCAATGATCAAATGGTAAATAAAAGTCGCAGTAGGCACTGAGATACAGTATGGTTTTAGAAATCCTCAAAGCAATCAACGCTACCTTATACAGTGATATTTGAAAAATCCGGTTTCTTTTTTGCCATTGTTAAAATGTACCTTACTTGTTAAAAAATAGTACATAATGGTTAAGCGACGCAGTTCACACACTGATAAGGTGACGCCCTCTCTAGTTAAGTTAGGTATGTAAGATGTTATAAATAAGTTACCACCTTGCGAAACAATTTCGCTAAATCATTTGACAATTGTTGCCTTTTAATAATTTAGTCACAAAAAATCTGGTTGTTTCAGCTTTTAATGATCTCACAATTATTATATTAGAATATCGTAACGATACGATAAGTTAAGTATTTTGTACTTCAACAACATTGAGCGCTATGTGAACGCGTGCATCGTATTATGTAATTTTGTCTGTGATCAAAATTTTATATTGTTAAGCTGATATATAAAGCGCATTTTGTTATTTTTAAATGCTGCTACTTATTCATACATTCTGCTTTAGTAAATCCAACACGACATGCTCTCATAATTGATTATTTAAAAAACCGTTACTCAATATCTACGGCAGAAACTTCTCTACGTAAACTTATAGTTATATAATTATTAGATTAACTACTAATTCGTTTGAAAAATAAAATGGTTAAAACTTTCATATTAAACATTTTAAAGATACTTTATAACTTAACCGAATGTTTACGTAACAGAATTGATAAATTGTTTTATTTAGGTTTTCTACTTTTTATCCATAAGGATAGCAATCAAGAACCATGAAATTATTACAGCTGGAATCCTCCCTTTTCATGTCTAATAATTTTAAGACGAAATCTTAACAGAATGTATAGGTAAATAGCTAGCATAAAAAAATTAAGGCATATTTTGAATTTTCTGGTTTCATATCGTTAATCACATATAGTTATTTAAGTTCCGTTATAAACCAAATATCATGCTAAAGCATGTTGCGTGTTAAACAACAAATAAGGAATCCTTAGAAGAAATAAGTAGACATACCTAAGTGTTATAAAGACTCAGCTAAAAATGAACTTTACGTAGGTTGTAATAGAGGTCTGGCCTTTACAATGTTGTATTGCCAATGTAATACATAATAATAAAATTAACTTGTTGTGTAGAGTGCCTTGCTCACCACAATGAGGATCCAACCTGGTTTCAACGTTTCTTATGCAATAATCTGACCTTTTTCTTGATTGAATCCTCATGTGTCTCACACAAAGCCGTGGTTGGCCACTGGCGTGGTTCATTAGTAAGTAGAGTCATAAGTTAAATTACTTGAACTGAAGTTGTTTTACATTGTCTTAACTTTTTTCCAGTTCTAAGTGCAGCAAAAAATTAAGGATTACATGAACTTAAAACTCACTTACTTAGCTAATACCTACTGTTCAAACTTTAATTTAGTATTTTCTAACAGTAAAAATTGTATAGTAATGATTTTACTGTAATAAGTTTAGCACTACCTGGATTTTACACGTGTGTGATTTCTTAACTGGTATTACCATAATGAATTATTCATACACAATAACTTGTTTAGATGCTCCAATAAATAACGCAATTAAGATTAATTGCGTTATTTATTGGAGCTATAGGAGCAATTGAAGCAGTGACTGGAACGATATCATGACAGTCCATTCTTGTAAATGTATGCTTTATTATACTTTTGTACTGGATCTTTGTTGATTATTGTTATACGAAGAACTAACAAACCTTACGTACATGCTGTTTATTAACATGTACCTTTTGTTTAGAGCATTAAGGAGGAAAGCACGTTAGTCACATAGATAATTGAACATTGCATTCATTGGATAGCGCAAATGTCTTGTGAAGCGAGTTCAGTGAAATTAAAATATCACGCACATGCGACGGGTTGTTTTATTTCTGTATTCTCTATAAACACAAGACTGTTTTTTTTCGCCTCTTGTAAAATACAGCTATCTAGGTAGTCCAGTGTTCCAGTGTTCGACACTTTAAGCCCAGTGCCCGACAAAGTTTTCGACACTAAAATGTAACATTGATTTAGTAACATTTAAATTTTACGGGATAGCACCTAGAAAGCAGGTAATCCGTATTAAATTGTTGCAAAAGACTAAAATCTGACCTTTGTTTTTAACAAGCGGCCGCCCGCAGTTTCACCCGCGTGGTTCCCGTTCCCGTGAGAATATTGGGATGAAAAGTATCCTATGTGTTAATCCAGGTTATAAACTATCTGTATGCCGAATTTCATCCAAATCCATCTACCCGTTGCAGCGTGAAGAAACAACAAATATATACCTACACATACACAAACTTTCACATTTATAATCACACTAATATTATAAAACGTGAAGGAGCAACAAATATACACACATACGCACAAACTTTCGCATTTATAATCACACTAATATTAAATAAATGCGAAAGTTTGTGTGTATTTGTATTTGTTGCTTCGTACGCTGCAACGGATGGATGGATTTGGATGAAATTCGGCATACAGATAGTTTATAACCTGGATTAACACATAGGATACTTTTTATCCTGATATTGGTTCCCACGGGAACGGGAACCACGCGGGTGAAACTGCGGGCGGCCGCTAGTTTATAATATTAGTGTGATGATTAAAGGAAAAAATGTCGAACACTGGTAGGTAATGATGAGTATGAGAAAATTTGTAATTCCTCTATTTGTGTGATAAAAAAGATGCAGCATTTTAACTATACCTACAACAAAGTAAAAGTAAAGTAAATAATCCAATAAATGTCCCACACACAGCTGGGTAAAGGCCTCCATCGCTGAAATCAAGTCATCACTACAATTTATGGGCAATGGCTTAATCACCACGCTTGACAACGCGGGTTTGGCAAGCGATGTGATTAAGATTAACACAAACTAGTAAATTATGCATCGAAAAATCCGAAACATACTTTGTCTGAACTGGGAATTGAACCTGGGACCTTTGGTTCTTACTTTTTACTCAGTGAATCCTTACGGATACCGTTCACCAGGGCCTCAATAATTCTGCTATTTTAAAACGTCCACAATCGTGTGTTAGTAGCCTGATTTTGACAGTTTTCCCATAGTTCTAACGTTAAAATCAAGCTACCGATACACTTTTGAGACGTTATTGATTTAACAGACTTGAGGCCTTAGTGGCAGCACGGATTTGTGACGGCTCTCCCAGCCTCAGAATAATGTTATTGTTCTGAGCTCCTAGCCTCCTTTTCCACAGCGAAAGCCAGCTAGGCAAGCTACCTAACTAAACCCTGGAAGAACCCCTTTCTTCATTCACAAATATAATTAAAATCATTCATCATTTGATGATCACAGATCTTTTTTTTTTGTTGATGGCTTTGTGCGATTGGCACATTTAGCCAGTGTCAAAGTAATTTTTCTAACAAGTAATACATAATTAAATAATATTTATTTTCTGTATGATGATAATGAATGATAATAGAAATGAGAAGTGAGAAATGATATACCCCCCTACCCCTCGAATATCTCAGTAAAGATGTGAGGCTATACTATGTCCTCGGGCGGACTTCTTGAGAGAATTTGAAAAGTGACGTTGAACTGTTTTGTTTCATTTACCAACACTTATGCACACTCACGATTACTTAACGGTTAATAATCCACCATTATTTCACATTAATATTCGACATAACACAAATTTTAGAAAATAAAATAAAACCGCAGACATGACCCTTCACTTTCCCGCCAAGAAGCAGGATCACAGATCAATCGGGCAAGCAAGATCCCATGTAATCTCTATTAAATTTGTGAGTGAAGATTTTTTTATTTTTTTATTTTATTGGCTTCGGTCTGTGAAGATTCCTTTTTGGTTTATACCTTTTTTCTTTAAGTTGATGGCTTCGTGCGGTTAGCACCTTTAGCTAGTGTAAAAGTAATTTTCTTACAAGTTTTATTTATAAATAGATAATATTATATCTTTTGTTAATAGATGATGATGGTGAATGATAGTATCTCAGTAAAGATGTGGGGCTTTAACTAAGAACACACGCAGACTTCTTGAGAGAATTTGACTAGTGACGTTTTACGGTTTTGTTTTGTTTGAATTAATGAGTGTTTCATTATGCACGTTCACGAACACTTAACGGTTAAAAATCCACCATTATTCCACATTAATATTCCACCTAACACAAATTTTAGAAAATAAAACAAAACCGCAACCATGACTTTACTTTTCCGCCAATAAGCCCTGGTTTAAACCAGTTTAAACTCAATCATTTTAAGTTTCATTGACAGATCCTTGGCGGGAAAGTGAAGTAATGTTTGTCTGTAGATTAGTTTTATTTTTTTCTGTTGTTTTGTATTATCTCAAGAAGTCCGCGTGAGATCAGCTCAGCTTCATATCTTTACTGAAACGGGGAATATTAATGCACGATAAAATTGATAAAAGACGAATGGTCATTATCAATCTTAGAGCATTTGGGTTAATGCTCTAAGTCAGTCCTTAGAGCATTAAACCAAATGGAGACGCCATGCGCACTAATTTCTATGAAAAAAAGTCTGTCATTTTCTGCGGGGGACGAGGTAATGCACACAAATACAGTTTTACACTGATGCATTTTTCAAAGACGTCGCTACGCACGCAAACGACAAAATTATTAAACACTAGCATAAACTAGACGCACACTAATAAATTCACACACAGAGATAACCTATCCGTGCACGAGTCTGACGGCAACTTTATGTAAACATCGATAGTGCTTGACACTATCGATTTAATTTGTCGATACCAATAATAATGACATAGCCCGAAAAGTTGCTAAGCTCAAGTGCCCCACATCGCTCGCATGACTGATGGCCGCTGGGGCGGAACAGTCCTCGAGTGATGACCGCGTACCGGAAAGCGCCGTGTCAGCAGGCCTCCAACAAGGTATACCGACGATCTGGTAAAGGTCGCGGGAAGCCGCTGGATGCGGGCTGCACAAAACCGGTCGTATTGGAGATCCTTGGGGGAGGCCTTTGTCCAGCAGTGGACGCCTTTTGGCTGAGATGATGATGAATGTTAATGTGATTTATTTTGTTTAAATCAGGCTTTTCAGTATGGTTAATTAAGGTAGACACTTTGCTTTTCTTTATTGTTAAAATCGACAGTTATTAATTAGGATAAGCAAAATCTGCAAAATATACCTACATAATTTTATTCCATTCCAAGGAGAATTGTTGTTTTTAAGAAAAGCTGCAATCTTATTCTTTCATTATGGAAAAATAGTTTGCTACCTATCTAACCGACTCTCAATCAAGAGGAACCGAAAAATTTAACAACATGTATAGTACTTTCATGGTTCCATAAAGCAGATCAATTCTTTTTTGTAGGTAACGTAGGGTCTTAATTTTTCAGATTTCCAAATGCAATTATTCGAGAGATTTTTTTATTTCTATATAAGTTTTCAAATAAGGCTGAATTTAAAAGCAAGAGACTTAAATTAAAACAAACATATAAATATACAGGTATGTACCGAACTCCAGAATGATATCATACAAACAAACAGCGAAATATACCTAATGCTGTCAAGGTTTAAACTGCTTTCTGAGGTTAAATCTTTGAATGATGCAAAGTTCTTTAATGCATCAAAGCTACTCTAAGTGTTCATATAGTTTTTAAAAAAAAAATTGGAATAAAAAACGTAATCTTATAGTTTTAAGTAAATTCTATGGTGTAGGTGTTGTTATTTCTGTCAGAAATTAACTATTATTTTGATGCTTATAATGTTGTATTAATTTAATAGGTTTTTTTTTTATTTTTTTGTCATCAGTTAAGCGGATCTTTAATTCACAAAGGAGACATAAATCAATAACTTCTTTTGATGCATACAATAGGCCACCACGACTTTTTTGGTATGTTAAACTTTTGTCATTTGGCTCCCCACATAAACTCTTTATGCATGTACTGCGTTTAATTTTTTAGTAGAAAATACTACGAAGCCCGCTTTATATTCCACTACCTTTTCTCCAAATGGAGGTAAGTATGTTTCGATCTCTAATAATTTGTTTTTTTTTTTAATTTATTTATCTATATTATTATTTTCCTATAATAGCCAGAATAAACATTATGTGGACTTCTTGGCGGGAAAGTGAAGAGTCATGTCTGCGGTTTTGTTTTATTTTCGAAAATTTGTGTTATATCGAATATTAATGTGAAATAATGGTGGATTATTAACCGTTAAGTGTTCGTGAGTGTGCACGAGTGTTGGCAAATAAAACAAAACAGTGCAACGTCACTTTTCAAATTCTCTCAAGACGTCCGCCCGAGGACTTAGTAAAGCCCCACATCTTTACTGAGATACTCGAGGGGTTGGGGGTATATCATTTCTCACTTCTCATTTCTATTATCATTCATCATCATCATACAGAAAAGAAATATTGTTTATTTATGTATTACTAATAATAAAAAATACTTGAAATTGGCTAAATGCTAAACGCGAAGCCATTAATTAAGATTAAAAAAAAAAAAACATTATGATGAAGTCGATATCAATATTGTGTTTTTGTACTGTCACAGCTCTAACTTTGTTGCAGTGTGGCCAATGTAATTAAATTAAAATTTCCTATTTTCGGGATAAGTGACGGGACGTAAATATAATATATTAATGAAGTAGACCGATCATAAACATACAGTTTCATAGTATTGAGAATTTTTAATGCAATTAAGTTGAAAAAAAATCTGTAAAAACAAAATAAGTTACAATTTATAAGTAGTGATCTATCATTAATTAAATAAGCATTTATAGTAAAAATACAGTTTTAACTTTATAGAACGTGAAATATAAATTGTAATTCAATGTTGGCTCATTCAACTTTAAAAGTTACGCAAAGTTGCAACTTGACGTTTTAGTGGCAACACTTTTTGATTAACAATATTTTTTCAGTTTTTTGCAAATTTTGTGCATTATTCAATAATATTAAGACAAAATAATAGAACAGATGAAAAGTAACGTTATCCTTTCGTACAATCGACGTTTCTGATCGCTTTTTACGTGAAAACACGCTGCAATTTGGCATTTTTTGCTCAGGTCTTATCGCGTGCACCGTGATTTGCAAATGACGCTGGAACACGCTGGAACTAGTTTTATATAACGAGTATGATCGGCGGTCATACTCTTTTGGCAGAGGGGAACGCCTGACAGTGGCGTCTCCAGTTGGTTTAATGTTCTAAGTCAGTCTTTCCCAACGTGGGCGATAACGCCCCCTTGTGGGCGCTGCAGGCCTAAAGGGGGGCGGTAAGAGACCCAGAAAAAAAAGGGGGCGTTGTGTAGGGCTTTGGGGTCGATTTATAATTTCATCTACCTAGCTAGGAAGACTCTTAGACACCGACTGAGCTCTCGACTCTCGACTACATCTTGTGAACATCAACTAATATTAATTAAGATATAGCTCAAACTCGGTTCGATATAATAGACCGCGGGCAATCATGTTTTAACAAGTTTTTGTTAAATAATCCGATTTGTACATTCCTGTATCAATCGGCTGGTTCTATAATACTTGTTCTTGCTTGTCGAGTACGATTGGGCGTCGAATGAGATAAACGAGTTTATGCACGTTTGTCTTATTCCTGTTGGTGCGTGCTGCTTATGCAATCCTATATAAACGACGTAAATTTATTTTATTTTCATTTGTGGTTTCGCGCTTAATAGATAAGCAGTACTTGATTTTAACACTTACGTATTTCTCAAAACAAAACAATGTCGGAAGTAAAAAAGAAGAGACGGCAATACTCTGCGGAATATATTAAATTCGGATTTATTGAAAATCCCACAAACCCGTCGTCGCCTTTGTGTCTTCTATGTCTAAAAACATTTTCGAACGAAGCAATGAAGCCTTCAAGACTGCAAGATCATTTGAATAAAATGCATCCAGATAAGAAAGACAAGAATGTAGCATATTTTCAAGACCTAGAGAAAAAGCATAATACTCAGCCAAGTGTATCAAAACTATTTTCGGCGGCTGCTAAGCAAGATGACGACGGACTTCGAGCTTCGTACAATATCTCTTTGTTAATTGCTCAAAAAGGCAAACCACACAACATCGGAGAAGAGTTAATTTTGCCAGCAATAAAGGAAGTAATAACTACTGTGCTTCATAAACCGGCCGCAAATATTATCCGAAAAATTCCTTTGAGTAATAATTCTGTGCAAAGACGAATTGATGAAATGGCTGAAAACATTGAAGAATCATTGTGCAATCATCTGAGGACTAGTCAATTCTCAATTCAGCTCGATGAGTCCACTTTACCAACTAATGAAGCGTTGTTGCTATCTTACGTGAGGTTTATTAAAGATGAGAAAATACGTGAAGAACTATTGTTTGCCAGAAATTTGGAGACAGATACAAAAGGCGAAACCATATTCAATACATTGGAAAAGTTTTGTGAAGAGAAAGAGATTCCTTTGAAAAATATTATATCAGTTGCTACGGATGGCGCTCCGGCTATGACAGGGCGCCATAAAGGCTTCATAGCGTACTTAAAGAATAAAATTCCAGATGTCCTTGCTATACATTGCGTTATTCATAGACAACATTTGGTTGCTAGAAACTTAAGTGAACGACTATTTCAATCACTGCAATATGTCATCAAAGCAGTCAATAAAATCCGTAGCAGCTTTTTGAATGATAGATTATTTCATCAGCTTTGTGTTACTAATAACGAAGATTTCAACCGTTTGTTGCTTCATACTGAAGTTCGTTGGCTGTCAAGAGGCAATTGTCTGATTCGATTTTACAACCTGTTTGACTCTGTGATAGAGTTCTTGGAAACTAAAGATACAGAACTGCGCAACAAGCTCATAACATCAAAGAATGATATAGCTTACATGACAGACCTGTATAAATTGTTCAACGACATGAACCTCCAACTGCAAGGCGATGAACTAAATTTAATTAAGACAAAAAATGTCGTTGCTGCTTTCGCAGCCAAACTGCTTCTGCACAAAAAGAATATGGGCAGACGTGAGTTTCACAATTTTCCGAATTTATCAGTATCCTGCAGTAACGACGACTTGTTTGCCTACTGCCAACATTTGGAAAACCTCCACATTGACTTCACCGAACGATACCAGGACATTTTAAACTTGGAAATACCAGACTGGGTGTTGGATCCGTTTTCAAATGTCAACACAGCAATGTCACCTCAGCTGGAAGAAGAACTTATAGAATTGACAACAAACGAAGAAATAAAAATCAAGTTCAAAAATGGATATCAAGAATTTTGGCTACAAAAACCGATCCCGCAATTGTACCCTGGATTGTGGTTAATTGTTCAACGATTCTTGATAGCATTCCCATCGTCATATTTGTGTGAACGTGGATTTAGTGCTGTGGCAACGCTGCTTACTAAAAAGAGAAATCGTTTGCGGGTTACCGAACGTGGCGACTTGCGGCTGTTTTTGAGTAAATTGGAACCTGATATCAACAAACTTATTGAACAGCATCAGATTCAACCTTCACATTAGTTTCATATAAGAATTGATTATGTTTGATTTATTTTCAATAAAAGATACTCTGTCCGAATACTATAAAGTTGCGTTTCAATAATCAGTTATAAGTACTTAGCGGTTTTTAAGTATGTTTAAAAAGGAGGGCGTTAAAAAATAATTTATTCTTAAAGTGGGCAGTAGACAAAAAAAGGTTGGGAACCCCTGCTCTAAGTTATCAATTCATGCATTAATCGCCACTCATCATTAACCAATTATCTATCAAGAAAATACTGAATACATGACTGTATGTGCTAGATCCATTTGCCTTTTTTACACCCAATGGAAAAACTACTAAAAATGTCAAATCACAACCTAAAAAGTTTAAATTATAAACATTTTTACAAAGGAAAAAGTTATTATTTAATTGATTAGCGAGTGAGATTTATTAATAACAATCTGCCTTAAAATTGGACTGGCGTAAGTCATAGGAAACCAAACAAGAATTGAATTTAACAGCAAAAGTTGTATAGGTCTTGTTCATTTAGGAAAGTATTACAGAAGCTCAATATTCACAAAGTTAGTTAATATACAATGGAAACGGGTTTAGGAAGTATCAAGTGCCAGAAGTGCCGACATATTTTGCTGGATGAATTTAAGCTATCAAAAAGTAATGCCAATGAATGTCTTTCTCAAAAATGCAACAGCTACAACTTACAAAACTTTATATTTTTGCAAGATGAAAGATTACCAGCCTGGATAAAATCTAAAGTGGAAGAAGAGGATTGGACTAAAGGCAAGCTACATTGCATTTGTGGCTGCAAAGTGGGCTCCTTTGATTTTATATCTGGCAGAAAATGTGAGTGTGGATCAACTATTTTACCACCAGTGCATTTCATTACTAGTCAAGTTGACAGGCCAATTGCTACAAATATTACCTTAGAAAATAAATCATGCTAATAAATAAATCTTATTTTATTTCATTTTCATAACAGACTACTATAATATATATGTTTTATGCAGTTGAGACTGCATTTTAATCATTTAACTACAGTATTCTTGAGTTTCCAGTAAATATGTGCTGTGTTGTAAACAAAACAATTATTTTCAAATATATATATACTTTTATTTACATTTGTATTAATCCACGGCCATAGTAGTGGGTAAAGTCTCATTTGCTTCAACGTCTCTGCATTTGGCTGCCTGCAGCTCTCTCCTGATCTAGTAAATAAACATATATTTTAATATAATTAATGATTCACTAAAAAGAAGACTGGTCACAGCCCATACCAAATTTACCCAGGCCTGGCGCAAAAGAAAAGTATCTCAAATAATTGACTATTATGAGTAAAAAGATAATATATATTTATTTGGTTTTATATCAGTGGCTATCATATAGATATATCAAACTGAAAAAATAGTTTTTGATTTATTTATATCAGTATTTTATTTCTTTTTTAACACTAAATAGGGCTTTTATTCTATGTTTGACTAAAATGCATACTCATAACTATTTTTATGATATATTTTTAAAAATATATGATATTTTAATGAAAACATCCAAAAGTGAGGCAATGCTAAACTAATATAATAAGCCCAACCTAGGTAATAGATTACGCTTTTACTGTGGATACATGTGCAATAATATTCTTTAATTCTTTCTTTTGCTTTCTTTCTTTTCTTTTGCGCCGGGCCTGGGTGTCATTTGACCAGTCTCCCTTTAGCCATTATCACTAGGTAGGTACATACTTCTTGTGTAATTGTAAAATGAGACTGTTTCCTAAGTAACTCGAGCAAAGCATCTCTCTGCTCTGTAGAAATGTCAGCTTTATACCGTTGCACAAAAGTCAAAAGTGCTTGATGCCATAGTACAGGCAGATTCCGCGAATCCATCTGAAACCTTAAAAAATTAACAATTAAATAAATAATTTTATAAGTAAATAACATCAAGAAAATTTCCAGGTAAAAAATTATTGTACCTTAGAAAGTGAAACACCACTGAATCTACCACTCGGTATGGAAGAGCATACTTCTTATCGAAAAGTATTCTTAGGAAGATGGAATTGGCGCCTGTATAATCCATTTCTGCAATCTTTAACATAGCAGCACTAGAGTGTAGAACAGGCACAGAGTTTCGAGCCAACACAGAACCAATGATAATAGCTTCACGTAATGTACAATCTCCAGCCTGGAAAAATATATTTATGATTGTAATTATTACATAAATTGTTAACTAAATATATTTATAATTTTATTATAATGCAACTGTAAACTTTAAATTACTTATGTAAATAATGCTCTCATAATCTAGCTAAAGCATTATTAGCTTCTAAAAAAATAAAAAAAATAACAATTATATAAATTTCTTTACTACTTACTTCTAACAGTGGTAGCAATATTCCTTTCATAAAAGCACCTGGCTTGAAAAGAGATTTCCTTAGTGCCTGATAGAGATGAAAATTAAGTCTTTTGTATTCAGCTAAATCATCTCTGACACGAGGTAGCAGGACCAAATTATAAAATCTCTGTGCCATTTTCTCTTTAAGATTAGAAGCAAAAATCCTTGTTGCCTAAAAAACAAAATACTGTACTAAGAAATAGAATAGAATATAATAATGCACTATATTGAACAAAAAACAAAAATACACAATAAAATAATAACAATTCATTAGAAACTAGGAGCTATTTTATAGTTCAAAAAGAGCCAATCTGGAATTTCATGAACAAGGTTAAACAGAAATGGAAATACAATAGTTTACTACTATTGGGTCACAATATCAGCTGCTAAAATTCCAGTATATAATCTTAAACTTAGCTCTTCTTGAACTATAAATAAACTAGCTCCTAACTACTTATTAATAGCTCTCTGTGGGACCGCATTCATGGATACCAGATTTTTGTATCTTATAAATAAAAATTACATATCAAAGTATACCTGATACATAGCAGCCGCAGACCATGTTGTAGGTTGTGTAAGATACAGTATTTGCTCCCAATTTTGCAGGTGAGGAATCATCTTAAATGCTTTAGGTAATTTCCCTGAACGATACTTTTGCAATACATCTCTGACACCTTCATACATTGTTTTGATCCTAAAAACATATGAAAGCTATTTAAAAGATTTAGTATTTTATCAAATACATATTTTTTTAAACACTTTATTGTTATTTGTTTGCAAAAAAATTTAGCAAAAATTATATCATCATCAACATCAGCCAGTGGGCTAGGTATATAAGGTCACTTTTTATCAACTACAAATATTTTAACAAGACATCTAATTATATCAGAGAAATAGGGCCCTAGCATTTAAAAAAAAATCATTGGCATTGCGGCCTCTCTGTTCTGGCTCCTTTGAATTGAAACTAACGAAAGTGCTTTATTTTTCTTTTTAATCAAAATGTCTTTTGGCGTTTTTCTTGAAAACTAGCATATAAAAATTTTAGGTTTTTTCATAAAAATAGTTTATAATATGATGTTGAATTTATCCTCAAGATATTTGCAGTTAATAAAATGTTACCTTATATAGCCCACTGCTGGACATAGGCTTCTCTCAGTGCATGCCACTGATCATGATTCGCTGCTACTCTCATCCAGCTCTTGCCAATATGTTCATAACAGACCAATATGGTCGAGCCTTTTTTTACCAATGTGTCTTCTTGCTGTCTATGATGGAATTAAGACAGTATGATTATATACAGAAAATAAAAGATGATGTAGTAGCGAGTTGGTGTGTTTTCTCAATAAATATACGAAGTTTAGTGAGTTGTTTTAGTCCTGGGCATCCAGGAACCAGGGGAAGATTGTCCAGGACATAAAAAATGCACTTTGTGAAGATTGTTGCTCCACCTAATCTGAGGGCGACCTACAAGAATTATACAATAATATACCATATTTATTAATACCTATGGATTATCAATTCAAGAACACTTACCTAGGGTCAATATTTTGCAATTTTAAAGTTTCAGCATTTGAGAGTTGAGTTTGTAACTCTGTATGTTTATCAGTAATCTTATCCTTGATTATATCTGCCAATGTACGAGTTCTCTCTGGTCTAGACGACATAAACATTTTTAAGGCTTCTTCGTCTTCCTCATTGATTTCAATATTGTCATAGTAATTATCAGGCTCCAATTCATCATGCTCTGAGGTGGAATTGTCATCGGAATCAACATCTGAAATAAAAAATGTTTATAATTTGATTCAGTTTGATGCATTTGATTCACAATAAGTTACACATTGGCTGACATAACAGTAATGTAAGAAACTGATACAAGTGGGACAAAACCTGCACCTTCCCACATTCCATACCAGATAGGATAAATAGGCGGCTATCATAGTACAAGCATAATTTTTTAGTTTGAAACTTTTAATACCACAAGATAAGAAACAAAAATGGTAACAAGCGTTTACATATTTGAACCCATGGCTCTTCTTCTCTTCAAAATTTGTATAATAAAAACATAATTTTACAGGTTATACCATTAATAGTTGATGGCAATTCCAAATGTTTAGCTGGGGATGGTCCTGCGCCATCATCTAATTCGGCTTGCTGTCTTCTAGCAGCTTTAAGAATTTTCTTTGATAGATCTGCTGTAATAAACTAGAAAAAAAATATTTATTCTTAACTGCTTCTTTTACATGTAATATAAGGCTTTGAAGACTCAAACATACCTCATCATCGTCGTCATGTCTGTTACGTTCCTTAGTTTTACTCTTATTTTTGACCGTAGTCACGGCTTCTATTTGATCAGCTAGAGCAACATTCTTTCCGACTTGGGAAGGTTTAAACTTTTTGGCTTTGCCCATTTTCCAAAGAGACTCAAATTATTCCTACAACTTCTAACTAAGATCCTGTAGTACACAACAATAATGCACGTAGGTATAGCGAATCAAGAAGCCATAATAATATTATAAATAACAAAATACACGCTTTTAGAAAAAGGCATGTGGTCTATATAGGGTATGTTCCGATATGCACTACATTACATGCAAGTGCGAGCGAGCGAGCACAGCTAACCCTGAGAGCACCTTACCTTACCTCGAAAATGCCAGAGCTTACAGTACAAAAATGGCGACAATTTATAACGTCACATATTTCCCTAGGATACTGCGTCAGTATACTGTCAGTCCATAACGGAACGGTAGTCCATAACCATAACCACCAGTAAGAGCACTAGACAGTGCTCGCAGTGTATATCGGAACATACCCGTAACTACATCTGTCACGACCGATTTTGCCTCGCTTGTGTCCCTGTCAGTGAATCTGTTGTCAATCTGACTTTTTACTACTTTTTTTTATGGCTTTGCACAAGCATTTAGCCAATGAGAAATTGTAATTTTTCTTTTACAAGTAATACATAAAAAAACAATACTCTTTTCAGTATGATGATGATGAATGATAATAGAAATGAGAAGTGAGAAATGATATACCCCCAACCCCTCGTGTATCTCGGTAAAGATGTGGGGCTTTACTAAGTCCTCGGGCGGACTTCTTGAAAGAATTTGAAAAGTGACCGTGCACTAATTTGTTTCATTTGCCAACACTCATGCACACTCACGAACACTGACGGTTAATAATCCACCATTATTTCACATTAATATACGACATAACACAAATTTTAGAAAATAAAACAAAACCGCAGATATGACTATTCACTTTCCTGCCAACAAGTCTTTTACTACTTTTAGAAAAAGGACCATATTGCCTATACTGTTTTACCATTGCAAATGGTTATCAGATGCAAATCGCCTGAGACTAGGGATGGGCAGATGAAAAATTTCATTTCAATGAAATGTAAAATATGTGAAAAATATGAAAAATTTCAAAACACCGTGAAAAATTTCAAATTGGGTGAAATTTATTTTTGTAATTTAAAATTTCGATGTTGTATGATTTTATGTATGATTGGCATAAGTACTGTAGATTAATAGTAATAATAACATCAACGGACATTATTTGTACTAAATAAATATGTTTATATTATCAGAACAGAATATTTGTTTATACCTACCTAACAAAATAGAAATGTTTACATCTACCTTTTTGTTTGTTGTTTATAAACAAAGGTCATAAACATTATTAAACTTTTAATTAAACTTCAGTTGATACAACATTGATTAGGTAGTACTTATATTACAAGTTTTTTGTCATGTAATTATTAAACACATGTAACCAAATATTGTCAATAATGATACGAACTGTGATTTTACCATAAAGTTAATATACCAACGGAATAGAGCGACAAACACGAGCTGTCAAACGAAACCGAAATAGGATGACATTTGTGTGTGTAAATTGTTTATGAATGCGTGTCAGTCATGTATGTCATGTTGCTTTTTACATTAATGTCGATATTGATAATATTAATTGGGAACAGTATTAAGAGAACTAAAATAGGATGGGATGGAATATTGCATGGCTGAAACTACGATTGTTGAAAAAAACAGAAGATATTTTAAATATTTTTTTAAATTTCTCATTGCCCACAGAAAATAATTATTTTGTTTAAGAGCGTTTACGCCGCACACTAGCGCCGCCAATGAAAAGAAAAAGACATATCTAGTAATTAGAGATAGGAAATCAGTTTATGCTCAACAAACTATTTGAATGAAGTAATTTAGCATTTTTACGTCACCTAATGAACATCTGACATGTTATGGTTTAGTTAAAAGTGGCCGTTTTTAGCTGTAAAGTCTTATTTAACTAAACCACAACATGTCAGATGTTCATTAGGTGACGTTGAAATACTAAATTACTTCATTCAAATAGTTTGTTACATAAATAAATGTTTATAGAAGAGAATTATCACACTTAGTGCTTAAAATTCGAAGCGCATTGGCAAAAATAAATCCTAGGTCAGGGGATGTCATTTGGAATAATTTACCTGTGAAATTAACATGTTTCAGGATTATGTCGCTGTGTTATACAACAATCAATAATGAACATGTCACCATGTTTCTAAAGCACTATTTCTCAAAAATATCCACGATTTCACGTAAAATCAGAAAAAGTCACAGAGCTCAAATTCTCAGCGTGCGGATAAGTGCTGACGAACTGTCAAACAGTTGTTAAAAACAGTTCTGTTACGTCGCATCACGCATCTCTTTTTATCACATAGTGTTGCTGCTGGTGACATCTCGCTCGCTCAGCCTTTTGTTGCTCTATTCCGTTGGTATATTAACTTTATGGATTTTACTCTATTTAAAATATTATTTAAATGTCGTAAATATTATTCTGTTGATTTTTTTCATTGTTTACTTTATAATAGCATTAAACGGTCAATAAATCATAACAGTCTTATTTTGAAAGGACTGCGTTCATATTTTAAAATAAAAATATGTTTCAAGTAAACTTGAAATTTTCAATGTGAAATGAAATTTTTCCGAAAAATTTCAGCGGTTGAAATATTTCATGAAATTTGCCCAACTCTACCTGAGACGTATTTTTAGCTTCGATTATCTCAAAATTCTCGGAGCTATTCCGAGGATTTTGGGATAATCAAGATGGAAATAGTACCAAGAGTTGAGGAATTTATCTAGACACGTGTGAGCGTTTTAATTTTGAAAATCGGCTGGAAACTTTTTTTGGAATTTTGAAAAATGTAAAATGTTGTGTTTATATACTAAATTTAAATTTAAATATATTAAATATTTAAAAATAAAACCGACTTTAGAAAAAATTAAAAAAGGGTTCTAGTTTAGCTACAAAATGGCGAAAACATTTTGAAAATCGGTTAATAATTCTTCCGTCTATAAGCTTAAAGGCCGCTAAATGACAAAAACTAGTTTTGACGTAGAGCCGAAAAAGGCAGCAAAATTTTCGAACCGCTGCTACTCATTTTTACCAAAAGAAAGGTTTTCTTTTCAACCTTCACATGAAATTAGTTGATTTTGTTTAATATTAACATTTATGTAACTTAATACGTATTTTCCTTTCTAACCTTGTTAAATTTTAAAGATCGGTTCAAGTGTGCAGATCGAAATGGTGGCTAAGGGTTCATAACTGCTTTATAGTTATGGATTTATCGATAACTGCCAGAAGTATTTTTTGAGACAGGAAGTTATCAACATTTACATAGCTATAAAGCAGTTTTAGTTTTTGCGTTTTGTAGACCTAGTATTGAATGATTTTATATTGATAAAAAAACAAAGCGGCTAACTACACATAGCCGCCTTTTAGCCAAGTAGATATCGTTTAACTTCTCTTCCGTTAATTTAACATATACAGCTGTGCATATCTTAAAAGCGGTTAATTATTAAACCTGTTCATATAACTGCTTTTTTTCTGCTAGGCTAGTTTTTTACGAACCCAGCAAAATTATACGTTAACTTACAAAATCATACAAAGTTTTTGCAAAGACAAAGCAAAGACTTTCGCTTTCGCTTGAAATATGGTACATAAGTGGTCTTAGTTATATAAATATCGTTCACATATTTCACCAGAAGCTAGTACGTAAAAATGATTTAAAAAATGGTAATTAAAAAACTTAAAAAACACAACTGCCAAGACAAAATAGAACTAAGGCAAAAAAGAATGAAAAGGTAAAAACAAGATGTCATCTATGTTTTGTTAGCTCAAACAAACAAACATGTTATCCGAGGCGGACGGAAAACATCCTCGTGTTCGCCTGCGGGGGGAGGGGTAATTTCTTTTCATCGTTGCTTGCGAACATTGAGGTTGTGCATTGTGTATAAAAACTTTTTCAGCATTTATTTAGTTAATCATTGTTTTGTCTCTTTTTCTTACGTTTGTGTGACATTGTCAAAACAATTGAGTTAGGCCACGCCCATATTTTGTTAGATGTTTGATGTTAGGTGTTAAAAAACACAAAACAGTGTCGCAGGAGACCCGGCTTTACAGTGGGATATTTCTAAATAATCTAATAATTAATTAAAAAAGTTGTTCGGTGTTGTAGTGGTTTATGTCGTTTAGTTTTGCTTAGAACTACTTTGAGTTATTCCGATAGTGACTTGAAACACAATTGCAATAATCAATTTCCAATCATAAATCTAAAAAATTCTATTGGCACTCTTAAAAGCGATAATAGCGCCACATTGGAATTAAGTTGCGTGGAAATTGAGTTGAATTTGAGATTGAGACAAATTATTATCGAGATGGGGCGTTCCGAAATTGCGAAACTTATCCCAATATCGATACATATTAATCGCATTGGAATTGTATTGAGATTGAAATAATCCATTTCCAATCCCAAATCTAAAAAAATTAAATGGCACTCTTAAAAGCGATAATAGCGCTACATTGGAATTAAATTGCGTAATAAATGGCTGTTCCGTTATGGACTAACAGTATACTGCCACAGTATCCTAGGGAAATATATGACGTCATAAATCGTCACCATTTTTGTACTGTAAGCACTGGCATTTTCGAGGTAAGGTGCTCTCAGTGCTTTGATCACTTGGTAAACAGCGTCCAGAAATGACATGGATGACAGTATACTGGACTGCGTTCCGTTTTAAACAGTAACCAGTACAGCTAACTATAAAGGAACGGCTTCGCAGTTCGCAGTATACTAAATTGACGTCACACCTTACAGTGCTCGCAGTGCATATCGGAACATACTTATTACTGAGAGACTTGCTTAGGGTCAGTAATGATACCCGTGGTTAGTGTAGAGAAGAAGAAGAAAAATATTTATTTACAAAACTTAACTTACTAAAGTACTAAAACATGATATCGCAACTAGCGCTATGACAAACAATATGAAACTTACAAGCTAACTAAAGTAATACAAACAATCTATAGTCATCTATAGTATATATACAGAGATCGTGTTGTATTGTACTGCGCTGTGATTGATCCGCGTCTTAGTATGGACATTGGTACAACTGTTGTGCTGCCACAGTACTCCCCCATAAGCAAAGCGTACGCTTGGCTTGATTGTGCGTCCAGATCTTGTGGTGTATGTCTTGCTCGCGGCCGGAGATGACGATGGAGGAGGTGGAGCTGGTACCGCAGGCGGAGTGTTGCTATTAGGCTCTGCCGTTGTAGCGTCGTTGTACAGATGCGCCGGCTTCAGCCGGTCGATTGACAACGTCGCCGTGCGCAGTGGTAGCTGTTGCTTGAAATGCTTGTCCGCACGGTGAAGTACTTCGAATGGACCGTCATATGGAGGTACTAGCGAGCCTCGGACGGTATCGTTGCGCACGAATACATGGCTGCACGTTGCTAAGTCCTTATAAATGAACGTGCGATGACTCGACGTGTGCGACTTCTTGACAGGTGTTATCATCGACATTGTTTCAGTGAGTCGGTGAACTAATTCGGCGTCTTCAATCTTCGACTTTGTAGGTACGAAAAAATCTGACGGAACTCGGATTGTTGTTCCGTACGTCATCAGCGCTGGGCTCGCGTTGCTGTCTTCGCGTATAGCTGTTCGTAGTCCGAGTAGTACAGTAGGTAGTTCTTCGCTCCAGTTTATCCGCGCACTCTTAGCCATAAGCGCGGTTTTAAGTGTGCGATGCCATCTCTCAACTTGCCCGTTTGCTTGAGGGTGAAATGCAGTCGTTCTTTGGATTTTTTCTGATTTATTTTGAAGCCTTCTCAGATTAATAACGGAAGCCTTCTTGTAAGTTAATCTGAAATGCGTGCAAAGTTTAAAAAATCGAAAGAAGTACTATTAAGTAAGATCTGCTAAACAAGGCACTCTTTTTTAATCAAGAATTCAGATAATATTTGATCTCAAAAAATAATAAGAGAAATGGTAATGACGTTGAATTTTTGGAGATGTTTTGTTTTGTTTTGTTTTCTCGGTACGATATACGATCTTATTAGAGCATTAAACCAACTATACGATATACTCGGTAGGTAAGTTCTTTTAGGAACAACGTTCTATGTGACTTGGCTGGGGAAAAAAAGTTTTTATTTTAATCGATTTAAAAAAAATTATTGATGTTTTTTTTTAAATTGATTTTTTTTCTAAAAATAATCGATTTTCTAAAAAAAAACGATTTTTTGATAATTTAATAAAACAACTTAATAATTCAAAGCTACCACAATTATCTTTATTTGTTCATTAAACCATATTGCCTCTACTTTCTACTGACTACACAGTCAGCATGTTGATACTAAAAAACTGCTTATTTTCTAAAGAAAGTTAATGATGTAAATATCTACTTTTGATCACACATTTCTCAAATACTTATAGTATGTAGTATGTTTACTACATGGTGTCCCAAGTATTTCTATTATAGAGCTGCTGTTAAAATATCAAAAGAACGATGTCAAACTACGAATAAAATAATCTATTTACTAAGTAATTCAAAGCTGCGGCTATTAAAAAAATCGCAAGTATTGTGTGAAATAGCGAAATTAAAAATCGATTATTCAAAAAAAAAATCGATTTTTTACATCCCTAATTTTGTTCTCCCTCATAGATTTACTTACTCTGTCATCATTGTCAAACTGCTTTTTATTGTGCGGTTTGTCCTAACGATCCTATTATCTAGAAATAATTAGATAGTTTCTTCTTCATTTTAAAGGTAAATTATTCATCTGGTATTATCTTTAACAATGTTTCTGTTGTTCTTTAGTAATAATATTAATTAACGCACCACTATTTCAGATGACTTCAGACGCTATTGCTACCCCACCGTCGGTATCTTGGGCGCAAAGAAGTTCTCGTATATTTCTCACGTTTAACGTAGAATGTGTTAAACCAGAAATTAAATTCGATAGCCGAAAAGTTTACTTTAATGGTGTATGTGCACCAGACCTAAAACTTCATGAAGTTGAAATACCATTATATGCTGAAATAGATCCAGAAAAAAGTACATTTATTAACAAAGGAAGATTTGTTGATGTGGTTCTGACAAAACTTAAGTCTGATGATGGATTCTGGCCATCGCTTACTAGTGATAAGAAGAAGCATCATTGGCTTAAAATAGACTTTGAGCGCTGGCAAGATGAAAATGAGAGTGGAGATGACAATGATGATATGAATGACATGTTTTCGGACAAAATACGTGACTTTGGTGATGAAAACGAAAAAGATGAGTCTAGCTCTGAAGAAGAAGAAGATTTACCTGATATAGAATAAATATTCTGATATTGATAGCCAAAAACAAATAGTGTTTAGACATTTATTATAACAATTATGTGCTTTTATACAAAAAATAGTGTGTTAGCTTCTAGAGAAAATAATTTTAAGATATTCAACTTCTTTTCAGTCGAGTTGAATTGGTAAAAAGATCCAATTGCATTCTATAGGTATTCATTTTGCAACTAAGTTTACTTTTATGGTTAATGGTCACATACATCTTCATCACACATTCACACTTTCTTTCTTTTAGGGTAGGTATGTAATATTGTTTGTTTTCAACATTGTACTTTAATGAATTTTTATGCTATGGAAATAGAACATGTATAATATCAATTTATAATACTCCTGCAGATTTGGTAGGTACCTAGTATTTGTTATGTAGAAACATTTATTCATGGAACATATTTTGTTAAGATTTTATGCTGGAAATATTTTTACCTACTTGAACAAAAAGACAATTTTAATAAAGAACTGCCTGCACAGTGTTTTGTAATGTACCTATTACCGATGCAGTTTGTACATTCCAAGATTACAATGAACTACACAATTATAGCTTATTTAGCAGAAACATGCAATATCTGATTATAACAAAATTTTCAGTAAATAAAATTTGATTGTTTTACACATTTTACTTTTAAAATCACTAGTTGTTAATGTTTTTCAATATATATATACTTCCCACCTTAAAAGATATTATTTCTTTGGTTTTAATCTCTTTACTAATTAAAAAATATTGAAGTTATGTATTGGTGTGGCTAAACAGTTATAATATGGCCATCCAAATGGCCAGCAGCTTTTAATTTGCACCTTGTGGGCCGGCCGGGTGAGGGTAACTGATACTGCAATGTTTTCACACTGCACCAGTGTCTTCGAATCTAAACTTCATTTCCACTTAACATCAGGTGGAGTGGAGTCATTTGCAGAGCTATGTATGAAAAAAATATTATTATAATAATAATTACAATAGGTACACAAAAGAATTAAAACTACCTTTTTTTCTTTTTTTATATTTATGGGTAAGCACTGCCTTGATCTCACCTGATATTAAGTGATGATAAGGCCATTTGGTGGAAACGCACTTCACCCGGGATCCTCAACTAGTGAGGCACTGGCTATTTTATATCTAGCTGCCGGAACACAACAATGCTACAAACATTGATGTTATGGCGACATATTTAGATAAGATGGTGGTAGCTAGCCAGGCGGACAAACAAGTCCTACCACCAACCAAACCGAGTACACAAAGTGCCCCCCGCTGGGAATCGAACCCGGGAGTTCTGGGTCTAAACCGATGGTGTTAACTACTAGACCACAGAGGCGGTTACCTAACCCTAACCCTTTGCCACTATTTTGAATTTGCTTGACGACAAAGAAATTTTAGGAGTAACCCTACCATCTGTTTACCAAAAGCGAATACCAATTACAGGCTGAATAGTTACGTTAATAGTTTGAGCGAGGTTAATAATGCGTTGCTTAGTGCTTCTAGTTTTAATTCTATCGGTGAGAACCTATTAGTGGTTTTTATGTGAAATACTTTGTAACCCTATTCAAATTTTGTAAACCTTGGTTTTCCTAAGATATGAAAATAAAACAAAACAGTTTTTGATAACTGATTCGCTTTAAAAATTTAGTGATGCCGCCAGCCTGAACGTAATGTCTTTTATGAATCTATGTTTCGTTATTTAATAAAAATAATTCTATCCTCCACTGGCAAGGGCGATGGGCTTTCAATGGACTCGCTGAGTGTTACAAGAACAGTGGGTCCATAATTAAAAGCTTTAACACACGACGACGACGGCCGCCTGCGATAGGAGAGAGGACTTATGACTATCGTCACCACGCGTCTAAAAATTTCCGATAAAGCGAACCAAAGCTACTGTTTTTCAACTAGATAAAAAGCTTTGCGCATACCCTGCGACTAATGGCGATCCCGAGTTTTGTAGGACTTTCCTCCTCTTCTCTCGTCCAGCTACTAAAAGCTTGACGAGGGGAGGGGAGAAGTGTCCACTAAATACCTAGAACCATCCCTATTCTGCCACAGCAATAGCTCAGGATCATGGATGGCAAACAACGTGGTCCCGAGCAACGGCCCGAGTCCGAGACACCCGGGAAACTGGGCGTCCCCCAGACTTCCGTGAGACTGCAAAGGAGCTAGTGGGGCCCTACCCTTTTCCGGCTGCGTCACTGTGATTGGAGGAGGCGGGCAAACTGCCGCCTCCTCCCGACAGCCAAAGCTGAGTATCTTTGGCAGTTTGCCTACCCTTCACCTCCACGTCGTTCCTAAGCGGTTTTGACTTCAGCGCTCAGCGGCCATCATCCCAACTGCTCTTGTTAATTCTTACTTCGGCCCACGGTAGTGACATTGACCATCCCTTAGTGTAGCTTATTATGATCTTTGCCGCTTATTCTGAGTCTAGATAGCAGTGTTTATATAGGCATACGGACTGATGGGTGCAGTGTTGGCGCATAGGCATCCCGACGGTTACAAGAAACTAATTTGTTAAGCTCCGCGTACTCTTAACGAGGCTAAAAAGTCTTACAGTCAGAAGCGATTGCAATATTTTTCGGTCTTGTAAAGAATCACCAATATTTATTCGGAAATAAGGCCAACCCTATTACAGAGCAGCTCAGAACTTCAGGGCTCAAGGTTGAAGAGACTAATAAAGGAAGGAAGCCGAACGGGATCCTAACCCGCAGAACTGCTGACGACGGACGCTTCCCGCGGCAATTAGACGGCGACTAACCGCGATAGACAATCAACCGGGCTGTTCTGCGCTGACTTAGGTACCTACCTAACCCACTCTGCGGTGAAATCGTAAGCCGGGAGGCGAGCCGCGTATCACTGCAGACGACTAGCGGCCGTCTGCGGGATATATATCCGTCTTCAGGACCAGAGCTCGAAACCTATCCAGTTGCAGCGAGGAGTGAGACAGAGAGATGTTATATCTCCGAAACTGTTCACTGCTGCACTGGAAGATGTTTTCAAGCTTCTGGACTGGAAAGGTCTCGGCATCAACGTCAACGGCGTATACATCACTCACCTTCGATTTGCTGACGATATAGTGGTCATGGCCGAGACCCTGGAAGACCTCGCGCATAATGCTCGGTGACCTCAACAGAGTCTCTCAACAAGTGGGTCTTAAAATGAACATGGAGAAGACAAAAGATATATCGAACTCACGTGTCGTACCCACTCCTCTGATGGTTGGAGACTCTGCCCTTGAAGTTGTGGACGATTATGTTTACCTGGGACAAACGGTCCAGCTAGGTAAGTCCAACTTCTGCAAAGAGGTCAATCTTCGAATCCAACTAGGCTGGGCAGTGTTCGGTAAGCTACGAAATATCTTTTCGTCCGATATACCGCAGTGTCTCAAGACAAAAGTCTTTGACCAGTGTGTTGCCAGTGATGACATACGGGAATGAGACGTGGTCACTCACCATTGGCCTCATAAAAAGGCTCAAGGTCTCAAAGAGCAATGGAGAGGGCTATGCTCGGGGTTTCTCTGCGTGATTGAATCAGAAATGAGGAGATCCGCAGAAGAACAAAGATAACCGACATAGCCCGAAGAGTTGCTAAGCTCAAGTGGCAGTGGGCAGGGCACATTGCTCGCAGGACTGATGGCCACTGGGGCGGAATAGTCCTTGAGTGGCGACCGTGTACTGGGAAGCGCAGTGTGGGCAGGCCTCCAACAAGGTGGACCAACGATCTGGTGAAGGTCGCGGGATGCCGCTGGATGCGAGGAGCACAAAACCGGTCGTTGTGGAGATCCTTGGGGGAGGCCTTTATCCAGCAGTGGACGCCTTTTGGCTGAGATGATGATGATGATGAATATTAATGGGAATTTCTTTTGTTTAAATCAGGCTCTTCAGTATGGTTAATTAAGGTAGACACTTTGCTTTTCTTTGCTTTCAAGGTGAGAATTATAAGCATCTTCTGGGGCAGCTCGCTCCATCGTAGACCTCATCTAGGGTAGACTGGGTACGGTTGTAACAATTTTCCTTTAATTGCCCACAGCACAGCTACTAGAGCTGTAAGCAATGATCAAAACCTTTGAGATGAAAGCATAGTCATTTATCTTTAAATTAATATCGAAACCAGTAGCTCAGTAGCTCAGGTAAAACTGTTTGGCAGAAATATGTCATTTTAAAGAGTGTGTGTGATTGTTACAACTGACCCCATGCCAGGGGCGGTTGTAACACTAAAAAATAATATATAAATCACGCATCTAAAATCAGTTTTATTCATAAAAAATATCAAAATCCACATGAAACAAATTTACAATATTTATGGCACATTTGAGTAGTAAAAGCACAGAGTAAATATATTATATTTACTCTGTGGTAAAAGTAAGTAATTGTTATACTTAATAATGACAAAGAGTCTTGTCATAGTGTCAGCTTATAATCTCTAAAATAGGACGACTACATAAGCACATTTTGAAATACGACAATTATATTAATAATGAAGGTATATCATAAAGAAATTCGTCAAAAATACTTACTTTTGGTTAATAAAACACAATAGGCCTCTCTGTAAGTGTATTTACCGCGCGGAAGATGTCGCAACACTGGGAATCCTGTATTGACTTGTCGCCCGCATGCCCTACCCCTTGTACCCCTCCACTACCGTGCATAGTTTCGATAATTTTCGAGTTGTTACAACTGTACCCAGGCTACCCTACGCTCACCATCAGGCGAGATTGAGGTCAAGAGCCGCCTTATAAGGCATAAAAAATATGTAAGAGCAGACCCTCAGAACAATTACTAAAGCTAGCAAACCATCTTCCATAGGCGGTACCCGTTCACGAGTATGACATACGAAGCAGCCATCGCTTCACTCAACCATATCTTAGGGAATATAACGACCCGACGCACAGGTATGCCAACACCACCGCAGAGACAATACCCACAGAATAATTAATAGTACCAGATAATACCGAAAGAGAGCATGTCGCTACGTCGCGTCGTCATTGTAGTGGTGGTAGTGGGCTCTGGGACGTCTCTAAAATCCCCGCCCCTCTGCATTGGGCAGGGATTTGCAAACTAGTAGTACTAGTATTTTAAATGCAAAGCGCCTGAAGTAGATGCCCGCTGGTTCCCACTAAAATGACTCGTCACGTAAACTCGGACTAGCTCCGTACAGCCCGTAACCCCACTCCGCTATACCTTTTCCTTATTTTGTGGCATTACTTTCTCGCTCCGTCCCGCTGCCACAGTCCGCAACTCCGCCCCACATTACTCCCTCGCTCCGCTGCCGCTGCCTCGCTTCGCTTCAGTGGAAAGGCAGGCTTAGGCGTTTATCTCCTGTTTGTCTCCTAGCTCTGACTAAATCGGAATCAGTGAGTCGCTCGTGAAACTCGTGACGTGTACAATTTCGAATGAATAATGACTTAGAAACCAGTGGTACGGGCGTCGAGCTCAAAAAACGACTAAAAAAGAAGGTAGATCGTTTTGTCACCTCATAAACACCCACCCGCAATAACATCAGTACACACGTGATCATGGCGCATGCAACTGTGCCGAAATATTGGATACTCAAAAGTAATAAACATATTATGGTATCCCGTTAATAATTACTGTAATGCAAGCTTAGGTCTAAGAATGCAAGTGACCACTGTTAAATATAAAATAAATAAATAAATATATTTCATATTTATCCACGTTATCCACTATTTATCATAGAGGTACATAATTTTATTTTTAAGTTCATAATAAAGCGACGATGACAGGTTATTTGTCATTTATGTGCTGTACTGTCTTTGGTCTTCTGTCTCCAATGTCATTCTGTTCTGGGTTTTAGTAATTAGTGTTTCGTCTGTCAAAATTCGTCAAAATAACTATTAACATGTTGCTTCCATAAATCAAAATCAAATCCACTAACATGTTTTACACACTCTCAGAAAAATGGTCTTAACTTCAATTTGATATAGTTATTATACAAATATGGGGCAAGTAACGGAAGAAAAATGTTCTGGGAAGATGTCCAAAAAAAGCTCTTCTTCATCTTCAGCTGCAGCTAAGTCTAGTAAAAAATCAAAAGTTAAAACCAACGACTCGTTGAGTTTATGCGACCCGAAGGTACAGGGAATACTGCTTGTTGGGCTCTTAGCTTTACTTGCGTTGGCTCTATGGTTCGGCTTCAAGCGCGGCTGCGGGTCGCGCCGCCGCAGACGACGCCGTTCATGCTAACAAAGAGACTGAGGTAAGCTAATTATCTGTTAATAAAAACCAGTGTACAAAATTTGGCTTTGTTGTTTGACATGTTTATGGCACTAAATGTGTACAGTAGGCTACACGTCAAGCTATCGATTTCCGATTATATTACCTGTTCTATAGCCAATAATGCACATTTAACGAAAGCGAAAGAAAAGAAGGAAATGTAGGTAGTAACTTGAGTGTTGCCTACTGTACCTTCAAAGTTTAAAAAAAGAAAACTTTAGATACTTTTTTGTCCTTGCTTGTCTCTGGATTCCCAGCGGCGGCGGTAGGTAGGTAGGGCTTGTTATTAGTTCACTTGCTGAATATCACTATCCTATTTAATGAACTATATATATATTAAAGGTCTCTGCCCATTAGACCGTATCATACCATGACTGTATTGGGAAAACGTGTCAAGCAAAACTATATTCTTTGTGTTGAAAAGTATGAAACTATGCCCACGGCAGTTCCGCCACCTACCAACACGCGCGTGCCATGCACGAAGCGTATCGGCACCGGCAAAATATTCTCGCGAACAATTAATTGTTGACGGTTGTCATTGAACCAGTTATGCACGGGTATGGTACTCTGTTGATACGTTGTAGTAGGCATAGAAGTCTGTCGTGTTACTTTCCGTGGCTAATAAGTTCCTAGCACGGTCATGGTATGATACGGACTGGATAGCCAAATCCGTAACTGTAGGATAGCGATAAGCGTAAAATACTAGAAGTAGTCTTGCTTGAGAGTGCATAACGACTTTTTTATTTATTTATCTTGCTTATCAAAGTTTTGTTGTAAGGCAAAAATAAGGCCACTTCTCGTTTTCGTGTGTTCTCGTTAACGTGATCGAAACGGCAAATGAAACTCACGAGACACTCGTTCGTGAACAGTTTAGTGGGCATTGTCTGATACAATTTTAATTTGCATATCCTATCATAATAAACAATAATGTAATAGACAAAGAACATATCCGTAAGATATTTTGATGTCCCTCGTCATAGAAAAGGGTTGGCGTAAACTTTACCTAACTTTTTAAACCTCTAGGCTGATTTTGTAACTTGCAAAAAGTTTATAATTTTGCAATAAGTTTTATTCTAGTTAGCGTTGGTAGATTTAAGTAATCATCGGAGTAGTAAGTTCGAATCCCATACAATAGATTTGAATCGCAACATGACTATCGATCTAGCGTACCACATACAGGGCCGTAGCTAGACTTGAATATTTAAGGTAGGGCAGCTGTGGTAGGAGGAAATAAAAATGTTACTTGATCTGTTCTGGTCAATCGAATATTGGTATCCTTGATTTGTGAACATGTGCGAGTCAGGAATTGTCGGGGTGATATACAGGATGTAATAAAATTCCCTATTGCGATTTCGAAGTTGGTGCCATAGTAAATAAAAGTTGTTCGTATCGATGGGTGGAATGACCCCGCCATTCGGCATTTAAGGGAATATTAGTATTTTTTTTCCGTCTTAAATCTGCTTTACAGTACTTTGCTTATTATTAGTTGATTATTAAGGTAAGGCATTGGTCTTTTAAGGTAGGGCATTGCCCCACAATGCCTCCCCTTCGCTACGGCCCTGACCACATATAAAAGGATTTTCTTAACAACGTGTTCGCAAATCCGTCATTCGATACAGCGGTTTTCAATACGACTTTTGGAAAGGGCGTACCTACCTCTTGAATTTTTTTTCGCAACAGCGTGCGTCGCAACGGCTGCTTTCGAACCTACATTATCGGACCCGTACAACTGTACCAACTTTTTTTTGTAATTTTGCTTATGTACCTACTCGTATATATGTATACAAAAATGTCTAATAACCATACCAAATTACAAACGGATAATGAAATCTGGCTGTTGAGTTATTAATTAGTATCACCGAACTGGGTATTCGCCCCCAGTGTGCATCGTCGGTTAGTGGCGCAAGTTTGTATGACATCACCATTCCTTAATTATAATGAAACCTTTTTATCATTTTGATTCATTTTGAGAGAATTCGAAAAGTGACGTTGCACTGTTTTACTTCATTTGCCAACACTCATGCACACTCACGAACACTTAACAGTTAATAATCCACCATTATTTCACATAATTATTCGACATAACACAAATTTAAGAAAATAAAACAAAACCGCAGACATGACTCTTCACTTTCCAGCCAAGTCTGAATGCTTTAGTTATAATTATTATTATTAACAGGATTATTACCATCGGGTCCTAATCAGTGGACTGATTTAATAACCCCCAGATAATTTCGACAGAACGCCACTACATACCTAGATTGGTTAGAGAAGCAATTGAAATTACAAAAATTTCAATCGCTAAGATTGGTTTAAACTTTTAATTTGTCGCGTATCTGGAATCAAGTGATAAGCTTATGTAAAGACCGCAAAAAGAACATAAGTGCCGTTTCACGATCCGATACGGTCAGTGTAGTGTGTCGAGAACAAGTTCGAGTGAATTGTGACTTAGGAGACAGTGGTACGAGTATCGAGCGCAAAAGCGACTAAGAAAGAGTGTAGCTGGGACTTCTTGTCGGGAAAGTAAAAGAGTCATGTCTGCGGTATTGTTTTATTTTCGAAAATTTGTGTTATATCGAATATTAATGTGAAATAATGGTGAATTATTAACCGTTAAGTGTTCGTGAGTGTGCGTTGGAAACAAAACAGTGCAACGTCATTTTTCAAATTCTCTCAAGAAGTCCGCCCGAGGACTTAGTAAAGCCCCACATCTTTACTGAGATACTCGAGGGGTTACCCCCCGTATATCATTTCCCACTTCTCATTTCTATTATCATTCATCATCATCATACAGAAAAGAAATATTGTTTATTTACGTATTACATACTTGTAAGAAAAATTACTTTGACACCGACAAAATGTGCTAATCGCACGAAGCCATAAACTAAAGGGAAAAAAAGAGTGTAGCTCGTTTTGTCTGCTCATAATCACCCACCCGTAATAACTTCAGTACATCCGTGATCATGGCGCATGCAACTTTGCCAAAATATTGGATACTCACACACAACCAAAAACATTGTAATAATCCCGTTAATAATAGTTATTCGATAGTTTAAAATTTATATTGCTTTAGTTATCTATCATCATTCATCATCAGCTCATTTTATGTCCCCACTGCTGGGGCACGAGCCTTCCCTATTGATGGATAGCTAATGCAGCCGGGAACAAAGGCTTTACGTGGCTTTTGAATCACGGAGGAGCTCGAGACGAAAATTGTTGGTCACCCATCCGATGACCAGCCTTTGCGTAAGTTGCTCAGCACTCGCAGACCGGGCTAGTTAACCACTGCGCCATCGAGCTCTTCATTCCTCCCCATATTAGTACCACTGGCTTTTTATCCAATTTGTGTACGGCATTCATATACTTGTTCTAATGATGACACATTGATTACTTGTTAACATCTTCTTAGTGCCTCGTGCAAGTTTTATTTGCCATTCGATCACATTAACTTAAACGAAAATTTGTATGAAATATGTATGCATTTAAATATGGCCTCTGTGTGAAAAACGACAGTTATAATTAAAATGTTCAAAATCATTTTTAACGCAAATTTTGTTGCGAACAAATTACAAAAACACAAATGTTGAAAAAATTTCCACGAGCAGGATTTGAACCTGCACCCTTCTGACATTCCGAGTCAGGTGGTCTTCCAATTGAGCTATCGTGGTTCTAACCAGCCCGCCGAAATTATTCAACACTTTTTACTTTGTAAGCCAAAGGCGCCCATTCAATGTCAACAACTACCGTCATTAACATCCGATCATAATATTTTTACAAATATTAAAGATCAGTTAAGAAATAAGCAAGCTATTTTATAAAATGTTTAAAATCATTTTTAACGCAAATTTTGTTGCGAACAAATTACAAAAACACAAATGTTGAAAAATTTTCAACATTTGTGTTTTTGTAATTTGTTTGTTTGTTTGTTTTGTAAGTTATAAAGGGTTTTTTGTGGCACAGCTGTATTGACGCGTCAGTACAGCTGTGCCTCACCCATATCTCGAGAATGGAACCACGTAGCGATGTTAGTGACGGTAGTTGTTGACATTGAATGGGCGCTTTTGGCTTACAAAGTAAAAAGTGTTGAATAATTTCGGCGGGCTGGTTAGAACCACGATAGCTAAATTGGAAGAGCACCTGTCAGAAGGGTGCAGGTTCAAATTCTGCTCGTGGAATTTTTTTCAACATTTGTGTTTTTAGTTATAATTAAACTTATTATTAGTTATTTTAACTCTAAGTAAATTTTTTCTCTCACTCTCACTTTTTGGTGCCTACCCAAGTTTTGTAGGTTTTTACCTACTTATTAAATATATATTAAATAAACCATTTTGTTAGTAGGTATAGCAAAAAAATATATTTCGTAAGCTATATAACAAACTTTTAAGTTAATAAATGATATTGTTTTCAGTAAATGCAAGATTTACAAAAGACGTCCAATGAGGCTGACACAAGACAGGCTTAATCAACACAAAAAACGTCATCTGAAACAAACAAAAGGCACAGTTGAGAAATTAACAAATAACTATTTATATATTTTAAGTTAAAATTAAAAATCTTAAACATTTCCAAGAAGTTCTACTTTGTTTTCATTTTGATCCCCAATTAATTTATGATGAGCATTTCAAAAATGATTTGAAACACAGAAACTATATGCCAAAGGTACCATCTCTACATATCATGCTTGAGTGTCTTATTTAATTAACGATTTAACAGATCAAACTCTAATTTGCGTAGCATAGATGGTCAAATAAATAAACTGTACCCGTTCTGGAATTTTCCTATTTATAATGCAAATGCAATTACAAAAATCTACTGTCTATACTAATGCAATCTGCATTTTACCGAAACGTCGAAAGTGTGTAATAATTCTAACTTAATATTATAGACAAAGACCAATGTTACATATGCAATCTGCATTTTACCGAAACATGATCGCAAGATAACTTACTCGCAGCTAAACCCTCGCGCGCCATATGCACGCACAGTCGTACGCTGGCCCGCTAATTATACCTACAGCGCGGGACGGGTCAGTTGTAAATTATTTAAAATTATTTTCCGATTAAGCTTATTTCACACGTACCACAACCAGACCACACCGTCGTCGTCGCGACAAAAGGTGGTCAAGCTGTTACGAGTGAATAGTATTTTGCTGCTTCTTGTGGTTGCGTTATATTATCTACAAAATGTTTGCGATATGGCCGACCGGCCGCTAGTTCGCGGTGTCGGTGGTCTCGTTGTGGTTGCGACGACGTGTGGCTGCGATGTAGTCAGTATGAAACCCGCGGTCAATAATGACGGCAAAATGTGGCCCGTGTGAATTCAACTATTAATTTTCATACAAATTAGCGCCCGCCCACGTGTTGTGGTTGTGGTACGCGTGAAACAATCCTGTCTCGCAATACCTACCCTTCTTTTCTTTAACAGCGGGTTCGTCCCAAGTGCCACCGCCACCGTTGCCCCAATCAAAGCTGTCGCCTTCTTCATTATCATTATCTACTTCATCTGAAATTGTAAAGTAACATAATTTGTAATGGCAACTTTTTCTTCATATTTTTGTATTATTCATAAGCTTCGAAAAGTTATTGCGTGTTTTGTCTCTTTTACTCTAATTTGAAATGAAGTTTACATCACGGCAATAAAACACGGAATATCATATCCAAGCTTATAATCTGTATATAAGTAAGGAAGGCCCAAAGTATTTACATAAGAGAGGCTCTATGTTTAAACAGCATCAGCTATTTGCTATAAACTCTTGTTTGTTCATATTCTGAAAATAAATAAGTTTGATCTGAATTCTAATGCTACAAAATTTGCTCCTATTTAGATTTCAATCAATCAATCAAACCCTGCCCCCTGACTTTGAGCTCTTATAGCGGTATTATTGCAGCTGTGGAAAAGAGACGCGAGTATATTCGCCGCTACACGCGTCTCATTTTCACAACTGCAATAATACTGCTATAAAAGCTCGTGGTTACTCCCCTGGACCTCTGAGAAGGCGTTGAGACATTCATATTACATACCTGCTTTTGTAGCAGTAGCGGTAGCAGTTGCAGTTTCTTCGGGGGCATTTTTCTCTGAAAAAATAGCATTATATTTAAACTATCATGGTCACTTGCATTAGGGTAATTATTAACGAGATTCTTACCATGTTTATTTGAGTATCTATGATCATGGCGCATGCAACTGTGGCGAAATATCGGATACTCACAAAAATATTAGACAACATCATAAGAATACATTGTTCAGGGTGCCTATAGTGTAGGTACATTTTGATTAATATCCGTATTCATTCGATTAGGTTTACGAAAACGAAAATTTGTATGGCAAAATTTTAACTCTTCTCATATGTCGCCAGGAGGCGATGCTACAATGCAAAGTCTATTGAAACTCACACTAGGCACCCTGATCTCAAGTAAGTAGCTTAAGCACTCGTATTATGGAAATCAGAACCAACGACGGTACCACAAACAGCCAGACCCGGCACAATATCGAAAAGTTCGTTTTCGACATTGACCCGACCGGGAATCGTGCGGTGTGCAATTATTATAATAATAATATGATAAAATACGTTGTTAATAAGGAAGGTTAGATAATCTTAGCTGTCACTATAATAATAATAAACTCGTATATTTATAGTTTTTTTATTACAGTATGTACCATAATAGATATGAAATAGTTAAGTCAATTTACGACAACAACTGGGACTTAACGGTTTAACGGTCTATCGCATGGAGGCTGGAAATATTTTTATATGGTCACTCATTCGATGACACGACATTGTGAAAGTTGCTTTAGCTTCCTTTATCTATAAGCCCTTTTTTATCATCATCCATCTTCTTTATTTCACCAATAAGATTAAATTAATAAATAAATGAAAATAAACTTGTTTTTTATTTCCCAATAAAATACATAATTTGTCGTGAGACCACACCAGAGAGTAAGATAGTATACCTAAATTAATAAATAAAAGAAAATAAACTTGTTTTTTATTTCCCAGTAAAATACATAATTTGTCATGAGACCACACCAGAGAGTAAGATAGTAGGATTACTCCATTTGACCGCTTTTTTGGTCTAGTAGCTAAGACCACCGGATTAGACCCAGGTCCTGGGCCCGGGTTCGATTCCCAGCGGGGGGTACATGTTTGTGTACTTGGTTTGGTTGGTGGTAGGGCTTGTTTGTCCGCCTGGCTAGCTATCACTATCTTATCTAAATATGTCGCCATAACATCAATGTTTGTAGCATTGTTGTGTTCCGGCAGCTAGAGATAAGATAGCCAGTGCCTCACTAGTTGAGGATCCCGGGTGAAGTGCGCTTCCATCATTGGCCTTATCATCATTTAACATCAGATGAGATCAAGGCACTGTGCTTACCCATCAAAAAAAAAGAGAAAGGAAGTAATTCTATTGATGGATTTTTTCCTCGCGCACCGCTTACCTACCTCGCACAGCTCTGGTGGTAAAGCAGCCTTTGCCTTTCTTTTTTTAATCCTCCCCATTTAGCAAGTAAATTAAATCTACTTTAATTTACTTTCTATCTGGCTAAAGTTAGGGTTAAGATCTATTGTAATTAGTAAGTCTATGGAATTATTTTGAAATAAATACTTATTATTATCATACTTTTGGATGGGAGGGGGCAAAGGAGGCTTGCACTGCAGTGAACGTCATATGAATGAGATAATGACAATGTATGATTAGGCAGGTTCTTACCGTTATCTTTATTCTCGGATATATCGCCTTTCATCACCTTGAGTATATGCTGCTTTTCTTTTGTAAGGTGCCTTTTACCATTCAAGTGCATGGTCATTTGCTCTGAGCATGTGACAGAAGTCTGAAACAAAAACTATAGTGTTCACAATTTGTATAATGAGTACATTTGATAACTTTTCATCACATCATCTCGCAGCTCATTTACGTCTCCACTGTTGGGGCACGATCCTGCTTATGGATGCATAGGGAAAACGCCGTAAACCACCACGCGGGTCCAGTTGGGGTTGGCGGTTATTAGCGACTGCTAATGCAGCCGGGACCAACGGCTTAATGTGCCTTCCGAAACACGGACGATTTTTTTTTTAGAGTTTGCTGTTCCCATGTCCTACTAGATTTTTCGAGGGGTTGATCGGATCGGTACACGGAGGAGCTCGAAATAACAAATTTTTGGTCACTCATCCGGTGATCGGCCTTTACGAAATTTTTTTAAACTTATCAAACGCAGATCGGGCGCGTTAACTACTGCGCCTTTGAACTCCACCAGCTCAAAGATAAGCAAGCATCTTGCTGAACTAAGTTATTTCAATAAACGAAGGCTGAAGTTTTTTCATCTAATTGTTATAAAATTACAAATTCAAATTCAAATTCAAATTCAAATTATTTATTCGTGATACACAGGTAAGTCATTAGGTCTAATTGTATTGATTATAAGGTTTCACTGTGACCTGCCTTATCGGCATACGAAAAATACAAAATAATTAGGAGAATTGTTCTACCTAAGAAAATCAATAAAATAATAATAAATTCATTAAAATTAAAATCATACATTAAAATTAAAATCATACATTAAAATCATACATAAGAATTAAAATCATAAAACGAAGTAAATATTACAAAATTAAATTAATAGCTGTCACAACATACATATAAATAAACATGTCATTTACAGCAACATCTAACCGGCTTGCACTATTAATACCTATTTTAATTCTAAGAACTCATTAACTGAGTAAAATGCATTATTAATTAAATATTCACTAAGTTTTTGGTTGAAAGTGTTATAATGATAACACTCTTTAATAAAATTTGGAAGTTTATTATATATTTTTGGCGCCATTACGAACACACTTTTTTCATACAATGTCGTTTTATATGGAATGTGATTCACAGAGCACAACAAAGTATGATTTCGTTTTCTAGGAACAATTTTAAATAAATTTGAGTGTTGTCTGATAAAGAGAGTCAATTCGAATATGTACAGGGAAGGCATAGTCAATACTTTCAAGTCTTTGAAGTATATTCTACAGGAATCAGTTTTTTTAAGTTTGCACATAGCACGAATGCATCTCTTTTGACATTTAAAAACTTTGTCCCAATTAGTTGCATTACCCCAAAATATAATTGCATACCGTAACCTGGAAGCCACAAAGCCATGGTAGGACGCGAGTAACGTTGAGATACCAACTTTTCGCGACAGAAGATAAAGGCTGTATGATGACTGTGAAAGCTGTCCACATACAAACTCTATGTGATTTTGCCATTTTAAATTGTCATCTATGTGCAAGCCAAGGAATTTTGTGGTTGTGGTCGGCTCAATGACTTTACTATTGTATTCTATTTTATGGGTTAGTTTAGGGTGACATCTTTGTTTAAATTCCATAATTTTAGTTTTTTCCATATTTATTACTAGATTGTTGTTTTCCAACCACTCAATTAAAGACTTTAAACTATAGTTTATAAAATTTTCTTTGTCGAATACTACTGTACAGTCATCCGCAAACAATATCATCTGATCACCAATGGATTTTGGGATATCATTAATGAATATCAAAAAGAGGAGTGGACCTAAAACGCTTCCTTGAGGCACTCCACAGGTAACTATTCTAGGACTAGATTTATAGATAATTTCTTCTTTAGTTTTGGAACAAATTCTACATATATTTGTAATCTGGGTTCTATGACTTAGATAAGATTGCAGTAAATCTGAAGCATTGCCTCTTATCCCATATACTTCAAGCTTTTTAAGTAGCAACTTGTGATCCACTAAGTCAAATGCCTTCGACATATCCATATATAATGCAAATACAGGGCTCCTTGAGTCTACTCTGGGATAAATTAAGTTAAGGAATTCGTAAATTGCTAGGTTAATTGACATATTTTTCCGGAATCCTTTCTGTTCATTTGTGAATATATTATTATTTTCAAAATAGTTATATAAATTATTGTAGATAGCCTTTTCAAATATTTTCGAGAAAATAGGTATTAAAGCTATAGGTCTGTAGTTTTTCATATTAAATTTATTGTCTTTTTTATAAAGTGGTTTGATGATTGTTGTTTTAAGTATGGACGGAAAGACACCCTGGTCAAAGCACAGGTTAATAATGTAAGAGAGAACAGGAGCAATTATATTACAGACGTATTTCAATACCGTTACACAAATATCATCGTAACCGGTGCTTTTAGTGTTTTTTAGGTTTTTAATAATAGTACATATTTCAAAAGGGTCAGTTGGGCGCATGAAAAAGGATCTTGGAGAGTTATAAGTACATGTCTGTGTTGGAAAATTACATTAATTACATTAATTTCTTTGTGATAATAACTAACGGGTCACCAATAGCGATATAAATCGAGCAACATAGGTAAGCGCATCTTACTGCTAGAAGATTAGAGACTATTTGACTAGCACTGCCAATAATTTTATTTAAGGCTAAAAAAGACGCTTAATCGAATACAATAAGGCTTACTTTAATTTATTGTAAACTCATTTCTGACCAACTTAAATGTTTTGATATATTTTTTAAACAGACGTTACGTTTTTATTTTAGTACTTATAGAAAAAATTACAAGTAACCGAAAAGAGAAAAGCTCTAAGGTAACTTGTGCTTAACCAACCTTGCATATCTCACAGTAGAGTTCAGGCACAAAAGCCTTAGGCTCTTTAGCAGCTACTGCAGAAGGTTCCTCTATTAAATTCTTCAAATTCTTCTTCTCACGGCGGATCAGTTGTTCACTGAAAATATAATATTGTAAAATATTGCACGTCGTACTAAAACGAGTAAAGCTTGTATGTTTCAGACTACGTAAGCGATTACGACTACAACTCTACATGTGTCATGGTCATGTGTCATTAACTTACAGTCGTCCTGCCATGCTAGGCTCCAGAAATGTCTGATTCTTTGGCTGCTTACGACCCTCAACAACTCTGCAATGACGAAAACATTGTAAGCGTTATTACAGCATTTATCATGATCATGAAACACAATATAATCATATACTCAACCGAACAATACGTACGAGCGATGCGGTTTACCGTAGTAATGAGACTCGGCATGAGTTTTTGATGTGATTTGAACATCGCACAGTTCACAGTAGAGTTCTCGTGCTCGTAGCGGTTGCTAAAATAAAATACTCTCCTATAAATTTTATAAAAGTATTTTAGAGAAAAATTTTCAAGAGTCATGCGTCATCATTATATTGTGACACACATTATTTAGATTAAAGAAGATCAAAAATTAACAATTCCTTTTTCAATATATAGTATACCTATAGTATGTATATAAAATTCAAATTTTCTGTGTAATTTTATAACTCCACGTTCTTAACAACGTCGAGCCAGGCAATCTAAATAATGTAAGTTTCAGTTTTGACAACAGAGTTCACATAAACTTCACTTGATATAGATTGTCTACAATAAAATATTTATGTAGACAATGGCACAAGTGAAGGTAACAGGAAAAGTAATGGGAAAAACCAACCGAAATTATGAGAAATACTTATTATATACACAAAAAAATGAGAAGACCATCCTTTTGGCACCCATTACTTTAAATTATTTATTGGTCAATAATGGCAATTAGAAATAATTGAATTCAGTAGTTATCCTACAACTAGCGTCATCAAATTATGTGAACTAAAATGGTTGCCAAAAGTTCTATGGAAACATTACATTGTCAAATTGCCTCATTTACCTCTTTACGCATTCCTACATCAGTTTTCTGAGAAAGCCATTTCTTTTGGTTCTTCAAGTGGTTTTTGGAAACATAATGCATGCGCGCTGTAATAAAACCACACAATGAAATTTATGAGCCAGTGCTTTTTAAAATTTTATTTTTTACTTTGGAGACTAAAACTCACACATAGGATATGAATCAAAACTAAAACCGCATATACCACAGTGTTGTGGTTCAATATACTGCAAGAACTCTCTGGTTAGATATTTGAGATTTTCCTTAGGTACCCCACAGCCTGAAATGATAAAAGCAATTCATTATGTATGTTTGAAGAGTTATGATTGAATGGGATAAAAGCTATGTACGTGTGAGTGTATTTTTTCTAACTTTAATTTGTAAGTTATAATTTGTAATTATTTAATTAATTTAATTTTAATTTTATTAATTGTATTTATTTATTTCCTAAGTTTTATTTTTTATTGTCATGTAATTGTTGGTGTAATTTAAGTTAAAATGATATAAATTAACCGAATTTATTCATTTTATTTATATAATTGTAACTTTCTTACGTGCAAGGTATTTCAATGCCCTATCACAATGGGGCGGTTTCTTAGCTGGAGGGCCACCAGGCCCGGAACCCCGTCCCCACATGAACATTGGTTGTGGGGGAAACCCGAAGCTCGGTCCAAACGCGAGAGGTGATGGCCTTGGTGGGAATGGTCTTACTGGAGGACCGTAGCCACCTGAGTAATTTCCATAGGCATTATTATAGCGATTATTCCTAAAACAAAATAAATAAACTAGTTACATCAACATTTCACAGTAATAAATGACAGGATATTCAATGAAAAAATACAAAACTTTTTACAAATTGCATAAAATAAATCTATTCGAAAAACTCTAAAGAACTATGCTTTAGGAAAACACTGAGATCTAAGTAGTTACTTATCAGAAAAATGCTTTCTGAAAACATTGGCTAGCAACATCTACCAGTTAGTCACTATCTCATTCAATTAGTATTTTCAATAATTTATCATAGAAAGTGTCAATAGAATTGGCTTATTCATTAGAGATATTGAAGTTTTTATGAGACATACCTATACCCATAAAGGTTTAAAAACATAACTAATTAAATGCAAGGAAAAAAACAAAATTATGAAAAAACCAATTCAGTACCTGAAATCGCCTCCAAATTTAGGTCGGGATTGAGGCACTGGCTCATCATTCCACTCTGATTCATCTTCTACAGTTTCAAACATCTTTTACTGTCGGAAGTCTTTACCTATATTGCACCAATAATCATTAACATATTTTAAAGCTTGATCACTACATAAGTCGCTTCCCACTGTCTGTCTGTCCTCATGTATGCTTAGATCTTTAAAACTATGCAACGGATTTTGATGCGGTTTTTTTAATAGATAGAGTGATTCAAGAGGAAGGTTTATATGTATAAAACATGCATATAATTGGACTCGGTAGGTGGCGCTGCGCTGCCATAGGGTTCTATAGGATACGGGTGTTCACTCAAGCAGACAAAGTCGCTAACAACTTGTAGTACCCACTAATATTATTATCACTTTTGTAGTCCTACAAACATGTCAATGTTCAAAATTATTAAAACACATCTTATCACGTAATTTTTAATAATGGGGGGAGAAAGCACTAGCAGCTCATTGCGCTTTTTAGCTAATTTATCCAGCCAGTTCTTAAATGCATTCATCAATGGAAGACTTATGACTTCTTCAGAAAGTTTATTCCACTCTGCAACAGTTCGCTTCTAGGTAAGAAATCTAGGCACATGCAAGCCTAGTAAGTTTATTATTGATGGACAAACATTTTTGCACTAACTACGAACTAGACGAACTTTTTATTGATATGTTTTGGTCAGTGTCGCCGTAATTTAAAAATAATTCAATTGCAGAAACCCAGTCTTACTTCAAATTATAAATAATAGTCACTTACTTGTACTAAATAACGTATAATTAAATAATTAATTTAACTTAGCATTCAGCGATAAATTTGTCGAATCAAATATATATTGACTGACAAGTAAGTTGACATTGACAATTGTTTTTTTGGTTCCCACTAGAGATGGGCGTCTCGGAAATATTCTGTGAATCTACCCGGTTTAAACCAAGTAGAGTTGCCAGGTGACCGGGTCCCACCAGGACCAGGATAGTCGCGGAATACAAGCGTACGTCCCGGGTCCCGGAATCCATAAAAACGTCCCGGAAAAGCATAATGGTATCTAAAATATCACCAAATCACAGCAAAGCTCTCGGCGCGAGTTCCGAATTTATTCAAGGTCAAGGGAACCAGTCAGCCAAAAAATGATTGCCGCTGCGAGAACCAATGATAAGTATTATATTTAAAAAAATACAAATGTTGAAAAATTTTCACGAGCAGGATTTGAACCTGCACCCTTCTGAAATTCCGGGTCAGGTGCTCTTCCAATTGAGCTATCGTGGTTCTAACCAGCCCGCCGAAATTATTCAACACTTTTTACTTTGTAAGCCAAAGGCGCCTATTCAATGTCAACAACTATCGTCATTAACATCCGATCATAATATTTTTACAAATATTAAAGATCAGTTAAGAAGTAAGCAAGAAGTAGCTTGCTTATTTTTTGTAATTTGTTCGCAATAAAATTTGCGTTAAAAATTATTTGTACATTTTATAAGTATTATAATTAAGCAGGTTAATTTTTATGTGTTACAATAGGTAAATAAAGTTATGCTATCTTTATTATTGGTTTTATTTTATTAAATTCACTTCAGCAAATCTGGCAACCCTCATACCAAGGTATATTGGTTGGTTATATAGTGGTCTAGTGATTATGACCACTGGTTTACCGGGACCCAAGGACCTAAGGCCCAAAGGTACCGGGTTCAATTCCCAGCGGGAGGTACATATTTGTGTCCTCGGTTTGGTTGGTGGTAGAGCTTGTTTGTCCGCGTGGCTAGCTACCACCATCTTATCTAATTATGTCGCCATAACATCAATGTTTGTAGCATTGTTGTGTTCCGACCTTAGACCATATAACCAATGGATGTGGCAAACAGGAAGTTTTTTCGTGTAAAAGGCGATCTGCCACTTCAAATCTGCGGGAACATAGCGTTTCCTACCATATGTGAGTATTCTTATTAACTATTAAGTATGTCTCTAAGCACAATCTCCAAAAAACCTAACAGCCTTTGCAACAAGAAAATGATAGAAAAAATACAGTGGTACAATGGTAGATCGCTCGTAGTAGAAGTCTATAGTGACGTGACAAAGTCATAGAATGATTGATTGATATGAACGAATGTATGTTTTTCTTAGCCACTGAACTGCGTTCAACAATCAGTTTTTTGTGTTTAGTGCATCTACTCGAGTAGAAGGATTACTTAGGTAAATGGCAAATAAATTTAGGTTGGTCTGTACTTATAAAGAGGTAAAATTTGTGAGTTCGTTTGTTTGGATGTCCGGCCAGAACTACTGATCCAGTTCTGAATAAAAATCTTTAATATGAAGCTACATTGGCCTGGAGTGCTATATGCTACTATTTACTTCGGGAAAATAAGTGGTTTCCACGGGAAACTCAAGTCTTATGTTTGTTTGGGTGTAGGGAGTAATCTCCGGAACTAATGATCCAATTTTTATGAAATTTGGTACGGAAATAGTTTGATACGTAGGAATTAATACAGTTTACTTTCTTACTGCAGGAAAATAAGAGTTGTATATATAGCAATACATATGTATGTATATATATATGTATTGTGATATACATTAACTTAAAAATCAATATGATTAAAATTAGAAATGTCTTTGTCTTGAAACAATTATTTACAATTACATATATTGTGATTTCAATTCATCTTTATTACTTTGTTTGCGTGGTCTTGAATTTCCCGTAGAACAAACAAACAATACAAACAACAAACATACAAACAATCAAATCTTTCCTCTTTATAATCCTGTTATAGAAAAATTCATTTTCATAAAATTTACTGATTACCTTAAATACAAACAGTGCTTTTTACCGAAGTGAAAAATAGTCTGAATGATTTCACATTCAACATTTTGTTCATTCATCAAGAACGCATTACCATTCGTTCTTAATGTCTCCCCCCCCCACTAACTTTATGTATACGTAGAACAGCGGTGCCAGATTAGGCGAATTATCGCCATTTAGGCTACCTTGAGGGGTCAAATGGCGACCAAAAAATCCAATCGGCTACCAGTAGCCATTTAGGCTACCTAGAAAAAAAGAACGGGCTATTTAGGCTACTTCAGGATTACCCCAAATTTATTTAAATAATTTCTTGTTGATAATTGTATGCTTGTAAAGGAACGTAATATGCACGTCCACCGTTCTTTCCATGCGTGCTGCTTGCTTTCATATTGCATTCTACTATTCTACTTATGATATAGTATCTCTGAGTAGTCTGTGTATGTATACTACTATATACACGCTACCCGGACAAATTAAGTGGCACCTCGCTGTGATGCAATTGCCTAGAGCACCGCAATGAGACGTAACGAATCCAGGTGTCAATTTAATTCGTCCGGGTAGTAACAATAAAATTGAATGAACTGGCGGGCGGCGGCGCGCGGATTTATATACTTAGTGCTTATTTGATATACTTATGTAAAAAAAGAATTGTTTCCCACACTCACACCAATTATCTAGTCCCAAGAAAAGCTTCCTTATGAAATTCAATAAATGGTTAACTAGACAACGGATAAAAAAAATAAAAAAAGATAAAAAGTTTGTTATTGTGTGAAGGTTTTGTGTTGTTTGATTTGATCAAAGATTCTAATGGGTAAACTCGGTAAAAATACGAAACACTATCGCAATGACTAGGAGAGAATTCCTTTACTTGTCAAAATAAAAAAAAATTAGGCGATTTAGGCTACTCGGTAGGCAAAATTAGGCGAATTGAACTAGCTCATATCTGGCAACCCTGACGTAGAACAATATTGCATATTTATACGATAATTTGTCGGTGTGTAAGTGTTTTTTGTTTGTGATCTCGTTTTTTTTGGTGTACTGGTTTAATGCTTTAAGCTCGGAACAGATATAAAACGCAAATTACTAGGAACGTAACATTTCTATAGTTTAAAATATCATTGGGTAATATGAACTATTTTTTAAAAACCGTTTACAATAATATTTGCTGGCCGGATACTTATTGCCGCAAAAGCGGATTAAATATGTTACTAAGGAATATTTAATAAGTTTATTATCTAAGCATTCAGCACTCCTTTATTTGTACTAACTCTTTTGACAAACACAAATTAAGAAAAGAGCAAAATAACTAAAGAGTTGGCTTTAATTGCTAGATCCCTAAGCATTTTTTAAGACAAAAAAAAACTTGTTTATGTCGTATCGTGGCATAGACATACTAAGAATCTTTTTCTTTCACCTCGTGGTTTGACTAGGTACGTTTTGGCGATACTGTGTTAAACATTTATATTATTCATTGCTAATAAATAGTATATTTATTAATAAGTTGAAACTTTCAGTGTTCCTGAATAAGCTCACCAACTGTCAAAATGGTTGCGGCTAAAAAGCAAGTAAGTTACCCACACGTGTTTCAGTCAGTAGGTACCTACCCATTCGAGTACGGGCTAATTGTATGGTTTTCATTTACTTATATTTGACCAACCTCCTGTAACTGTAGCCCAAAATTAAACGTTACACGATAGGCTCGCTAATTAATATAATTAGCGGGGTTGAGAAGGTACCATACATTTTAAGGTTATTAAAACATAACTCATAACTAAATTGAGATAGCTCTTACATACTCCAGCTATTACAATACCTAATCAATTGTTTGAATTGTTTCAGAAAAAGACCATCGAGTCGATCAATTCGCGATTGGCTCTGGTCATGAAATCGGGCAAATACTGCCTGGGATACAAACAGACCTTGAAAACTCTGCGTCAAGGCAAAGCCAAGCTGGTCATAGTTGCCAAGAATGCTCCTCCGCTAAGGTGAGACTACTGAGAAGTAGAGTTTCCCATTTTATTATGAGGGAAGCATATGGAGTCTTAGACTAAGAAGTATGGATTCCCTATTTAATGAATTAGCATTTATTGTCAAGATGCAATTAAAATCATGGTAAAGGACTTACTGTGGCATTACTAGTGATCTGAATCGAGAGGGGGGTTCAGTTACCTTAAGTTGTTGACAAGACCAGGCTTCCTCAAAATTTTTTTAGTAGTGTTAGTTTACATGAAATTTTTCATATTGATGTATTTTAAAACAATTCAATTTTTTACACTGATCATTTACCTAAAGTTTTCATAAAGATACTGAGTAGGCAGTAGATTGACAAGATGGTAAGAGAACTAACCTATTATGTGTAATGATTTGACTAGTTCTGAATTTGAATTGCTATAAAATACAACTACACAACTCATTTAATTTGTACAGCCTACTAAAAACAATGAAAACTAGATCAGAAAAATGATAAAAAAAAATAAGAATTTAGTTGTTTTAGCAACTCTGGTCTTATCGGCAACTATAGGTAAATAAGCCCCCTTTATTCCGATAACTGGTTATTACATCTCAGTTACTCTTTAAGTTTACACCTACTGCTGTTAACATCTTTACAATGCTACTAAGAGAGGAACAGTATTGCTTTGAGTCAGCACTTCAAATTCTTTCTGTTTTTCTCTACTGCTCTTCACTAAATCCCTATAAACTGCAAAATAAGAATGTAGAGAAGCAATAGTACTGACCCGTTTCACATGGTGTAAACTTAAAATAACTGTCTTGTAGATGGTAGTTGTTGCTCTTTACAACTTCTTTAATGCTAATTCATTTTGGGAAACCTATGGAGTAGTCATGCAGATTCCAATGCTGATTTTTGAGAAAATTAAGGTAAAATCATTGTTTTATTCACTGTAGGAAGGAACTAACTATAATTAGCCTTGTAAAACTTGGTTTAAGCTGTCTATCTGTACTCTCATAATTAAAAATTGTTTCATAATTAGTTTGATGTAAACTTAAAAAAGACAATTTTAAAATGTTTAAATAATTTTAATGCAAATTTTGTTGCGAAACAAATTACAAAAACAAATGTTGAAAAAATTTCCAAATTTTTGTAATTTGTTTCGCAACAAAATTTGCGTTAAAATTATTTAAATATTTTATATAGCTTGCCTACTTCTTAACTGATCTTTAGTATTTGTAAAAATATTATGATCGGATGTTAATGATGGTAGTTGTTGACATTGAATGGGCTCCTTTGGCTTTTAAAGTAAAAAGTAAATAGTGTTGAATAATTTCGGTGGGCTGATTAGAACCACGATAGCTCAATTGAGAGAGCACCTGACCCGGTATGTCAGAAGGGTGCAGGTTCAAATCCTGCTCGTGGAATTTTTTCCAATATTTGTGTTTTTGTAAGAATAGAATAGAATAGAATAGAATATTTTATTTGCTAAGAATATGGTTGGTATTACAAGAAGTTGGTCATATTTATATAGTTTCACATATTCTGCCATTTTAATTTTAATTTAGTATGTTATTGTGGATTCTTATCCCCAAATGTAGCGTTTGTGTTTTGTGTGCAGGAAATCGGAGATTGAATATTATGCCCTGTTGGCTAAGACCGGAGTGCACCACTACAGCGGTAACAACATTGAACTGGGCACTGCTTGCGGAAAGTACTACCGAGTATGCACGCTCGCCATCACAGACCCTGGTGACTCCGACATCATCACCACGTTGCCTGAGGCAAATGCATAATTTTAATAAACATTAATACAAAAACTTAGTGGCCTCATTTAATCCATAGACTAAAACTACTTTAGGACACAAATCCTAACTAATGATATATATAATACAAATGCGATGCAAAATCGGAGATAAATAATTTATGGAGAGTTTGTGGCGCCTGTGCTGTGCGTTACCTCAGCGGAATGTTGTCGAATTCTTTGGATTCTTGAATCTTGATAGAATAATTAGTGCCTTTTGCTTGGCGCTCAAATGGTTAACCTTTTGAGCGTCAAGCATAAGGCATTAAATTTCGACCGCTATGGCCCCAGCGAGCGCCACACGTGTGCGTCAGCACAGCTGTGCCACAGTGGAAAACTGACTGGCTATGCCAGGAATTAGTCGATATAAGTCGCCAAGTAATAGAATTAGTCGGTCTCGCGTTTAAAAGTTATAAGTGGTTTTTTGTGGCACAGCTGTACCACAGTATGCTGTACTGACGTCAGTACAGCTGTGCCACACCTGTATCTCGAGAATGGAACCACGTAGCGAGAATCTGTTTGCATGGAGAATTAGTCTGTCTCGCGTTTAAAAGTTAGAAAGGGTTTTTTGTGGCACAGCTGTACTTGACGCGTCAGTACAGCTGTGCCACCTGTATCTCGAGAATGGAACCACGTAGCGAAGATCTGATTGCATAGAGAATTAGTCGATACATCATAAAAAAAATTCAGAACCAGTCGATGCCCCATTTTAGAGGAAAAAGGCATTCTTTTTTTCGTGAATAGTCTAGGAGCCAGGGGGCCTTATCGCGCGTAGTACCTACGGTTATTTTGAATTATTTTGCGTACTTCTCTATTGTTAAAAGTATAATTTATATAAGTAACAGTATTAAGTGAGAGAATAGTGAACAATTTCAATCAGTTTCATATTATTTCTCGATTAGTTTCTGATTTACTCGATGTGTTTTGTATGACATTATATATCTGCTCTCCTAGTCTATGTCGTACATTCGCGTACAACTGTTTGAAAGAATGTACAATTTTAATGAGTGCATGAAAGTTAATTTCAAAGTAAAAGAAAAACTTATATTATAGCAATATTATTTTTAGACGTAAGTAATATTCAACAGTAAGCAAACCTGCCCCCCAACCGCGTAACACTCTCGCTTTCGATCGCTTTGTAGGCGAAGCCCTCGCCTCGCTTTCTAATATAATATCGAAAGCTGTAGCCTATAGCTTTCGAAATGACAAGATGACGCCTCCTGGCGATCGAAAGCGAGAGTGTTAGGCGGTCGGCCCCCTGGCAACGGGCCTGGACGACAGAGGGGCGGCGAAACGACGTAAAGGGGAAATAGGTACATAAATGGCGGCGTTTGGGACTCGGTCAAAGAAGATTCCGTTCTACTGTGTTATTGTTTATTTTTATGGCGGTGTGGTACTAGAGTACCTATGCAGAATTACCTAATGCTGTTTGCGGAGGATTAGTTTTGAACTATTTTACGTAGATGTTACGCATATCTGCGTTTGATCTTATATTGACGTAGCATTTTATGTACCTACATAAAAGTTTAAAGAGACATTCGTCGCTGCGTGTTGAATTGACCAAATGCTTACCGCCGCTGTCGTCGTCGCATCGTTGTCGTGAGTTTCTAGAAACCTAAGAAAGAAACGCTGAGGTGTAAGGTACCACTTGTTTTCAGGTTAAGGAAAATAAAAGAGTTAGAATGGTTAAACAAAATTTATTTTAGTTAAAAACAATAACCTAGGGATTCAAAAAATATAGTTTTATTTTATCATCGGAAAATTAAATTTTTAGACCTTTTCGTCCTAGTAACGAAGAGAAGGGGTGCCTCCTTCCCCTTCTACCATATAGAAGTAATTTTGTTGTCTGTTACAAAAAAAACGTGACTAATAGCGTGCCGTGGACTAATGTCCATTACGTTCTATTTCACAACTTTTTTCATCAATTAACACTAAACATTTTTATGCACCGACGATGTGCAAATTTAAAATATGTACATGAATGAAACGAGTTCAAGTTCCACCACCCACACGACAAGTTGTATCGTTATTTAATTAATTTTTTTCTTACATTATCTCCGTTTTCTAATGCCAAACAAAGAAAATAAAAATAATGAAACGGCTGCATGTATGGACATAAATTCTTTTGCATTATCAATAATGAGAACTTTAAAACAAAAACAGGAGTTTAAGGGTAAATTAGGTGTTTCTTAAAAAATATATCTTAAAAGCTAATGCACTCCGCACCTTCATATTTTGGTAATTTATACCTGGTTAGTACCCCCTACCCACAAAATAAATTAACCAAATATTTGGTGTTGCTTGTCGTGAGGCTGAGCCCATGTAAATTATTCTCAAACTAAAAAACGGCAACTGAACTGATGACTTGAAATAACAAAGTTTTGAATAAGTATATTGTACATAATAAATAACTACCTAGTGGTATTCTGTATTGATGTATCCAGACTAGAGATGTAAAATGACTGAATCTGACCAGTCACGATTGTCAAAAACCGTATTTGACCGGTCATTTATTGTCAAATTCAATCAAATTGACTTATTAATAATTTTAACTGTTAAAGTGACTAAATATAACTAGTCACAACTATTTACATTACTGCCAATTCCGCCAACATCGCGACACGATTTCAGTTTATTTAAAAAAACAAAATTGTTATTCTGTGTTTATAGAGGTGTACGTTTCTATGATGTTTGTGTCACGTTTCCAAAAAAGTAGTATATTTAAGTATTTATTGAGTAAAGAAAATTCAATTTAGTCTTTGTTTACTCATATTGCGGTGGTGCAAGTCGTGACAAGTATCAACTGCGCGTGACGCGGCGCGGTGCGGGCGCTGCGTCTTTGACATTTTGTCAACTGACAAAGGAGACGCTTTTTTTACATTTTTATTCAAAATAAATATTAAAAAACACTAAAGATCATATTGACCATATATGACCCTTTTTGACAGTAAATGACCGTTTTTGACCAATTTGACCGTAATTGACAGTCAGTCAAATTCTTTAATTAACGTCGTTATTTAGTTAGAATAACAGCTAAAAATTAAAATGTTCAAATAATTTTTAACGCAAATTTTGTTGCGAACAAATTGCAAAATCACAAATGTTGAAAAAATTTCCACGAGCAGGATTTGAACCTGCACCCTTCTGACATACCGGGTCAGGTGCTCTTCCAATTGAGCTATCGTGGTTCTAACCAGCCCGCCGAAATTATTCAACACTTTTTACTTTGAAAGCCAAAGGCGCCCATTCAATGTCAACAACTACCGTCACTAACATCGCTACGTGGTTCAATTCTCGAGATATGGGTGAGGCACAGCTGTACTGACGCGTCAGTAAGCTGTGCCACAAAAAACCCTTTAAAACTTTTTAACGCGAGACCGACTAATTCTGTTACTTTGCGACTAATTTCGACTAATTCTCCATGCAAACAGATTCGCTACGTGGTGCCATTCTCGAGCCTTAAAAAATCCTTAATAACTTGTAAACGCGAGACCTACTGATTTTGTTACTTTGAGACTAATTTCGCTATGCAATCAGATTTTCGCTACGTGGTCCCATTCTCGAGATACAGGTGGCACAGCTTATTATAACTTTTAAACGCGATTTATTAATTAATATAATATTTAACTATTATAACTTCGACGTTTTCCACTGTGGCACAGCTGTGCTGACGCACACAAGGTCAATACCTCGAAGGATCTCTTCCTCGACTGGTCTTTTCTTCGATGGTACATTTGATCGATGGGTTGTTACCTCAAATAAATTATCAAAGTACAGTAAATGTAAAGTATTTGTGTGTGTAACAGAAAGGTGTAAAAATACTATTGAATTGAAATGAATATCGATATAATCATAGAGGCAACTTATCGTATTTATACCTAACGTAACCAAGAAACCTGCGTTTCACCTTTAACAGCACCAACACAATCACCAAGGTGAAGTTGCAGCACTGTATAAAAAGGTTCGTTTTCAAAATGTAGGTACATCGACTATTCGTAAGTACAATTACAGCGACCTCTCTCAGCGACATTCTTCAATATCAATTGATGACTAGATGATTGCCCAGACAGTTTTTTAAAGTTTACTACAATTTTCCACTGACGTCAGCCCAGCAGCGCCACCCACACTCTTTCATTTATCTCCAAAACTATTTACAAAATTGATGACAAAATAATCCAATTCAAATCGAGGAATTGGGCGCTGCGGCCGCAATTGAGGCAGACTATATGAACTTTGCATAATAAAAAAACAACATGATTGATTTAACATTTATTACATCATCTTACTTAGCATTTTATCGTTTTTCACCACACTTGTGCCAGATGTACCTGTAAAGAACACGCATTTTTAAGCTGAACTTAAAAGCACAATTTTATAAAAAAAAGTTGTCTAACAAGTGTGGTTTTCAGCAATATAATATATATGGACCACAGGCAAAGTAAGAAATTTGCTTTTGACATAGTGAGTATTTTTTTACTACTTAGCGTTTACTTAGCGTCAGAAGATGTAGGCCAAATACTTCCCGTATTTGGCCTACATCTTCTGACCCAAAGTGACAAAACTGCCAGCCCTTCCACCACTTCACCCGGAATCTTTCATTACTAACTGAATATCTTAAACGTAAAAATGTGGAGGCGGACTTAAACCAAGTCCTACCACGATTACCTCTAGCATCTGGGAAACGAACACGAAATCTTTTGGTCTGAGACCAAACCAATAGACGCAGATGCAGTTAAAATTTCATACAACACTAAAATTATCTTGTACAGACGCCTGTACATCAACCTATTCAAAACTGTCAAATATCTTCAATACATTTTCAACCGTATGCCATATACATAAAGTTCAGTCTATTGAGGAAATTTGACAGTTTGTGGAAGTAGTATGTGTACTTCTTATATAAAAAAACCTTAGTAAAATTATTTTAAACCGGTAATAAAATAATTATAATACCCTGATACCGCTTTAGAGTCTACTAAAATTCAGTAGTAAAGATTGTCTTACCTTTATTTCAATCCTGCTCTTCAAGTTGGCGTTGATTTCGACTTTCAGTTTTACTGAAGTAGATTCAATGACATGTTTACTTCAACACGTCATTCTAGCCATATTCTGCAAATTAATAATATGATCAAATATAATCGAAATAGGAATTCAACAGATAAAAACTACAATTTAATATTACGCTATTTTACATCACTATAAATTGAATACAGGATTAGCGTGTTGCATTAGTGTGTTTTCGCACTTCTATAATTTGAAGGAGTCATATGAATCCATTTAATAATCAACCTTTACAGTAGTTTTATTGCTTGTTTTCACTTCTATGACAAATAAGCCTAGAATCTCATAATCGCTTATTCAGGCTTATTCTCCACAACCACAGACAATTACAATTCACAAAATTGTTGGATATGTATTTTATTATTATTCAAATTATTTGAAAGCTATATTATAGAATATAGTATATTATGTTACGTATGTATGAAAAACCAATCGAAAAAATGTATTTGGCCCATTTCTTTATTGACCTACATACAATAGACCCACATAGTAGTTCCGTTACTTGTGTAGATTAGGTAATTAGGAATGCTTAAGATTTCTCTCGGCTAAATAAACACACCTACTAATTATATTCATTAAATTGTTGTTATTTCAACCATTCCTGAGCTATGTTACAGTAAGTTTATATTGGTACATACATAGGTCCTTAAACCACTTTAAACCATCTTATTTAAAAAAGATCTAGTGATTACGTAATTTATTGTCAGTTTGTTGATATTACCTACATAAAAAAGTAGAATTTAAATTATCTAAGACGGCCACTTCCACATTATCTAAAGGTTCTGTTTTATACAGTATATCATGGCTTATAGCTATATATTCAGTTAAATTTCTAAGCTGGATCAAAATAAATATTTTTGTATATCACCAATGTATTTTTCGTAGCACAACAAAGTAAATCCTACTCTTTACAACTTAATTTTTTATCAATTTTACCTACTCATATAAAATTGATTTACCATTCTGGTGACATGCTGTTCACTCAGTTACTTAAAATTACGATTTGTAAGACTTATCAATATGTTATGAAAAAGATAAAATTATTGTTACCTGGTACTCTTAATGGCTTATAAATACAAATCTTCACTATGGGTTGTGAGAGATAGGAGACACAGATACTCTTTCAGGTTCAGCAGTGTTCAGTTCAGTTTTCTTTTAAATATACCCATTTTTCACCAATTGCTTAATAACGAGTGTTTGCATAAACAAACATATTGGTAAATAAGTATATTTAAAGACATTAATTATACTTCTCCAGTCCTTTGTTTATGAATATCCTGAAAATAACTAGGTAAATCCTCTCTATTTTGTATGTGCTTATCATGATAATATGGCCTGGTTGCAATATTTCAAATCTATTATGAATACAAGTAAGTCATACTAGGTCAGAATAGTACTGTGATCTAAACCATAACGCCTTTAGATTTTACTTAATACTATATATTTTTGAGTTGACTGCTGCATTTCCAGATTAACTCATAATTGCATCAAGCTTCTTTACCTTTTCGTCAATTAATAAATTCAGCTTGTAAGGAATTAATAGAATAACGATTTTCAATTAATAATTATTATTTCCTATACAAATAAAACGAAATATACACAAATTTTTAGACACAAAATTTATTTATCTTAGTATTCATTATGAATGAGTTTAGAAAGTAATAAAATTTCAAATAAATTATACACAATTCTTTTACAATTTTATTACGAATTGAGTGCTTATTATCTAAACAGAACATTATGGTACCTACCTATACCATGGGAAAAATAATATTTCTCTACAAAAAAAAATAGTAGAATTTACATGTCTTGCTTGTAGACTGGGTCACTTAGTTTTAAAAGTTAGTTAAAGTCATTAAAATTTTACACTGGACACATTATCTCTTTCTTCTTAAAACTTATTCCTTGGAACAAAAATATTAAGTTACATTATATCATTTTGTCACTTTACATTCTAGCAGTCATTTACCTAAAACTTCAAATACTGAACATGTATTTTTTCAAATATACCTAACACCATAAATAATCACAAAAACTGTATATCCTTATGCTTCAATAAATTTGATCCAGCTATTTATATTTCGAGTGTGTGTGGTATAAGATGGAAATCATATTCTGTTATAGTCAAACAGATCACCAACTGCCTGTAATGCAAACAAGTATATAGATGCTTAGATTAGACGAAAATACTGACCGACTTAAATATAATTATTTTCTTATTGTACTAGGTTCTTTGGTTTTTCATTGCTGAGGCCATTTACCCTGTATTTGAGTGTTCTATATTTTCAATAATAAGTTTGTTTCTCATACTATTGATTACTCTGTTACTAACATCACAACAACCTTGATGAAATAAATAACGAATGTTGCACTCATCATATAATAATGTGGTGTACCTATTTATAAGATTCATTTCTTTTATGTACCTTTAAGTACAATTAAAATTGTTTCATCTTAAGTACTGATATAGCAACTGATTGCAACACTGGTGTGCACATTGTTTGCTCCTAACCCTAGATTTTTCGTTTTCAGTACATTAGCCTGACGTTACGAGCAATAAATAAAATAATTACAACTATAACTTAACTTATTTATATTGTCACCTAATCAGTTCTTTAGGTGCATCTCGTGGATACGCGAAGCTTAGCGCAGTGTATAATGTTATATACATAAGCATACGCTGTGGCTAGTATTCTCAGATTTCTATAAAAGTACGCTTGAAAACGCGTGTCATACTTCCACACAATGCTGCGTGTTTCCATAAACTAGATTTTAGACAAATGATTAATTTTAATATTTGCGGAACTTACCGTAGTTGTTGCCGTACTGTGGCTGCGACTGCTGCTGGTAAGAGTTGTATGAAGGTTGTGAGTACTCGAACGGTGGAGGCGCTCCACCGTACGCGGGCTCGCTGGTCCCGTAGCCAGCGTCACCCGCGCCGCCCGCGCCTCCGCTGCCAAATTAATTCTCGTTTATACTGGACATCTAGTTAATTTTCTCAAAAATAATTTTATAATTTTGTAAAAAAAAACAACCCACAAACGAGTTTAGAACCCACACCCCATGACATATCGGGTCAGGTGCACTACTAAGTATGCTATTGCTCTGTTTTTCACTCTTTCTACTCTTACTTTGTCAGCCAAAAGATTCAATGTCGACAACTACTTTATCAACATACATTCTTACCAATATCAAAGATCAGTTGGACAGCGTTATGTAACAACAGATTAAGCGACACTAGATAGAATTTGAAAAAATGAGCTTCAAAGATTTTTAAGTTAAAATTGTTGCTTTGTGCTCATTATTTATGTTACATGTAATTTTAACTTTAAGTTACATATGTATGTAGTCTAGTTTAATTAAAAATATATTACGGTGCAGAATGTACTTTAAAAGATATAGCCATTTTTCCACTTAATTCGTTAATGTATTTTAGTTATACACAGATTAATTAAATATGTCAATAACATACTATGCAACATTATTGTCGTTTGATTCTTTAATACGATTTGTTTCCGGTGAAATAAAACGCAGTATAAAATTAAATCCAAATATTTCAATGCAAAGTTCTCAAGTTAAACAAAAATTATACCATTTCTCTAAGATGATCTTGTATGGCATTGCTGATTACGAAATAAACATAATTTTGAATAAATTTTTATAGTCAAATACCCCAATAATATCAACATGTTTGCTTGTCTCAAACTAAAAATATTTTATCATCATCATCTCAGCTAAAAGACGTCTACTGCTGGACAAAGGCCTCCTCCAAAGATCTCCACAACGACCGGTTTTGTGCTACATCCAGCGGTTTCCCGCGACCTTGACCAGGTCGTCGGTCCACCTTGTTGGAGGCCTACCCACACTGAGCTTTCCAGTACACGGTCGCCACTCAAGGACTATTCCGCCCCAGCGGCCATCAGTCCTGCGAGCAATGTGCCCTGTCCACTGCCACTAGACCTTAGCCACTCTTCGGGCTATGTCGGTTACCTTTGTTCTTCTGCGGATCTCCTCATTTCTGATTCGATCACGCAGAGAAACCCCGAGCATAGCCCTCCCCATTGCTCTTTGGTCACTACCTTGAGCCTTTTTATGAGGCCCATAGTGAGCAACCACGTCTAAGTCCCGTATGTCATCACTGGTAACACACACTGGTCAAAGACTTTCGTCTTGAGACACTGCGGTATATCGGACGAAAAGATATTTCGTAGCTTACCGAACGCTGCCCAGCCTAAATGGATTCAACGATTGACCTCTTTGCTGAAGTTTGACCTACCTAGCTGGACCGTTTGTCCCAGGTAAACAATCGTCCACAACTTTAAGGGCAGAGTCCCCAACCTTCAGAGGAGTGGGTACGACACGTGAGTTCTTCATAACTTTTGTTTTCCCATGTTCATTTTAAGACCCACTTGTTGAGACTCTGTTGAGGTCACCGAGCACCAGCCGTGGTCTTCCAGGGTCTCAGCCATGACCACTATATCGTCAGTAAATCAAAGGTGAGTGATGTATACGCCGTTGACGTTGATGCAGAGTCCTTTCCAGTGCAGCAGTGAACAATTTCCGAGATATCAGATCTCCATGTCTCACTCCTCGCTGCAACTGGATAGGTTTCGAGCTCTGGTCCTGAAGACGGACACAAACGCTAAGCAAAGAGGCTGGTTATACTCTTTTCGGTCTTCTATATAACATACCGCAGCGTATGTATGTGGTCTATGGTGCTGATGCCTTTTCGGAAACCGGCTTGTTCGATAGGCTGGAAGTCATCAAACCTGCGTGCGAGACGATTCGTTATGACTCTCGAAAACAGCTTATAAACGTGGCTTAGAAGTGAGATGGGCCTGTAGTTCTTCAGCAGAGTTTTGTCGCCTTTTTTGAAGAACAGTATGACCATAATAAAAATATTTCAATCGGTTTTTAATCTCTATTTAAAATTAAACTATTAATATTATTTATTTCGTAATCATCAATTTCATACAAATATCGTTTAAAATAAACCAAATTTAAAAAAACACACCTCAACATAAAAGGCTTCTAAAAACTTAACTCTTAATAAAAAATAAATGTATTCAATTATTATTTTACTAATCTTCTCCTTCTATATCAAAATCAATAGATCCATTAAAATGTTTAGGCGGTTAGTTTGATATTGCGTTTCTAATAAATAAATGAAACGGATTATCTACAACTTTTGTGGATATAATTCGTTTATGCATTTTAAAATCCTGTTTGTGTATTTTGCAACAGTAACTTAGGCGCATAATTCTTTATTACGTAACAAATGTGTGCAAAAGTTCTAACAAATTTTGACATGTCGCATGATTCACCCCTTATTACAAGGCACTAGAAGTGGTTTTTAAATACAAAAATAGCTGAATACATAGTTTGTCATGCCTGGAATCGAACTGCATTAAAAACAATTTTTTTTTCGCTTAATTCGTTCTTACCTAACGCAGTCCAGTTAAGAACTAGGCAAGCTAATAACCATAATACCTCAATATTCTTTTATCTTTCAATATGAAGTACAAGTATCTAATAATATCATATCTCGATGTTGTGTTGCGACATATACTATATTGCTAAATCTTTAATTTACTTCTTTTAATTACATGTACAATCTTTAATACAATTTTTAAATATAAAATTTTTAGTTTCTCTATTTTACTTGACGAGATGCAAGAAAGTACTTTTTTAAAACTAATTTAAGGCGGCTAGTAGTAGTCATAGATAGTAAGTAGTAAGAAAATAAAAAGTGACCAAGAATAGCTTACCCATAAACATCATTTTCGTAGCCACTTTGCCCACCAGTGGAATAGCCATAGCCGCCTGAGCCGTAACCGCCTGAATTATAACCCGACGGTTGCGAAGGAGTTGGCGTCGCGTAACTGTTGCTTTGATATGAGCTAAAATAGAACAATTTAAATATTTAATAAAATTTTACTTTTTTACATGTATTTTTTACAAATACAGACAAATCAGTAACTACATTATCTGCATGTGTGTATCAGACGGCAATTCCTATCTGCATGATTGTATCATCATTTTTAAAAACTGAACAACGATTTTTAGGAAGTAAGTAACATTTTCGCTTTATTTGTATTTACCTTGGTGTGCTATATGAAGAAGGCTGTGCATAGGGATCTTCCGATGGCGTCTCGTACGGTTGATAACCTGTGTGTCTGTAATTTTTTTTTCATTATTAAATGCTACTTTTTAGCCATAGCAAGAGTTTTTACTAATAATCATCAGACATTTGGTATCGTCATGTATGTATCAGACGGCACATTCCTATCGTGTTTCGGGATCATCATTAAGAAATACTGCAA
>OY720025.1:11818458-12027171 GCA_963082485.1 Eudonia mercurella
CTTAACACTAGAACACACGCGTGGGCTACATATGTCACCCAACACAATAATTTCATTTGTATTTTTTGTCTCAGTGGACGGAAACGCTTGTCCGTTCATGTAAGCCTCGAGTAATAGTCCGTGAGCTTGTCAGTAACGCGCGGACTCTGTGTGTGCGTGGTCTCCTGCGCAGCTGTACCTCAAAGTGGCGGGGCTACGTATGTAACCCGCGCGACTATTCTTGTACCGAATTATACAAACAACAATTGCTGCTAAAACGTAAGTAAAGTTGGGTTTTTGTAATTTATTTATGGTTTTAGTATGATTTATGTACGTATATTAGTTTATTACGCTTACCTTACTCATGAAATAGAATGTTTTCCTTACGATACTGTTGGTGGGTAGGTACTAATTTTTTTTTCTCTTCTTTCAGTGAAATAATGGATCTATCAAGTAATAATATTGCTAGATGGCTAGAAGAGGAGCTGAATAGACCCGACTCGGCCGATGAAAGTTCTGCCGATGAAGATTGCAGTCAAGAGGAGGAGCACATGACGCAATCTCCGCATGAATCCGACTCAGAAATTGAAGCGGTTGACGTAAATGTCCCTTCTAGCTCTGATGAAGACGATCAGCCTTTGTCTTCATTTGCATCGTACACATCGCGCAATGGTACGAAATGGAGTAAACGTCCACCAATCGTGACTAGAACTCGGGCTCATAACATCATATTACAACCACCGGGTCCTAAAGGCGGGGCTAAAGAAGAAAAAGCACCTCTGAGTTGCTTTGAACTGTTTTTGGACTGCGAAATTGTTGATATTCTAGTGTCGTCAACGAATATCTACATAGAATGCAATAAACATAAATACACTAGAGAGAGAGACGCTAAACTTACCGATAGCGTAGAAATGAAAGCTTTTATTGGAATGCTTATTGTGATCGGAGTAAATCGGTCAGGTCGCCAAAATCTTAGTGATTTCTGGAATAACTCCTATGGAACTGGAATTGAGCTAGTCTATACCACGATGTCTATCAACCGGTTTCGTTTTCTTTTACGATGTCTGCGCTTTGATGATATCAGAGATAGATCAACCCGTCAACAATTTGATAAGCTAGCCCCTATAAGGTCAATAGCCTCAATCACATTGCGCAACTGCCAGAAATATTATACGCCAAGTGATCAACTGACAATAGACGAACAATTAGTGGCATTCAAGGGTCGATGTGGATTCATCATGTATTTGCCTAACAAACCGTGCAAGTTCGGCATAAAAATTGTAATGGTTGTGGATACAAAGTATCCGTATATGTACAATTTTGAAATTTATGCCGGAGAGCAGCCAGAAGGGCCATATCGTGCCTCTAATAAAGTTCATGATTTGACTATGAGAATACTAAATCCAGTGTGTGATGTTGGCCGAAACATAACAATGGATAACTGGTTTACTAGCTACCCACTTAGCCAGGAATTGCTGAAGAAGAAAGTCACAGTGGTTGGTACTCTAAAGAGCAATAAACCTGAAATACCAACTGAATTCATTGCAGTACGAAATAAAGAGTTGTATAGTTCGGAGTTCGGCTTTCAAAAAGACTGCACTTTAGTGAGCTATGTAACAAAGAAGAATAAATGTGTTTTACTTTTATCTACCATGCACAATGATGATAAAATCGATGCTGATAGTGGAGACAAACGCAAGCCCGAGATTATCACATTTTATAACCATACGAAGTTTGGTGTTGATGTTTTGGACCGTATGTGCCGGCAGTACGACGTAACTAGAAACACCAGACGTTGGCCACTATGCCTTTTTTACAATTTTTTGAATATTTACGGCATAAATAGTCTGATTATTCACCAAATGAATAACATAGACCTGAAAAAAAAACGGCGCCATTTTCTACATGATGTTGGTTTCGAACTGGTCAAGCCCCTGATCCAGCGTAGAGTAAGTCAGGATAACATTCCTAGGTCTCTGAAAATGAGAGGAAGGGCACTCCTCGGTCTGGAAGATCAACCAACACGAACAGTTGGACCCGTACGAGGCGGCGTTGGAAGATGTGCTTTTTGTCCCAGAACTAGAGATAGAAGCACGAGAAAAATATGTGACTCGTGTAACAGGCGTGTTTGCAATGATCACCACTCGATAATCTGTGCTGATTGCCGAATATAACAAAAATAAATGTTCGTTTACCCTTAATTTTAATAGTTGTTATCAAAAACAGTTCCTAATATTGTGATTTTAGACTTTAGAAGTGCACTGATCTCAATCGTTAAAAAATGCCAGTTTTTTTAAGAAGTTTGTATTGTTATGTTTTTTTTTTAAAGAAGGAATATTTTTGTTGTAAAAACTGTTGTTATAGTATAATTAAAAGCTAAATATTCAATTTAAGTCCTTTTATTTATTCTAAGTCATTGCGTTCGCCTGTAACATGGCATGGAAAAGGGCTACATATGTAGCCCGCGCGAGTTCTCTTGTAACTAAAGGGGGCGCGTGCGCTCTAGTGTTAACATCCTCTAGTAGTCTTGTAGTTTTATATCATGATTACAATCAGCTTCTTGATAAGCTAAGCAGTTATTTGGCAAAGTGCAAAATCCAGTGAATAACCTTCACAATAACAGAGGTAGCTAGGCTATACATTTTGGACATACCTCTCATGGGCATTCCGCCACGGCCACCGCCGCGATCACCGCGCTGTCCAAAGTCTCCGCGCCCTCTGCCGCTACCTCGTCCTCTCATTCCACCTGGTCCTCCTCTATTGTTAAATCCTCCTCCTATGTAACAAAAATATTGACATGTATAAGCAATTTTTTTGCTTAAATAGCTATTCCTTAAAATCTATACTAATATTATAAAGCTAAAGAGTTTGTTTGTTTGATTGATTGAATGCGCTAATCTCAGGAACTACTGTTTCGAATTGAAAAATTATTTTTGTGTTGAATAGTCCATTTATTAAGGAAGGCTATAGGCTATATTACATGACGCTATGGAGTGGAGCAGCATTGAAAAATGCAGGAAAAACAGGAAAATATTTTTTAACATGTGTGACATACATTCAGTAATTGGTCAGTTAGGTAGGTGCTCAAAAGACATTCTTATAGTAAACAGACCCACACCACAGAATTCTTTATACTTTCATTATTACCTATATATTTTTAACCATTTTCAATAAGATATTTTAAATAAAAAGCAGGTCACATGTAGTCATCCATTGATAATACCAAGAGAATTGAAAAATATTTATAAAGGAAATCATAATAATCATAATGATGTTGAAGAAAAACAAAAGGTAAAAAATGCTATGAATTAAAAGAACTTGCGAATTGTTTGTCTCATAAAGATATAGCTATTTCTGTCTTCAAAAATGATTCAGTAAACTGACATGCAGGCCAGGACCTCAAGAAATGTATCACTGAATTAAAAACATGTTTTTGATATAGAGTGGTGGACTTATAATTAGAAACACTTTATATGAATTATGAAAAATTGAAGCCCACATAAGATATTCATGAAAAATTTATAGATTCAATATTTAATAATCATGCAACAATATAGCCACTCAATTAGAATACTCATAAAATACATTAAAAAAACAAAACTATCTAAACTTCATAAAAAGAGTTTAAAGTATTCATAACTTATTTTCTGTTACTGGCCCTTGGACGCCTAATTAGAAACGCTTTAGAAAAGCATGCACGGCACAGTCAAATTTTGAAATAGAAAAAATAAAACTTCTTTCTTAGCTATTTCTATAGTTTTGGCGGCAATTGAACATCAAATTGGAATTTCGTTTACAATTTTTTGTTCAAAATGGGCAAAAATAAAAGTTGTGACACGTCAACTAGGCAAAAAATTAAATGAAACAACTTTTACGGATCTACTCGCGTTTATTTTATAACACATTATTTAATGTTTATCCTGACGTTTCGAATCCTTTGCAGGGTCCGTGGTCACAGGGAGACTAAGAATAAACGCGAATAGATCCGTAAAAGTTGTTTCATTTAAATGTGTAGTGTTCGCGTAAACTTTAGAAAACAATAGGCAAAAAATTGTTTATTTGCACATCAACCAAAAATGTACGTACGTATATACATACAGCAGGAGAATAGCTGATCATTTAAAATGTTACGTAAAGAAAGTTTTTAATGCTATTGACCATCATAAAAGACAAGGAACTATTGAAAATGTTCTTAGAAAGGCTTGACCGAGGAAAACTTCGACCAGAGATTATCTATCTATCTTATTGCTAAACAAGAACCATTTAAAGGCTCCAACCAGATTAAAAGTTTTTTCGCCTGATGACCCAAGAAACGTCTCGTCAAGACTGGTACGCCGTAGATTAGTGGAAGCGAAATTGTTTGGGAGGGTTTCTTTAAAGGTACTGCTTCTTACCAAGCAATATCGAGAGAAGCAATTATTAATTGCTAAAAAGTATGTCAATTGGACAGTGCGAGATTGGAAAAAAGTCTTATTCTAGATGAAACAAATAAACATGGTAAATTCAGACAGCAAGCGCAGGGCCGCCAGACGTCCAAAAAACCATGCTTTGATTATAAATACACTAGAAGCATAAAGCATGGGGGCGGCAATATCAAGGTATGGGAGTAATTTTCCGGATTTGGAGTTGGACCCATTCGAAAGATTGAAGGTACAATGGATCAACTGCGGTACAAAAACATAATAGAAGAGACAATGATTCCCTACTCTGACGACAATTTGCCTGTAACCTGGATCTTTCAGCATGATAATGACCCTAAACACACCGCCAACAGTGTAAAATATTTTCTTAGGGAACAGCATATATAAAATCAATAGAAAATCTGTGGCATGTCGTAAAAAAGAAAGTGCCAAACAAACTTAACTCCAGTCACAACAAACTCTACAAAGCTTTTTAAGTGTGAAAGTAGGTTATTTTTAGATAAACTGGCAGTCTCTTGCTGAAAAAGAAATAAAGGCTCCTACTAATACAATTAATGTATGAAAACAAAAAAGTGACTGTAAAAACTCCAAATGGAATAAATAATCACTTACTTTGGTAAGGAGCACCTCGAGATTCAATAGTTGGGACCGGGTGCGGTCCAGGACCCTGGGGTCCGGGCGGAAAGCTGCGCCCGCCCCTGTCGCCGCCGCCACGCATCGGCCCGCCGCGGAACCCTCTTGGCCCACGTGGCGCGCCGGGGCCGCCTCTCATGGGTCCACCGCGTCCTCGCATGCCAGGGCCGCCACCACTGAAAGATAGAAACAACTATGTTATATTTGTTGAATAGAGCTAATACAAACTTTAATATCTACATTTTAGGAAAAAAGTATAAACCTAGATTTTATCGGAGAGGTTACACACATGGTATCGCCCGGTGCGTAGCATTAGTTACAAAATGCCAATTGCCAAACAAATATTAACATAAAAGTCAAAGAGTTTAATATCTAGAGTAAATGGGTTAAAATTGATTATCATACTTTTTACTACGGGTAAGCTACAGTAAATGGATGTTTAGATAACCTAATTTTAGACTGTATGATTAAGGCGGGGTATAAAGTGCGAAGTATTTACCGTCCACGCATGTCAAATCCACCTCCACCTCTGCCTCGCATATTTGGGCCTGGGGGACCGCCACGTCCGCCACCGCGGAAGCCCCGGCTTGGTGGTCCATCCATGTTCAATAAAAACTTGGAACTTTGACCGTAATCACTTGTTAATCAAATAATTGGTTCAGAACTAAAGGTAATATTGATTTAAAATAATGCAAATATTACTGCAGTTTAAATAATCGACGAAAAACTAAAATTACTACGTGACGCTGTAGTTCTTTGATAGGCGCTTCGGTTTTTTCTTTTTCTTCTTTACAATCAAGATGGCGGGCGGCACGGCGCGGGCGGGATAGGTAGGCAGTAGGCAGCAACGCAGCACGCTTACTTGCTAGTTTTGCCAGATAAGAAAATTTATTTATTCGTCGCTTCACGAAAATAATTATAGTTTAATTAACATAATTTACTCTAAAACTAGAATGGTTTTATCTTGTTACAATCTCTGTTTAATTTATATTTTAATGTAGGATTAACAATGATTTTAGACGTTAATTATATACCGTATAGCGTAAGAAAATTGGTATCGATACTTCTTCCAAACAAAAGATGCCGGTAAAATAACGGTAAGCTTGGTATCGTTACCTGGGTGACATTTTTACCGGTAAATCAACTAACTGCTTTACGCGGTAAGCCAAAGCAATATTTAGCGAAAAAAGTAGCGATACTTTTCTAGATAACGTTACCTGCATTAGCGGTACCAAATTACCTTTATAGACTTAGAGTAAGCATACGGTATAGAGTGTGAACGCGCGAGTGAGAACAGTAGACACGGGTGAGAACCTTGAGAACATAACAACTGTACGATGGTAACCTTAGAGCATTAAAACAACCGGAGACGCCACTGTCAGGCGTTCCCCACTGCCAAAAGAATATGACCGCCAATCATATCCGTTATAGTTCCAGCACGTAGTGATTACTTGCTCATCAGTGCCAGCGTCATTCGCAAATCACGGTGCACGCGATAAGACCTGAGCAAAAAATGCCAAATTGCAGCGTGTTTTCACGTAAAAAGCGATCAGAAACGTCGATTGTACAAAAAAGGATAACGTTACTTTTCATCTGTAACTATTATTTTGTCTTAATATTATTGAATAATGCACTAAATTTGCAAAAAACTGAAAAAATATTGTTAATCAAAAAGTGTTGCCATTAAACGTCAAGTTGCAACTTTGCGTAATTTTTAAAGTTGAATGAGCCAACATTGAATTACAATTTATATTTCACGTTCTATAAAGTTAAAACTGTATTTTTACTATAAATGGTTATTTAATTAATGATAGATCACTACTTATAAATTGTAACTTATTTTGTTTTTACAGATTTTTTTTTCAACTTAATTCATTAAAAATTCTCAATACTATGAAACTGTATGATTATGATCGGTCTACTTCATTTATATATTATATTTACGTCCCGTCACTTATCCCGAAAATAGGAAATTTTAATTTAATTACATTGGCCACGCTGCAACAAAGTTAGAGCTGCGACGTACAAAAACAAAATATTGATATCGACTTCATCATAATGTTTATTCTGGCTATTAAAGGAAAATAATAATATAGATAAATAAATTTAAAAAAAAATTATTAGAGATCGAAACACATTTATCTCCATTTGGAGAAAAGGTAGTGGAATATAAAGCGGGCTTCGTAGTATTTTCTACTAAAAAATTTTATACAGTACATGAATAAAGGGTTTATGTGGGGAGCCAAATGACAAAAGTTTAACCTACCAAAAAGTCGTGGTGGCCTATTGTATGCATCAAAAGAAGTTATTGATTTATGTCGCCTTTGTGAATTAAAGATCCACATACACTTAACTGATGACAAAAAAATAAAAAAATCAAAATAAAAAACCTATTAAACTATTACAACATTATAAGCAGCAAAATAATAGTTAATTTCTGACAGAAATAACAACACCTACACCATAGAATTTACTTAAAACTAAAACATTACGTTTTTTATACCAAATTTTTTTTTTAAACTTTAAGGACACTTCGAGTATCTTTAATGCATTAAAGAACTTTGCATCATTCAAATATTTAACCTCAGAAGGCAGTATTATAAACCTTGACAGCATTAGGTATATTTCGCTGTTCGTTTGTATGATATCATTTTGGAATTCGGTACATACCTGTATATTGATATGTTTGTTTTAATTTAAGTCTGTTGCTTTTAAATTCAGCCTTATTTAGAAACTTATATGGAATTAGAAAAAATCTCTCGATTAATTGCATTTGGAAATCTGAAAAATTAAGACCCTACGTTACCTACAAAAAAGAATTGATCTGCGTTATGGAACCATGAAAGTCATATATATTATGTTGTTCAGTTTTTCGGTTCCTCCTGTTTGAGAGTCTCGGTTAGATAGGTGGGTCATTTCGCGAAACATGGAAAAAAACTATTTCTAGTTGATTAGAAATTCTATCTCATTTTTCAGTTACTTTTTTTGTTTAAGCGAGGTTTTAAACATAATTTAACGTAAGGTGACACAGTTACGAACCTTGTGTTCTAAAAACTCATTTTCTAATTTAATTAAAACTGAGTAAAACATCATTACCATCTAAAGAAAATATATGTGCACAAAACTTTCAAAATATATATTTCAATAATTATGATCGCCAAACCCGATTTTTTCAAACGTTTAGTAATCTGTATTTTACCGTAAACAACATAATAAATAGCGTTTATAATTCAGAACAGCATAATAGTCACAACGAAATTTCAAAAGTTTGTAACAGAAATTCGTCATTACCATCGCGCTAACGTCAAATTTACTTTCTTGAAAGATCTACGTGATGTATCTTACTGTCCCCGTGCACACCACTCTCCTCAGTCGCTTGCACGAAATGTACCACAACGCACGTCACGGTGAGTGCTCTTTAAATACTTTTTTTGTTACAAATCATATGTCCAGAAAATGGTTGTCACGTATTTCCATCATTACCGGTAAATACGTTTTCTAGGTAATTATAAATTAAGTATAATTGTTAGCATTAGAACTTATTGTGACTCCCAGGACAAATTCTCAAAAAGGCGGTCACAAAATAGTAGCGCTAAGAATTCACGATTTGTTAAAAAAAAACACTATGTTTGTCATTGCCATCATCATCATTACCGTTTGATTTGTGTTGATGGTAATGACGTTATGTTAATGGGAATGATGAATTCAAAGTTTCAAAATCTCTTATTAGTAGCAATTTGTTCTATTTTACTTAAAACGTTGTTTGCTTTCATGCTTTAAAATAACCGAAATACCAGCTGGAAGTTGAATGGGTTTTTTTGTGCGTTATCTTTATTTTAATTTGCTAAAAATATTAAATTATCCGTGCTTGTCTGGATTATAGTATTATAATAGCCAGCTTTTCTTGTCAGCATTCGTAAGTGGTGAATCGAGATTATGCGCCAGTGCATCAAAAAAGGCGATTGGCCAGCATCCTGACACTTCCTTTGCATAATTAACAACAAGGTCGCTCTATTTGCTAAAAGTGGACATTGATCCAAACCATGGCTTGGATAGGATATGATGATCTCTAACCACCTTTTGGGGAATAATGGTCGTGGGTTTATGCATACATACTCTAAACATATTTTAACTTTAAAAATACATCATACAAAATAATATTTTATTTCAGGTAGTTGCCGTTTTCAAAAATGAAACTTCAATATTACATAGTACTACATATTGAAACTATTCATCATCAGCTCATTTACGTCCCCACTGCTGGGGCACGAGCCTTCCCTATGGATGGATAGGGAGAACGGGCCATAAACCACCACGCGGGCCCAGTGCGGATTGGTGGTTGTTAACGACTGCTAATGCAGCCGGGACCAACGGCTTAACGTGCCTTACGAAGCACGGAGGAGCTCGAGATAATAATTTTTGGTCACCCATCCGATGACCAACCTTTGCGAATGTTGCTTAACCTCAGCACTCGCAGACCGGGCGCGTTAACCACTGCGCCATCGAGCTCCACCTACTTACTATTGAAACTATTAGATATGTGAAAAAATACAGTGCTGAAAAAAATTCCACGAAGGGAATTCGCACCCCATGACATGCCGGGTCAGGTGCACTACCACACTATTTGCGTAAAATTATATGTATATGTAATCATAAATATAGCTTGCCTAATTCTTAACTGATCTTTCAATATTTGTAAAAATATTTAGATCGGCTGTTGATGACGTAGTTGTCGACATTGAATAGGGCTTACAGAGTAATGGCTGATTTACACGTTTTAAGTTGTTAAGTAGGTAACTAAATTTAAACTTAATTTTATGTGGCTTATATTTAAGTATATGTCCATACGTATTTAAGTAATTAGTTTGCTTAGTTCACTCAAGATGGACGATCAACCACGTAATGAAGTCGTAAATTCTGTGCTAAATTTGTGATGAAGTCAAAGATGAAATAATAAGGGAAATAACCATACCCAAAAAACTGGGTGAGAAATTGAATAAATAGAAGAGATCAGTATGGCCAAGGATCAAGTGCCACTTTGTTCGAGGAGTTAGCGAATGAAGATTTAATAACAAGTATATTTTAATGCGTCACGCATGGCAGAAGACTCTTTTATTTACTTGTTATCTAAAGTGGAAAACGAAATACAGAAAAAAGATACTGTAATGTGATGTGCATTAGATGCAAAATTAAAATTACATATTACAATATATTTTCTCAATACTGGCAATAGTTTTCGCAGTCTATCTCATTTTTGTAGAGTTTCTAAATCGAGTAAATATGTTTAATAAAATAATCAATAATTTAATACGAACAATAAAATTTAACCCGAGCGCGTCGCTCACTACACTTCTGCATTTAAATAATATTGTGCCAGTCCAAACGTGTCAAGTGACCAGCCCCGCCCACCAACTTAACCGAAAAATAGACAAAATTCTAAATATCTTGTTTAGTTGTTAGCTAAATTTTAACTTGCAACTTGCTACTAAATTCTGTGTTTACATGCAATTAATCACTTAAAGTTAAGTTAAAATGTAGTTACCTACTTAACAACTTAATACGTGCCATAAGAGTAGATTAATTTCGGCGAGTTGGATTGAGCCATGATAGCATAGTTAAATTAAAGACCGAGATTGTGTTTGTTACGAGATTTGTTGAATTTTAATTTTTGTGTTATCAAACTTTACAAATTTATAAGTAAGTGAAAAACACAAATGTTGAAAAAAATTTTCCACGAGCAGGATTTGAACCTGCACCCTGTTAAGAAATAAGCATAATAATAAGTAACTGATCTTTAATATTTGTAAAAATATTATGATCGGATGTTAATGACGGTAGTTGTTGACATTGAATGGGCGCCTTTGGCTTACAAAGTAAAAAAAGTTGAATAATTTCGGCGGGCTGGTTAGAACCACGATAGCTCAATTGGAAGAGCACCTGACCCGGAATGTCAGAAGGGTGCAGGTTCAAATCCTGCTCGTGGAATTTTTTTCAACATTTGTGTTTTTGTAATTTGTTCGCAACAAAATTTGCTTTAAAAATCATTTTGAACATTTTATAAAATAGCTTGCTTATTTCTTAACTGATCTTTAATATTTGTAAAAATATTATGATCGGATGTTAATGACGGTAGTTGTTGACATTGAATGGGCGCCTTTGGCTTACAAAGTAAAAAGTGTTGAATAATTTCGGCGGGCTGGTTAGAACCACGATAGCTCAATTGGAAGAGCACCTGACCCGGAATGTCAGAAGGGTGCAGGTTGAAATCCTGCTCGTGAAAATTTTTTCAACATTTGTGTTTTTGTAATTTGTTCGCAACAAAATTTGCTTTAAAAATCATTTTGAACATTTTATTATAAGTAAGTGTTTTATTTACAAGTTAGCAACTACTTATATATGAAAAAATACATAGGTATGTCTTCTAAAATAGGTATCAGGTACTTAATTATTATTTTTGCCGTAAAAGCTCGTCATTACCAAGCATTCCTAATCATTACCATCCTCAAAAAATCATTGCCATTAGCCTAACGTCATTACCATTTCTCTTATTATTTTTTGAGATCAATAATTATCTAAATTCTTGATTAAAAAAGAGTGCCTTTGTTAAGCAGATCTTACTTAATAGTACTTTTTTCGATTTTTGAAACTTTGCACGCATTTCAGATTAATTTACAAAAAGGCTTCAAAATAAATCAGAAAAAATCCAAAACGCGAATCCACCCTAGTATCAAATTATTTTTCCATAATGAAAGAATAAGATTGCAGATTTTTTTTAAAACAACAATTCTCCTTGGAATGGAATAAAATTATATAGGTATATTTTGCAAATTTTGATTTATCCTAATTTATAACTGTCGATTTTAACGATAAAGAAAAGCAAAGTGTCTACCTTAATTAACCATACTGAAGAGCCTGATTTAAACAAAAAAAATCACATTAATATTCATCATCATCATCATCTCAGCCAAAAGGCGACCACTGCTGGACAAAGGCCTCTCCCAAGGATCTCCAATACGACCGGTTTTGTGCAGCCCGCATCCAGCGACTTCCCGCGACCTTTACCAGATCGTCGGTCCACCTTGTTGGAGGCCTGCTAATTCTAGGCTTTCCGGTACGCGGTCACCACTCGAAGACTGTTCCGCACCAGCGGCCATCAGTCCTGCGAGCGATGTGGGGCACTTGAGCTTAGCAACTTTTCGGGCTATGTCATTATTATTGGCATCGACAAATTAAATCGATAGTGTCAAGCACTATCGACGTTTACATAAAGTTGCCGTCAGACTCGTGCACGGACAGGTTATTCCTGTGTGTGAATTTATTAATGTGCGTCTAGTTTATGTTAGTGTTTAAGTTTGCGTGCGTAGCGACGTCATTGAAAAATGCATCAGTGTGAAACTGTATTTGTGTGCGTTACCTCGTCCCCCGCAGAAAATGACAGACTTTTTTTCATAGAAATTAGTGCGCATGGCCTCTCCATTTGGTTTAATGCTCTAAGCAACAAGTAGACGTGGCGGCGACTCGACGTCAAGGGAAATCAAATCATCGGAACATACCCTAGGCTTTATGGGCTAATCTTATTGTCAGAAAAAAAAAGTGAAATTGACAGTGACAGTGATCGCTTCGGATGACGAGGATTTCTTGGCGGGAAAGTGAAGTCGTGTCTGCGGTTTTGTTTTTTTTCTAAAATTTGTGATAAGTCGAGAATATTAATGTGAAATAATTGTGTATTATTAACCGTTAAGTGTTTGTGAGTGTGCATGAGTGTTGGCAAATGAAACAAAACAGTGCAACGCAACAAAACAGTGCAACGCAACGTCATTTCAAATTCTTTCAAAAAGTCCGCCCGAGGACTTAGTAAAGCCCTACATCTTACCTGAGATACTCGAGGGGTTATTATAATTTCACACTTCTCATTTCTATTATCATTCATCATCATCATAAAGGATTATAAATAATACTAATGAAACTAAGAAACTAATGACATGGCAGCATGGTCTATGACCTTAGCCGGTTCTTAAGGGAACGAACAAACTACACTTAAAGAAATAATGGTAAGTGTTCGTGAGACTTCTTGGCGGGAAAGTGAAGAGTCATGTCTGCGGTTTTATTTTATTTTCAAAAATTTGTGTTATGAGCCTGTCGAAAACACAGCGTCGCTTATGAAGAAGCAGTATGTACTCACCCTATTTCCATCACTTTACTTACGCTTTTTTAGTGTTTCTATGACTGATTTCTGAACGTAGATCCATCTGTCAAAAACCTGTCACCTGAAGGCGCGGATCGCGCGAAGTTGTCATTGCGTGTGTTACTCGCCGCCATTACTATTTGTTCGAACTTTTATTTAGCCAAATAAAAGTTATAGAAGTGTTAAATACAACGAAAAAGTGTTCAAAGAGTGCAGTGTATCTTATACTATCGTAATAACGTAACATAATGAGTGAGGACGCCGTATTATACGCGGCTCCAAACGTCGGTGATAGTGAGGTAGGTAGTGCCGGTAAACATACCGCCGGTCCCGCCGTAAACAACTCATCGAGTTCAGGCTCTTCCTCTTCATCCTCGGAGAGTGAGCGACCGGCTCATAAGAAGAAACACTGCCGATCATCCGATCCGCGGATTGATACACTGATGACTCAGGTGAGTTATCTTTCCAATTTGTATATGCAGAGTCTCGGCGGCTCGTATCAAATCGAACGTCAATATTCAGATACACCGCAGAATATTGCAAATGATAACGCTTCTACAGAATTTATCACTAACCCTAATGACAACAGAAGGGTGTTAGAGTTGGGTAAAATCGAGACAGATTATAATAAGTCAAAGGTGATTAGGGCTGCGTCAGCCGACAGAGTTTCGCAGCTTAGAGAGCTACAGCATTTTGGAGACCCACTTTGGAAGCATATAAGGTATTCCAAGGCGTTACAAACATTTGCAGCAACACCCGCTTTCGTAGAGTTGAAGATAAATGATGAACTTTGTCATCTAAATAAGGACAAAGATTTTTTAGCGGGAACTGAGGCTGTAGTAGCTGCATTGTCAAATGCTGTTTTAGAGCAAAGAGAGTTATTATGAGCTGGTTTACAGAACATAGTTGACTGGGCTTGTCAAACACCCCAGGAGCTCAATCCTCAGAATTTATTTGAAAAAATATCAACAAGTTTTAGCAATAGTTCCGATACATACAAAAATATTGAGGAGACACTTCAGATTATTTGTGGCAAAAGGGCTGAGTGTGTTGAGATAAGACGGGAGAGAATTTTGAAGGAGATCTCAAATAAACCAATACAATCAGCTCTTCGTAACATTCCACCCAGTGTCGAACATCTTTTTGATAGAGAAAGGTTGTTACCCTTAATTCAGTCACTTGGTGGACCTCAGTCATGGCTCAGTCCTTCGCTACCTAGAGAACCCAGATTTTCCTTAAAAAGAAAGCAGGGGGAGCCTGGCCCATCAACCTCTGCTTATCATCCAAAGAAATTTAAACATTCTTCTAGAAATCAGAAATTTAACGATAAGAAGGGTAAAGGTCAGTCGAAGAAATCTTCCTTTCGTTCCCGTCAAGAGGGAACTGCAAAGGATCAGACCAGATGACTATCAGATGAATTTCAAGGGGGGATGCTTAGCGGACTATCAGACAATATGGAGAGAGCTCGGAGCCAACCAATTTGTTATGAAAGCTATAACAGCATCTCGAATACCATTTATAAAGAAACCTCCCCTAGTGTATCCATCAATAAGTGTTATCCAGAGGTATGCCACCAAACCATCTCCCCAAATGACAAATCAGATTCTAGAATTAAAAAAACTAAACATCGTAGAGACCCCAACAGATGCGACACCCAGCTACTTCTCGAGGATGTTTCTCGTGAGAAAGAGCGATGGAGGAGTGAGACCCATAATAGATTTGAGAGGGCTCAACAGGTTTGTGGCAAACAAACCTTTTCATCTGATCTCACAAGCATCCGTTCCAGATTTTTTACAGCGAGACGACTGGCTTATCAAAATCGACTTATCCCAAGCATATTTCCACGTCCCAATAGCCCCTTCTCACAGGCCCTTTTTACGGGTCAGTTATTTAGGTCAGATCTTGCAGATGACTTGCCTACCCTTTGGCCTTTCATCAGCCCCGCGATTATTCGCCGCAATCACTTGCTGGGTCGCGGAGACCCTGCGCAAGCGAGGATGTCGAGTTCTAGTGTACTTAGACGACTTTCTCCTAGCTCATCAGGACAGGTCTTTACTGACCCTCCAGGCCGCGGAGGCTGTGGAGCTCCTGAGAGCACTGGGCTGGCAAGTCAACTTCAAAAAGTCGATACTAGCACCTACCCAGGTAATAGAGTTTTTAGGGATCGAGTGGAGGACGCACCAAAATCTCATGTGCTTACCACCAAAAAAGCGTCTGGATGTGACAAAGGCCTTAGTCAAAATGACAAGTCAGGGCGCTTGCAGGCTACGTCAATTACAACAGCTTTTAGGCCTCTTAAATTTTGCATGCATGGTGGTCGCCAGAGGTCGTCTTCATTGCCGCCACATGCAGATGTTAGTTCGGCAATTTCAAAACGACCCTCGGAGGGTTGTTCACTTATCCAATATGTCTCTGACAGCGATGCAATGGTGGCTCGGAGCCATAGACACAGCTGCTGTTCCAATATATCTGCCCAAGGTTCGCCATTTTCTAAGCACAGATGCTTCAGACATTGGTTGGGGAGCTCAATTGGATCAAATCCCCATGGCAGGCACTTGGAAGAGACATCAACGGAGCTGGCACAGCAACAAGAAGGAGATGTTTGCAGTCCTTTATGCGATAAAAAGTCAGGCACACAGAATCAGAGACTCCCATGTCCTTCTACAGTCAGACAACCGTACCCTCATCGCGTATATACGCAAGGAGGGGGGAACTCGGTCGATAGGACTTCTGGCACTGACTTTTCAGCTCTTAGTTCTCCTAGACCAGTGGAACATAACCTTATCTGCTCAGTACCTTCCGGGAAGGTACAATTTAATTGCAGACCGGTTGTCGCGGAGGCGACCGATACCAGAGTGGCATCTTTCACAAACTGCAGCCAAGAAGATCTTCTGCTTATGGGGAACTCCAAACATAGACCTGTTTGCCTCAGAGCGCTCTGCCGTGGTACCAAGGTATGTCGCCTTAGACACAAGAGATCGTGGGGCAGAATTTATAGACGCTTTCAGTCGAGACTGGGATTATCACCTGGCTTCTTCGATCAACAATACACTAGATAACCGGTCAGGGTGTCAAAAACGGCCGAGCGAATAACGCCTCACATTCAAAGTGGGGTCTTATTTCTATTTAGTTCGCTGTTGACTGCGCCAACATGATAACGTACCGCAATGCATCAGTGTGTATTCAAAAACTGTAAAAATAACTATCGAAATAAAAGTATATCGGAAGGAATATCATACTTTTGATAAGTAAATGCTTTTTCATAACATAAATAATAAAATACCTAACTGTTTTTATGAAATAACAATCTTTAATTTTTAAAACCAACCCACGCGCCAACATTTGTTAATGTTTGGCCAACGTATAGTTGCTCTGGGACAGTGAATCTATGGAGTAGTTTAAAAAAATTTATAGATAGGTACTTCTCAATTATATTTTTTATTTCTAGATTTCCTGGCGACCCATTTCAATGTGCAAAATGGATTTCCATAGTAGCGGAAGAGAGACAGGAGGATTATTTTAGACCTAAAAAAAATCTGTAATTTGCTCAATACATTTCAAAAAATCCGATATTATGGGGAATGCACAAAGACGTTGATTGAGGAAAACGGCTATCCCTAAATTTAATAATTTAAATTTGAATTTGGATTTGGTTTATTGTTCTTTATATGAAAACCACCTCAAATAATGTATATTGTTACATAAATAAAACAATTTGATTGTGATTATATTGTTGTTTACATTACAATTTCTCATCAGGATTCTTTCATTTAAGCATGTTTTCCAACCATGCTCAAGGTAGGTATAGTTCAATATCAGTTAATTTGTACCGAATCTACTATTACATAAATCTATGCAAAGTATAATAAATTGTTTTTTGTATACAATTTTGCAGTCAAATGCATAAGCCATAAAATAAAATAAACCTAATTCCTTATTAAAAATAACTTCCTTAAAACAAAAAATAAATTACTAAGTGCGACTCCATAATACTCTGTTCGGAGCAAGTAAAGTCAATAATTCAAAAATTCGAAATGAAGTAAGTAACATTTCGTGTCTGCCATTTGCTGTTTTATTTTTATGTAATAAGGTCGAATTTGGATGTAAAGGGTCTTTGTATATATTTTTAAATACACTAGTGTTTATTTAAATTTCTAATCTCTTTCTGTCGTTTTCGACGTAAGATCGTAAGTGAATGTCTTAATAATCAAAACTGTGCTTTATTCCTTGCAAAAAAAGTATAAATTAGGTTGAAATTATCAAAACTTAGGATAGTTTTTCTCCATTTATAGTAAAGTCAGCCAGTGCCATATTTGAGATTTGTTTTAGTTCGTGAGGCGTTATCTAGTGTATTGTTGATCGAAGCCTGGCTTGGATATTTCCACCTCCCAGTTTAATACCACGTGTCCTGGCTCATCTCAACAGGGCTCGGGGAACATATTTGCTGGTAGCGCCGGATTGGGAGCGCCCATTCTGGAGAGCAGATCTGGAGTCCAGAGTACAGGATCCCCCACAGACAATTACAGACCTTCAGGAGGTTCTGACAGATCTCAGGACCGGCCTTCCTCCACCTTGTCTAGATCAACTAACTTTACAAGTTTGGAAAGTTGGGGGTGGGGCCAACAAATAGTTGATTGGACTGAAGAACAGAAATCTCTACTGCGGGGATGTTGGAGACAGTCAACAATTAATACATATCTCCCAGCGTTAAACAGATGGGTTTTATGGTGCTCAATGAATAACTTAGATGCCAAATCCCCGAGGCCAGAGAATGTGGCAAAATTTCTTGCAAATACCTTTTTATCCGAAGGACTTTCATATAAGACCATGCTTCTTCATAAATCAGCTATCTCGACATATTGTGGCCAGGATGACAGAGTATTTTCCCATTTTTTAGTTAAGAGTGTTTTAAGAGCTATTCAGAATGCTAAACCAGTTTCACATAAGTGCCCTATTTGGGATCCAAGACAGGTTTTTGACTGGTTAATTAACAATCCTGGTAATAATTCACTCTTTGAGGCAGCTCGTAGAACTGCTACAATACTACTGCTGGCCTCTGGTAGGAGACTACATGACCTCACCTTGCTGGAGCTCTCAGACTCTCAATATCAGGACAGGGGTGAGAGCATCAGACTATGGCCCTCATATGGATCTAAGACTGATAGGGGGTCAAAGAGACAGTCAGGATGGGAGCTTAAGAAACATAAGCTTAAAGGTATTTGTCCCGTTACGTGGATTCGTCGTTATCTACAACAGAGTAACAGTAGAAGAGAGGAGAACAAAGAAATTAGATCTTTATTCTTAACAGTACGTGGAGAGGTCAAAGCTGCTTCCAAAACCATAATTGGTGGTTGGATTAGATCAGTACTAAGAGATGCAGGGATTGACGCTTCTCCGGGCAGTTGCCGTCCAGCTGTTGCTTCACTTGCATGGTTAGAGAATCGCCCAATAGAGGAGATACTTGAAAGAGGCAATTGGAGGTGTGAGAATACATTTAAGAAATATTACTGCCGAGAGATCGACACACAGGCACGCGACCTTAATAATTACAACTTATTTAATAATTTTTCAAGTATTTAAGATTGTCTAACTATTTACTTATACAATTAGTACAAAACTGTTTTATTTAGCAAGAAGATTGCTATTTTTAGTTATTTTTATTTTTTATTTTTCACTTGTTTTGTTTAATAAGAGATTTAATGTCTGTTGATGTTATCATTGATTGTATTCGATTTTAATAATTTTAAGGACATATCAGATGTTACTTCTTATCACATTTTTTTAAAGACCTTAGAGGTATTATTACAGTGTTATATAATTCTAATTCTCAACATTGCGTGTATTATTTTAGTCACCAGCAGATAACAAACACGTCTTCATAAGCGACGCTGTGTTTTCGACAGGCTCATAATATAACCGTTTTACACTACAATAAAACGATTATTATGAGCCGAGAGAAAACACAGCGTCGCCGGGAAGTTCTTCCTGGTGAAGACTACAATGACAACTTCGCGCGATCCGCGCCTTCAGGTGACAGGTTTTTGACAGATGGATCTACGTTCAGAAATCAGTCATAGAAACACTAAAAAAGCGTAAGTAAAGTGATGGAAATAGGGTGAGTACATACTGCTTCTTCATAAGCGACGCTGTGTTTTCTCTCGGCTCATAATAATCGTTTTATTGTAGTGTAAAACGGTTATATTATGTCGAATATTAATGTGAAATAATGGTGGATTATTAACTGTTAAGTGTTCGTGAGTGTGCATGAGTGTTGGCAAATGAAACAAAACAGTGCAACGTCACTTTTCAAATTCTCTCAAGAAGTCCGCCCGAGGACTTAGTAAAGCCCCACATCTTTACTGAGATACTCGAGGGGTTGGGTGGTATATCATTTCTATTATCTTTCATCATCATCATACAGAAAAGAAATATTGTTTATTTATGTATTACTTGTTAGAAAAATTACTTTGACACTGGCTAAATGTGGTAATCGCAAAAAGCCATGAAAAAAATGAAAAAAAAAAAAAAAAGTGTTCGTGAGTGTGCATGGGTGTTGACAAATGAAACAAAACAGTGCAACATCACTTTTCAGAATCTCTCAATAAGTCCGCCCGAAGACTTAGTAAAGCCCCACATCTTTACTGAGATACTCGAGGGGTTGGGTATATCATTTCTATTATCATTCATCATCATTTTATAGGATTATAATACTAACGAAATTAAGAAACTAAAGACATGGCAGCATGGTCTATGACCTTAGCCGGTTCCTCAGAAAACGAACTACACTTTAAAAAAAAATTGGATGACGGAAACTTGTCATCATCACATCAACTTCCTTCATTCATATAAAATGTAGTGATTACTTGCTCAGTGCATTCATGCTTATGTAGGTACCTACTTAAATAAGTTGGATTGGATTTGAAAATGAAATGGAACAAATAAACGAAGCTTTAATTAATTTATCTATTATTCTGAGCTAACCTTTGTATAAGCACTAAGCAAAAAGTAGAGTAATATTGCAAATAACAAATGATAAACATGTGCATCTAGCTTTGCATTTGCTTTATTAGACTGCAGTAAATTTGTCGTTTCCGATCAAAAAGTATCAAGTAACGGTAACTGGTTAACGTACCTTTATTAAAAAAATCTTCATCAACAATGGACAACCATGAAAAATCTTTAAAGTATTTGGTATCAGTAGAAAGACTTGCAGATGAAATATTGTCTGACCGACGAGAAATAGTTATGTTAGACATGAGAAGAAACCACAACAGAGAAGCGTTGAGAGAGCTTACAAAGTCATCCCAACAAAAATGTTGGGTTACAGTGGGGTCTGTGCTTATAAAAAATAATCTTATTACTACTAAAACTCTTCTAGAAGCTGATCAAAAGCAACTTGATATAGACATAAATAATCTTCGTTCAAACATCAAGATCAAGATTAACAACCTGAGAGATTTGGAGATGCAACCGCCTGTACCAGGGCTAATGTTAGTCCCTATGTCCCATCAAGAAACTGAAGGATTGGTCAAAGCTGGTTTACATCAGAGATAACTTCATATTTGTCTGCTAAACAGATTTCAGTAAATATGTTGGCTGTGAGCATGCGAGACCACATTTGTTGTTGTTGTTGTTTGTCAAATAAAGGAGCAAACAAGTTCAGTCTGAAAAATATATTTGAATGGCTAATATATTCATTTATCTTTCTGTAAAATTATGTGAATGCAGTTTTTGCAAACTGCACTTTCGATCTTGCATGCCCACTGACAATATAACATATGTAACATTTGAAAATATAGCACTTTACTCCCCATAAAAAGTTTATTATAATTTTAGCTTAACTAAAAGGTGTTTCTGAAACTTGTGGTTATTAAAGACTCAAGGAATAAACAATAATGTATCCAATAAATCAATTGAATCATTGTGGGTTTCTTTTTGTTAAATTTCATAAGGAGGAAGTTGGGTCATAAAAATTGGTAAAATTTAAAAACGAAACATTATTTTTATATTTTATTACGCTAAGGTAGTCTCAAATAAAAAATCATCAAATATATAATTTTCAATATGCACAGTTACATCTTTATACATGTAAATAATATAGTACACAATAACAAATAAATAATAAATAGTACCGATTTTTTAGGATTTATCCATTAATGACATTGTTTGGTGTGTATTATAATACAAAGTGACTTGACTAAATGCCAATTTGCATAATTGGAATAAATTTGTAGATTGAATAATAAATTTACAATATCTTAATTGTTTTGTAGTCAAAATTAAAATTATATCAGTTAAAATGGCATTCTTCTTTGTTCAAAACATAAACATAATAATGTAACCATTTACTTTTCATCACCACCAACTATCTTAACTTTACATAAACAATATAATATGGCCATATATGAATGATAGGTAGATTTTTAGAAATAAACAATTGCAACATAATAATAAAACCTAAGCAATATTAACTTACTTATGAATAATTGTCAATATCAAAACATTTATTCTAAAGGTTATTGCTTAATAATATAATAATATTTCTTAGAAGTTGTATCAATTCTCAGTACAAAATGACAAAAAGGGATCTCAAATACTCGTTTTAATTATCTGGATTGTCTTTTGAGCATAAATTATCATCTGTCACTATCACAAGTCTTTGAATACCAAATGACCAAAGCACATTGTTTTTTGTTGTAACATTGACTATACTACTGGCATGTCTTGTACATCGCAGACGTGTGCGAGTGTCAGGGTGGTGCGCGTACATCACAGATAGCTGGCGCGCCGACGCGACGCCGGCCTCCTCGTCTACCAGTTAGCCATGCCGGGTTTGTTGAGAGTCATGAAGTATATTTGACAGGAAGAGCCCCCTTTGGCGGACGAGAAGAATACCTTGTCATTGCGCTCACATAAAAATTTGAGTCGTTGTGCTTTTTTGTGCATAAACACTCCGTCAAGATGGCCGCTCTCCACAGAGCGGATTTCAATAGCTTTGTTACCCCAACCCATAATTTGTCCTGTACCAATGTAAGCCACTGATGTAGGCATTTCTCCCCACTGAAAAGAAGATAAATTGCTATCACAAACCTGCAATTTTACAACAAAAACAATATGAGTATGTATGAAAATGTATGGTATGAGCTTTAAAAGTAAGTTTCGGGTAAATGTATACACTAACCTGAAGCACAATATTTTTACTGACGCGTCCATTAGTATTTACGTATACACCTTCATTATCATAGCATAACAATAACTGCACACCATTAGAGTTTGGAAGAGGTACAATGCAATGTGGAATAATAGCTCCCTGTATCTGAAAAGAATTGTGTTTAATTATAATATGCATATTAGCATTACGATTTGTAGTTTTAGAAAAACCCCTTTGATAAAATGATTGTTTTCATGAAAACTTTTCAATAACCACTATTCCAACAATGAACTCACATGCTTTGGAATATAAATATCGTAGACAGTGGCAGTGTCCAGATCAACAGCGTGAAAACCGTCAGCTGATCCATAAATAACTTTCAGTCTTGTCCCTTCTTCAATAGTAAGATCCACTAATAGAGGCCTGAAATCAATAATGTACTTTTATTATACTGCATACTTCTTACAGTAATACAAGGAGTTTGAGAACACTTGCTTTCGGATGCATAGAAAATATGCTTTAAAAGTGTTTTGACTCGGTTCAAATAAATATATTACCTATGTTGTAGTTCTCCAAAGTTTTTAAATGCCATGAATTTGTGATATGGTTTAGGTGCCCAGGCGTATATTTCGATGGAATCTTTCAAAGCGATCACAAGGAATTTGATTCGTTCATACTTCACAATACGGAAGTGGACTGCACCTTGTAATTCACCAACATTGATCCAACCATTTCTTCTTTCTGCTTGCTGTAAAACATTGATTAAAATGAATAACTCTTAGTAAATGCTATTAACAGTATTGCTATAAATCACACTTACATCGCTCAGTCCGTCGGTGCGTAAGATTTTTGACTTGAGCCAGCTAAGATAGTATACTCGTACGCGATTTTTCTTCCCAGAGACAGTCACGAGAATATTTTGTCCTTCTAACACTTCCATTTGTTGGAAGCGGCGTCGTGAGATCAATTGATAAACTTTTCCTTGACCGGAGCGGTCGAGTAGCATCAAGCCATTTTCAGTGCCTATCAGTAGATTGACTCCTGAAATAGCGATGTATCGTTAGTCTCAAAGCACTGTGTGGGTGGACTAACCAATTAAACTTTTACTCCATAAACGAAACGAAAGCTTACAAACGAAGGTCTCACGCCGTAGACTTACGAATTGAGACATCGCGGTTGCAATTGAGCTCTTATGTATGTTACTGACAAGTAACATACATAAGAGCTCAATTGCAACCTGAACGCCATAAATAAAATTTTAGTTTTGTAAACACATTATATTTTAAAGTAGGCCTAAAGAGCCAGCCTAAATTAAACAAAGATCTTTTGAACATTTACCGACTTTAAGACATTGCGCATTTACTTGAGCTTCGTTGTGCATTCGTTACGCTTAACAGAGTTAACAGAAGAGCAATGACCGACCCCACAAAGCGGCGCAGAGTATCTCCGAGTTGAATCTCTTCTTGTACTTCCGTATCTCGGGCGTGTCGGAGCTGAGGTCGTGTCCGGTGGGCGTGACGTTTACGTTGACGTGGCTCTCGCGGCGGGATGCGTTGCCCGAGCCGCCGGTGCCGCTGCCGGTGGAGCCCGCCCCGAACCCGAACGTCAGGAACGAGCGCTGCTTCTGTTGCAAGGGGAGGAACTGTTGTTGGGACCCCACTGACGAGTTGGAGGGGGACTGTTGTAACGCGTGCGGCGAAGCGGCGCCCGCTACGAACGACTTGGACGGGGTGGACTGGACCGAGGAGGGGGACGGGTGGTGGTGATGGTGCGGTAGGGGCATGCCGCCGGCAATCGCTTGCCTGTACTGTAACGAAGAAAACGTGACAATTACTATACGCTCGTAGCATTTTAACTAATATATCCTGACATTTAATTATTATTTAAAGGAGTTTATATTTGCAAGATGATATCAATTGATGAATGACCACCGAATCTGATAGGCAGAACTTTGTCTCCAGACAAGTCTCTAGTAAATGTTTAAATGTTTGAAATCCCACACATGTGATAAAAGAAAGTGTTTAAAAAAATCTACAATGAGGCAGTGCTCGACTTCATCTCACCTGACAGTGAGTGGAGATTAAGATCAAAATGGAAGCGCCCTACACCCGGAATCTTCAAATTATGAAGATGTAAATGAGTAGGTATGTAGATGACCCGACTGATCATTGTAGAACCTTAACTCTAAAGATTAATAAATGAATTGTTAGTTAGGTAAGTCCATCTCCCAGTGATTAGTCTTCATATCAAATACATGTGGAAAGTTATTTGCTTGTTTGCTATTATCTACAACTTCATGACTATACATGATAGTATAAATATGACTGCAGGCAATGATCAGATAAAGTTATCATTTAGCATTCACTGGTAAAACTGTATCTAATGTAGTGAGGTGTGATACATTCAATGAATTAATGTTTGAAAGGAAAACTTGGCTGTTTAATAATAAACCGATTATGACATTTATGATTATTACGATATTGTCAATTAAATCCTATCTTCTTAATCAATAAGCATTTGAGATCAATTTTAATTTCTCTTATTTTATAGCTCGCTATGAATTAGCCAGTCAAATTTGTTAGGAATTCAACAAACCAAATGTCACTTTTATAAATAAACAAATGTTACAACAACGAAACGTCAAACTTCAGAAACTATAAAGTTCCTTATCTAAGTAGATTTTTTTTGATAATTAGATAAGCGGGAGGGTAACACCGTATTTGCCCAATACAGGATTAACCCAAAGACCAATACGACCATTTGAATTAAAGTTACATAGCCTTAACATCCAACTTCTACCTAAAGCTTGGGCAAAACATGTATTTGCAACATAACAATCCGATACAAATGAAAGCATCTAGAAATGCAAGGGAAGCTAACATAGAAGAAGTATGATACAGTTCTAAAATTCAACAAACAATTAACAGTCTATGAGAACCTTGTAAGCTTTCTTGCATCAATTCGATGGATACTTACGCAAATTGTAATAGCTGTCTGCGAGCCGGGTGCAGATCGCGGCTCCGGGTGTTTGCATGATCGACAACGATTATAACATTAATACGATAAACCAAAAGCTAGAAACCCCCACATCACCTTCATTAAGAGGCTCACAAAACATTAATATTGACTCTTTAGGAATAGTTTGATTCGCTAGAAAGTTAATAACTTGACCAGATATCTAATAAAATAAATTAGTTCAGATAGTTTAATTCAGTATCAATGAGATTGTCAAAAACTGGGATCACTGAGTTATGGTAATAAATAATTTTCATACTATTAATAATTAATAAAGAGGTAAAATTTGTGACTTTGTTTGTTTGTTTGCGGAGGGTAATCTCTGAAACTACGAGTCCAATTCCAAAAATTCATTCACTGGTAGAATGCTACATTCCTTTTATTTAAAAAAAATTATTTAAAAAAGAGTTTCTTTGTAAAATCTCAAATCCACGCGGATGAAGTCGCGAGCAAAGTGCTAGTTATTAATAATACGGCGGTTTAATTCTTGGAAAAGCTAAATATATTTTTGTTGTAGGTGGTACTATAATTTTAACTTACATAGCGAATTCAAGGTTGTAACAAATACAAATCAAATATTTTTGCGATTTTTTTAAATCTAAAACATAAGTTTACATTATATTAAACAACAGACTGCTAAGTTTAAAACAGTGATCTCAGTTTTAGCCCTGCAGTCGGTTTTGAAGCCTCATGTGACACCCTGGTTTCATTTAAAATATGTATTAAGTACTAGAAATTATGACATATTTTAAGCATATTAATGATAAAATGAGACACACACGTTTAGCAATAATAAAATGAATAATGCCCATAAATTGAATATATTATAATTTGTATTTAATTTAATAGCTACCCGAATCAGTGTTTGGTCTGAGTAAGGCAAATAATCTTAAAAAGTGAAATGATAGATTATAATAGTTCAAGGTAAGAGCTAACTCACAAAACAAATATGTGTACTTCTGACCAAATCCTGACTTCAGAAAGCAGTGTCTACCGTCTTATAAGGAATGGCTACCTGGCGTGTAACTATTTAGGCCTTTTAATGTTTTTTGGCGTAGGGTGTAGTGATTTGATCGTTTGGTGGAGTGCTGGAAGGATGGATATCTCACCTCCTCGCTGGTGGTCTTGTCGTGGCGCGGCGGCGTGGTCGGCTGGCCAGCCTGGCTGAGCAGGTCGGGCAGCACGGAGCTGGTCCGAGCTCCGCTGCCGTCGTTCGTTCCACTCGATCGTCCCTACGCATTTCTCTTTTACATTATAGGTACGAAAAACTTGCACCAATTTATAGATTTTCTATCAAAATATATTTTTTATATCACGATCCTTCCCTACTATAATTTCTTTGTGAACGAATACACTAAATCTATTCGCTTTTATCTCTTACTAATGTGTGATTTAAACGTAAGCGTGTAAAAGATGAAAGCAAATGAAATCATAGTAAGGCTCCCAGAAATCGGATCGTGTAAGCAGACTTACAAGTTGCTATAATAAACTATTGGTTGACAAAGTCAAAATAGTATTACATTAATATTTCATTATTATATTAATAATTTCACAGCACAATAGCGCGACAAACACAAACAATGCAGCCAGCACATGCAGTATCACATTCACATGACGGACGGTTTTCGTTTCAGCTTCTAGAACGTTTCGTTAGGCTTTCATTCCCAAAATTGTTAATGTTGAAGTGTTCATGGCGTCTCCTATAGTCGTTATTTAGATGTCTCGCACTTTATTTGGCAGGAAGACGGTATTCGCGCGCACAGAATTGAATTGATGAATGTTAGTGTAACTGTGAATAAATTAGTAATGTTGGTTAGTTTTGAAAAATAAGCTGTTAAAGAGTTCAATTTGATAGTTCCATTCTATGTTGCAATGAAAATTATATATAAAAACTACATATTTTATTTCCCCATATAACAAAGCCATTAATTTGAAAAACAATCACGCCAAAACGTAAGACGTGTGAGCAATTAAAACCTATCGAATCGATTTGGCATTTAAATTAATTATTGATAATGTCAGTTTGATAAATAGTTATTCTAAAGTAAAAGCTTTTGAATACATTACATAAAATATTTTAGCTTTTTATGTGGTATATTATTACAATTATAATATTCGATTATACAAAACTACACTGTACAAAAGATTCAAGCCTCATATAAGTAAAATAAATTATACTACACAATTATAAAATAGATTTTATGTAGTCAAATGACAATAAGTGGCATGTATGTAATATATCTAATTTTGTATACCTAAATATTATATAGCTTTGCTACAACTCACAACAAAACAGATATTACCAATTAACCATTCCCAAACAAGTCATACAAACCAAAAACCATAACTGCTATAGTACAGTTCTCCAAATAAAGCATTTTTTAACATGTTAGTAAACTATGGTTAGACAAATCGAACCCTCATACCAAACTGTAAGTATAGTAGTCTAAATAATCAAAACTATCCTGAGCAGGGAGCAATTTACCTGATCCTGTGCGAGTACCGCTTCCTGCCCACTCGTCATAAGCTCAGAGTGCCGATTGTAATGGGAATTTCTTCGAAATACTATGTCCGATTCAGTCTTTTCTCTGCGGGGCTTTACTATATTGGTGGCGTCGGGAGCACTGTTTGTCATCGCCTTGTTCTCGATGGTGTTGGCGGTGAGGTCGGGGGTGCCGGCTTTCTCGAACGACGCGCTGCTGGAGAAGCAAATGCTCGTTGCCGGAGAGTCGCTGTTCACGCTACTCTGCCGGCTCGGCCCATTACTCTCGTTGTCTTGTCTGATCAGTGCGGCGACATTCTTCAATGCGTCTATTGGGTTATTAATAACGGCCTTCTTATCATTCCTTTTCACCTCTCCTTGCGCAGACATCTTTAAACTGTCATTCATTTTTATAAAATCAGTCAATATGGGTTCTCCCGAAGGGGGCGATTTAATTATTTGCTTGCGGGAGTTGTTAAAAATGCCACTGGACCTTAACTGCTTACTAGCTCCTGCTTGACTTTCATTTTTCGGAAAGTAGATAGCGGAGTGTCGTGTACTGGGTAACGGAAAAAAATCGGAGTTTTCTCTTCTGAATCCTCTAAAAAATCTATTTGGAGCATTCAGCTCCGCATCTTGTTCCTTTTTAAACTTGAGTATGTCAGCGAGCTTGTCTTGCGTCGACTTTTCACTTGGTTTCTTGAAGAGCTGCTTGTGGCGCGAGGGCGGGGTCGCGATGGCCTTGTAGTTGGCCCAAGCGTCCTCTAGTTCTATTCGCGACTGGCTTTGTATTTGTGCGCGCTTTTGTTCGCTTTCTTTTGCGGCTTCCTTCTTGACCTCCTTCACTTCAGACTTCCGCGATGGGAAAAATCGTTCGAAGTCCCAGTCTTTCAGTAGCACTGCTTCGTCGACGTCCGATTGCCTTTTATTGTTTTCCATGTTTTCTTTCTGGTGTTTTTGGAACATGCCCGATACAAAAATTACATATAAATAGAAGAAAAAAATATAAACAAAAATAAGCTGTAAAATGTGCTCACTAATCTTACTTTGGCGTGAGAAGCTGAGAACTATCTTTTTCCCTAAGTGCTGAATCAATAACACAGAGAATAGCATATTTAGCTAAACACTTAAAATAATAATTTTTGTAAAAAAAGCTAACATCAGACTGGTGTTATGCTTGATGCCCATTTTACTGTCTAATGAGTTTTGTGTATGAAGCTGGGTTTGCATCACACATGAAACATAAATTTTGTTAAAAGTTTATCTCCTCATTCACAAAGTCGACTTGAATATTAAAATAAAATTTTTAATAAGATGATATAGTAAATTTAAGATTAATATACTGCCAGTTCGGAGATCAGAATAAACTTTTAAAGTAGTATTCTTTTTATAATTTATAGATGCGTCTTTAGTATTGTCTAGGATTTAAGTTGATTACAAAAGTTGCTACAAGGTTGGATAGGTTGACTGCTAGAGAAAAACATACAAGTTTGTGTACAGCAGCTGAATATAAGCTTTGTGAATAAGGAGGTTGCAAGTAAACAAATGAATCACACACACATTACACATTACTAAAATTCTAATCAACTAGCCTCCTTACTCTCAAACACTTCTTCAGAGAAAAGTTTTTGACTATGTTTTATGGATTTATGATTTAGATCCTGCAACAGCGGCATGTATTTGCGACTTTTGAACATTTATTATTGCCCGCTTCGAGCGCGAGTACTAGCATCGGCTCTGACGTCACGCTTATGTAGGCATGTCATTGCAATGCCATTGTGTCTATGTGTAGCGAAGAAAGAAAACCAAACATTAAATTAATTTGTGTGATAAAAATGAATTCCAAAGTTTATAAGTGATGTACAGTACCTCAGTGTAAAAACACATAAATAAGAACACCCAACAAAGTATTTGTACATGTTCCAAACAAGAAAATAATAAGAGTTAAGTGGTTAAAGCTCGTACGGCGAAGTTTTAGGTCTTTACTATGAGGAAAAATACTACTAGTACTGGTGCTTTATAGTTATGGAAATTTACTAGTTTTATAGGGTAATAAAGGTAAATAAACAATGACAAGTTTATTGTACAAATAACCTATGAACGTAAAATAAAATAAACTCGCATGAGTTTAAAACGAGTTTGATATCTAAATTGGTTATATTTAGTGGTAAAATTAAATAATTACAAAATTACAAAATTTATTTACAAGCAGTTTTCACGTTTCTAAACTCAGACGAGCAAAATTTTTATTTGTTGCAAGGAAATCGCCCAACATGCTGTTTGCCTTAACAAGGCTTGGTTTAAGTTTTATAGTCGAAATCACACGTAAACGAATAAAAAATCAATTCAAGTGCGTAATCAGTAGTATTCACAACAACAAAACACAGTAAAGGACAATATTGACAGCGGAGTTTACGTAAGCGTGACGTAATGCGGTGTTTCAGTCAAAATGGCCGATTGCAGTATTTTAATGTTTTATTTTATTGAAAATCTTAATAATCTCAATTTTTTTAATAAAACTAAACCAGTGTTTTAAATTTTAATATGTATTTTCCCCTAAAATCATAAAATCATTGATTTTTTGATACTGTCGTGATGCGCTTACAAACGAACAGCATTTCACTTTTATTTAAATAGACTAGTCAGTTGATGTGACGTTCCACACGCGGGAGTCACGTGTTGCTAGTCAATTCATCAATTGATCACATTTTACAATGAAGTAGAACTAAGACATTCGTTTCTGTTCCATGCTAATTGACCTTCCGTGTATCGTGAGAGCGCGCGGCTACTGCGTGACTGTATATCGCAACGGTTCGCTAGCGTAAACTTTTCTTAAACAATAAGGGAGCGTGCAACGGACTGCGTGAGCCAAGTAGTACCTATAACGTCACACACATAAGATCGCTAAAACTATTTGTCGAAACATAATAATTTACGCACATATTATTACATTTTTAAGTGTTGAATATTCTTTATTGTAAGTATATTGTAATGGTTATGTTGTAATTAGTAGTACATATCTACTTACTAAAATTGCATGGTCGTCTAGGGTAAATTGTTCTCATATAGGCAATATTTTGTTCAGGAATAAATGAATTGAATTGAATACGTATGTTGAACATATTTACACAATTTTATAACATTTTTATATAAATAGTTGCCATAATAAATCGTCATATTAATAATAGTAACAATTTCAATTCAAAAAGGTAAATAATTTTACAACTGTCTATTTTAATACAAATTGTTATAAAGTTGTCTCGTTAAAAGAGTTTGAGAGTAATGAGGCCGAAGCGTCTTAAGCAAGGAGGTGTATACAACAGAGCCGGACTCACCCGCTTCATGACGAGCGTGCGGTCGGCGTGCGCGTCCGCGTCGTCGGGCGTGGGCGGCAGCGGCCTCGTCGGGGCCCCGGCGCCGTCCTCCGCCACAGCGCTCAGCCCGGGCCTGTAGCAGAACTCGGGACTGACAAGCGGACGAGCGGGACGGGGGAGGGCGAACCAAACAGCAAATCAAAGTCGAACAAGGTGTTGGACACGCGTTAATTCAAACTGCCTATATCATAAAAAACTATTTAAATAATTCGTCATAGATTGTAAGTTAAGTTTGTGAGTATTCGATAGCTGTGGATTTGGTTAAAACTTAAAAATGTATTTTGATTGTATTTTGTGCTTTGTCAGGCTAAAATAAAGCTCCGGCCACAGTCTAACTATGAATTGCTTTACACAAATCATTTTTTCACTGTACCAAGCATAATAAGCTCAACAGTAAGCAGAAAAATATAGTATATTATGACGTCTGGAAATTGTGTCTGAAGTGAAATAATCATAAGTCTACAAATATTGCAATGCTGGGTTTGGCCATTTCTACGAAGACAAATAATGCTATTTATACATCTTAACATGGTAATAGAAAGTTAAAACAGTGCCAGTCGATAAGTGTTAACGACCGCTACCTAAAAGTCATAGGGCTTTACGATATATTAAGTCACACATCTAAAGACTAGCTATAACAAAAGTGAAAATAGTAGTCGCTGTTCTGCAACTATAGAGCATACCCTATAATACGGTTGGAACAGCAGTAGTACTAGGGTTGCCAACTAGACATTTACCCTCTTACTACAAAACAGTGTTTAAAGTTAAACAACGGCTTAATACGTGTTTAATAATTGTGTCTGTTTAATAGTATTAGCTATAAAGTGACAACATCTGTTTTGAGTAGTCTCTAACGTTAGCCATCGTTTTGTAGTAAAGCAGTTAGGCACTATTACTAGGCTAGTACTAGTACATACAGTGGCTTCGGCGGGTCGCTGGCGAGCAGCGTGCCGTCGTTGCGCACCCTGCCGCCGTTCTCCTCCAGGTCCGAGTCGCTGTCGGTATCCACAAACGTCGGCTCAGGCGGGTTCCTCTCCACGGGGGGCCCTGGCACTGTGACATTTACAACTTATTCCACTTGCAATAAGGTCTATATTACAGTACTACAATATACCGTCACATCATCTTGACTAGCTCATTTTGTCTCCACTGCTGGGGCACGAGCTTTCCATATGAATGGATTGTGAGAATATTGTGACCATAAACCTCCACGCGGGCTCAGTGTGTAGATTGGAGGTTGTTAACGACTGCTAATGCAGCCGGAACTAACAACTTTACATGCCTTTCAGAACATGGAAGAGCTAGAGATGATATATTTTTGGTCACCCATTACCGGTCTTTGCGAAAGTTGCTTAACCTTAGCGATCGCGTTAACCACTGCGCCATCGAGCTCCTCGGGGTAACAGTCAACCACCTTTTTCCTAGAAAAAATTCAGTAAGATTTTTGCGACGGGGGAGTCCCACACTCATTCATCACTCCTACGCCATACTATTTTGGGATGCAAAAGGTCTATAACAGATTTTCCTCTTACTGATTGACTCCATACGATGTGGGTATTTCCTTAAAGATTCGATATCAACGCAGTACATAAAAATAGTTCGAAGATAGCGTGGGTTTACGAGGTACCCCCATTATAATTTATCTACCATCAATTAAGGTTCTATTAGGGTCTATTCTTTCAAATACATCCAGTCTCAATTTTAAAGTGTTTTCAGACATTTACGTATCTATGGAGTGTTATAAAAAATAGTATAGTAACCTTGTCCATTAGCAGGAGCTCTCGGGGGCCGGTTAGGCGGTTCGTTGCCCGAGACCACGCCCAGTTCGTTGAGTTGCGCAGCCAATTTGTCCAAGTCCTAGTTGATTAACGAAGTGATTAGCAATAGCGATCTTATCATAGATCCATAATTACTTTTAATTTCATTATATTTTTAAATAAATAAGTTATGAACTACAATAACTAAAATAGCAAAGACAGTAAACTAAGTAAACAATAAATAAATAAAAATACTATTCAAAATCAAATATGTAATAAATAAGTAACCAACCTCTGGCCTTCGTGGTGGAGGCTGCAGTTGAAGTAAAATTGGATGTGCAAACAAATGTTACAGCGTGACATGGAAATAAAATAAAAACAAATCACAAAAATGAAATAAAAAATTTAACTAATGTAATAACATAAGATATTTTAACAAAGCTACCAATTCCCACTAAATTATTAACTGGCACCATAGATCCATAATCCATACTAAGCAAAGTCTTTGGTAAACAATTCTCTAGTTTATTAATGTGTAATGCAAATACATAGTTAATGGCATTCATTTGTTTGTGAAAATTAGTAAGTCTCTGTGAACTTTTCTAAAAGCGTATGTACCATTGGTTTGAACAAATGGTGCGAGCCGCGTTGCGGGGGCTGCGGGCCGCTGGCGGGCGGAGTGCCGTTGTTGGAGCCCGAGCTGTTGGACGAGCCGGACGACTTGGGAGTTGGGGGCAGAGGCCTGAAAGATCACCACGACATTTCAATAACTACGCACACATACATTTAACTACCAATCTAATGACGTAATTTCACACAAAGATAGGGTATTTAAAAATATTTTTTAAGATACGATGCTATTTATTAAATTGATTAAAAAACCATGATCTTATCAATAAATTTTACTTGATACTACGCGAATTTGTGTGTATTGTGTGAATGATTTTAGGAACCTAGTATTTACCTATATTTGTTAGGCTGCTGCATCTGCGGGTCTGGCACTACAATCAGTCTTTGTGGAATGGAAGGCCGCGCGGGCGGGCCGGGCTCTACAGTATTAACAAACAACAAGAGTTAATGCAACACAACATTTGGTCAAATGATTAGAACAGCGTTAGAAGGGTTGTAGGTATATACCTGGAATCTCTTCGCGCTCCTCACGTTTACTGTTGCGTTTAGGCGGCGGCTGCGGTTGTGGAGGCTCTGCGGGTGCTCTGGTTTGTTTCAAAGAGAAAGTTAATTGTAAAGAAACACAGGTTAATAGGCAAATTGTGTGTGTATAAGAAAGTTAACTTACCGTCCCTCCTGTATTTGCTGGAAGTTGCGACGGAGCGTGTCGCCGCCCTGGTGCGGTGCGTTGTGCACTATGGATGACGGTTCGCCGGCCACTGCGCTCTCCTCTTCTTCACCCTCCGAGCCGGAATACTTGTAGTCTTCACGGACAGAGTTGTCCTGCTTTCTCTTCTTGCACCTATCTATGTGATCCTTCAGCTGTATTCGCACCTGTCGTTCTGTGGGTTGATCTCTGTAACATGGTATGGTATTATTGTTTAGAGCTTATGGCAATTCTGCAATATGCTGTTTTTAATAGCCTAGACAATATAAACGGCTGCATAAAATAAAAGCATTAAAATTATCATAAGTGGAAACTTTTCATTTGCATACCATATTGCTTTCTATTCAATGTAATTTTATGTATTATCTGCCATTGTATACGTACCGGATGAAAGAATGCTTCAAAAGTTGTTCTGTGTAAGGCCTCTGATGATAGTCTTTTACAAGAACTGTTTCAATGAAGCCATGGAATTTCTTTGCCCATTTCTTTGACTTCAGGCGAGGTGGAGGATTTCTGAAATTCATAGTTAAATATAAGCCATAGATATACCCTAACAGTTATAAAAGAAATACAAAAAATCAATTATGGTACCTCGGAATAAGAAAAAGAGCTCTCATAGGGTGAAGATCACAAAGCGGTGGCTGGCTCTCAGCCATCTCTAGAGCGGTTATCCCTAAGGACCATAGATCAGATCGATTGTCATATGTGGCATCAGGATTCTCATCGCAAGCTATAACTTCTGGAGCCATCCAATAAGGAGTACCAATAAATGTGTTCCTTCTCCCAATAGTCCTGTCAAGCTGTGCTGACACTCCAAAATCCACTGTAAATAGGTTGAATTATGTTTTAATTTCAATTAAGAGTTCATGTTCAAATTCATGTTCAAATTACTCAAAAAAATAAGTTATTGCCATTACCCAGTTTAACTTCTGCATTATCAGTTAGTAGGACATTTTGCCCTTTGATATCCCTGTGGATGACTTTGTTGGAGTGTAAATAGCTGAGACCTCTGAGTATTTCTCTGCAGATATACGAAATCCATTCTTCTTTTAGTGATTGGCCTTTAGTTGATTTCACCAAATCTGTCACTGATCCTGTAAATGGATACACAATGTTGAATTACATTCCACATTTACAACTTATATCAAAAATAGAATATACTATTTGAAGCGAGTTGTCTTATGTAGTGTTTCATAATTATATAATTATTAGCAGAAAGTAACATAATGGACTACTAATAATTGATGGTTATCTTACCAGCACCACAATACTCCATAACCAACCAAAGTTGGTCATCCTTGCCGGGAGGACTCTTTTTAATAAAAGCTCCATAGTATGTGGCAATATTGCGATGGTTTGAATACTTTTTCAAAACATTGATTTCCAGTTTTATTTCTTCTTCTTCATCTTGTGTGACATCCATAACTTTGATGGCAGCCAGTTGGCCAGTTTTAGTGTGACGGCCCTAGTTTATAAATAAGGTATAAATAAATACTTTTGTTTGAGAATTTTGTATGTATGCAATATACAGTCCATTTTAACAGTAACATTGTAATCTGTTACTGTACTTACTAGATTACTTTACTTCAATAAATTTTATATTGCATAGCATTTTAATTAACCATAATTCTGTGACCCAATTTCAACTACACTCATCAAATAAAAATAAAAAGTGTGCAGTTTATTACATAAGCTAAACCAATGGCAATAAAATCATTAAACTTATATATGAATTTTACCATATCAATATTATTGATATTGTGTTTATGATATCAATATTATTGATATTGTGTTTACAAGCTAAAATCTCAAATTGATCCAAAAATCATGGAAATCTTTAGACTATTGACATTCAATAGATACTAACTATTATTTTCTCATCATACCGTTATAAGTTATTTACTTTTGATAGTCATAAGGCTAAATCTCAAATGGCTCTAACAATCATACGAATCTTTAGAGTAATGACATTTAATAGATACTTATTATTATTTACTCAAAAATCTGTTAGTAACTTACTTAGGATAGTCATTAAATAATAATATATCAAGATAGGTATGTAAAATTAAACAAATTACAATCTAAACAGGTTGGATATGAAGTTTAAAAGTGAACTATTGCTCAAGATGAATTAAAAAAAGGTATACTTATTACTTGACTGACCAAATTCAGTTTTTTAGATGTAAACCTTCTCTTCTGTAATTAATGCTAAGTCTCATATATTCTTTTGATAATTTCATGCAATTTTATTGCAAAATAATGTTCCTTTTAATCTTCTCTGATGTGACTCATTTGATTGTGATAGTCAAGGCATAGATAATTTATTATAAAATAAAAAAAATATAATTATAACATTAGAAATAAAAATAATCTTGTTGTTCCAAGACTTAGTAATTTGTTTGCAGGGAAATGAGTTAAAATGTATAATTAAGTGCCTTTCACTTTGGCACTTCACAAGTTCAAGAATGAAATTAAAATGTTTGATGAAGAAAGGTTATTGTAAAGTTGATGATTATCTATGTCAACTATAAGATGCTTGGTCATCTAAGTCTGTTTGCCAACATATACCTACTGTATTATATTGTTTTTAGGTAAACTATTGTAAGTTATTGTTAGTTTATAAATATTAGATCAGCATTAAAGATTAGCTTACAATTAGCTGATAAAAACATCCTTTAAGCCAAACCAAGCCAACAATACATTAAATCTATTTATTCCTTATCAAATATATTTAATAACTATTTCTGTCTGTACTCATTAGGTGAAGTTTCTACCCAAATGGAATAAAACATTATAAACTCTTATCAAGCAAGTGACAATGTAAGAAAAACTTATATTAAGTGCTATGAGTAATAGCTCATGATGACAGTAACTACATTCATTGACATGGATAACTATAATGTTTTAATTGCGTTGCTTTCATTGATGCCTATTAAGCTTAATAAGGTCTCTGGAGAGATCTAATTCAATGTCTTGTTTGTTAATTTTCTGTTTACAATATTGTTAAAGAAATAATAGGTAGATAAGACCTTATAATCTAAATAAAAAATATTTGTTTAGCTATTAAACACTGTAGATTTACCTTGTAAACTTGGCCATATGTACCATTTCCGACAACTTCTATAAGTTCAAATATTCCAGCAGGATCCTGAAAAAACAGTTACATAGTAATATGGGAGATAAATATTGTTAAACTTTTCATTTAGAGTGAATCTACGCATAGGATTCATGATTCACGCCCTGTGAGATCATTGCCCTTTGGGAAGATTATTTCTGTATGATAAGAGAAGGGAACCTTCCTGTTCATCTGCTTCTAGTTAGTACTAATAATAGCTTATTACAAAAACTTACTTTTAGTGCGCTGAGGTCAATGTCGTCTAATGAACAATTTACAGACGGTGCCAGTTGATGCGCCATTTTGAGTATATTGTCACACACGAAGACAAAGCACGAGAACCTCACATCAATATAAACTATGTAGAAAAGCTCTAAACTAACACATTGGCAAATAGATTACTAATAATTCATTATTAATTGTTTAAATAATTTAAAAAACACATTGTTTACACCTAATTTTAAGCAATTTACAGATACACAATCTGTATGTCTCACACACCCGGCAGGGATGCCATGACAGAATTTTACTGACTGAACTGAACGTTAGAGATGTGATTTGTTTAACTAACGCTGTATCAATTGATATAATTCAGTTCTCGTAAAAAAAAGCTTACAAAATATCTAATTACATAGTATTTCCTAATGAAACAGTCGAGAAAGAAATAAAAAAGACTCAAGGTAAGATCTAAAAGCCATTTAGTCATCAGTATGTTTAAAGTGAGTGTTGTTGAGCACTCTGTAATCGACTCGGGTGCTATTCGTCTCGTATGTTGAATACTAGCAAATCTAGCAATCGGCTATAGTCTTAGAGCATTAAACCAATTTGAGCAGATTTGAGCCGTGATTTAATTATTTGAGCATTGTCAGTAGACTCGGATCATGTTCTATCGATACGATTACCGATACAAAATGATAACGTTGTCCTTATAATCACATCACATCACACTAATACTCTAAATGCGAAAGTTTGTGTGTATGTGTGTATATTTGTTGCTTCTTCACGCTGCAACGGATGGATGAATTTGGATGAAATTCGGCATACAGATAGTTTATAACCTGGATTAACACATACTACGTGGATTCACCAAGCAATAATTGCTCGGCAATTGAATTGCCTATTTATCAATATACTAGCTGAACCGGCGGACTTCGTACCGCTTTGACAGTTTACATCATTGAGTTAAATATATATGAATGGTTTCCATGACAACAAAACAAACAAATCATTTTGTATTGGAAAATTAAATTGTCGTTTTTAGTATTTTATATATATTTTTTTAAATATAGCCTATGTTACGCAGCGCTAATGTAGCATTCTAATGGTGAAAGATTTTTTTAAATCGGTCCACTACTTTTGAGTTTATTCGTTGCAAACATACATACATACATACAAAAAATCAAAGGTTTCTCTTTATAATATTAGTATAGATATAGATTAGGTTGGGGAAAAAGTCTTTTCGCATATAGTATGTATGAACTTGTAATAAAATCTCTTTGGATATATCATTTGTATCTGGCTGGTTTTGGTATCACTAAAAGTTTAAGTTTTAAAGAAGATTATTCCAAATTCAAATTAGGAAAATGTGTGATTTTCATTTGTTTTTCTTACTGTTTTTACTACAAAAAAGGTAAAAATGCAACGCAAGCCGCGAAAAAAATGTGCGATGTGTGGACCTATTGCAGTGTCTGTGAGAGTAGCACAAATTTGGTTTTAAGCGTTTTCAATCCGGAAATTTTGATGTCAAAGATGCACTGGTTGCCATATTACGGATAAAATGGATGCCATTTTTTTGTTTGATGCCAAAAGTGGAGGGAGATCGGCATATCAGTAGTTACGACTTAGCTGAAGAACTGGGAATTGACGACAAAACAGTTTTGGCACATTTAAAAAAAAATTGGGTACACAAAAAAGCTCGATATTTGGGTACCTCACGAGCTCACTGAAAGAAACCTAATGAACCGTGTACCTACTCATTTTTGATTCTTTATTACGACGTAATGAAACCGAACCATTTTTGAAGAAGGTGACAACTGGTGATCACGTACGACAAGAACGTGCGAAAAACGCAACAAAGGGATGCTGATATTTTTTATTGTCAATCGCAAAAAATATAATAAATTAAATATGGAACAAATGTACACACAAACTTTCACATTTATAATATTATATATTAGTGTGATTGTTCATACCACATGTCATAATTGACTATCGGCAATTTACAAAAACAATTGAATATAATTGACAATGCTATCAACAATTTGCTTCTGTGACGGCTTCGTCTTTGCGGGGTTCCGGCGGTGCCACGCGCAATTTGTCGCGGGCATCATTCGTTCGCCTTCGCTGGCTTCAGCTTCAGCTTCCTGGCCAACAGCCTCAGCCACAGCGGACACTTAGTCAGCTTTTTTGATTTTTTGAACAGGGAATCCTCCTTATGGATACCGGCTACCAGAAAGAGAGTACTGTTATATGGCGGCTCTCCGGTCCCCCTTTTTCATTGCAAAAGCTAGCTGGGCAAGAAGGAGCAGCATACCCACTAAATTCTGAGAGAATCGCAAGTAATTACTAACCATAATTTATGTTGTCATTCAGCCAGCTGAGGACACAGCATGGAACAATTTCGCTGTCGATCCATTTTGTTGTCGCCAAGCAACTCGCACAACTACCGATAGCAAGTGAGTAAGCTGACTGGATATTGAGGAGCTCGATGGCGCAGTGGTAAACGCGCCCGGTCTGCGAGTGCCGAGGTTAAGCCACTTTCGCAAACGCCGGTCATCGGATGGATAGGTAATCAAAAATTATCTTCTTGAGCTCCTTCGTGCTTCGGAAGGCACGTAAAGTCACTGGTCCCGGCTGCTTTAGCAGTCGTTAACAACCACCAATCCGCACTGGGCCAGCGTGGTGGTTTATGGCCTGTTCTCCCTATCCATCCATAGAGAAGGCTCGTGCCCCAGCAGTGGGGACATAAAATGAGCTGATGATGATGATGATGAAGCTGGCTGGATATAGAGGACAGAGGTTACGATTCTGACAACGCAGTTTTGTTTTATTATTTTACTGGCTGACGTTGCACTGCACCTCTGCTCTTTAGTATGCGGGCAACCTTATCCGAACCTCATATTTTCTAACTAGGGGTAGTAGCGTGGAGTTGTTGTACAGTAACTGTTTTTAATCGCATCTGTGGCCGGGTTGCCTTGTTCTGCTCGATAGGGGGTGGTTCAATTTCTAAGTCGGGTAAAGCGAGTTTCAGAAATTATGTTTTAATTTTTTTTGACCCAGGGGAAAAATCTGATTCTCAGATTCTACCGGAGTTGGCCTTGTCTTTATAAAAGATTAAGACCGACCCCGTAAACAACCCCTGGGTGTTGCCTATGGCCTTGAAAAGGGCCTCGTAGGCTAGCGGAACGGTCGCCTCCCAAGGATGGGAAATATATTTTTATAAACATCCCGGGTTCATATTAAGTACACCAGTCCTCATTGGCAAATTGGCTTTTACAATTGTTTTTTAAAGAGCATTATAAATAAACTAATTAGTCATATCTATACTAATTAATATTGTAAAGAGGAAACCTTTGTATTTTTGTATGTATGTATGTATGTATGTATGTATGTATGTATGTATGTATGTGTGTATGTATGTATGTATGTATGTATGTATGTATGTATGTATGTATGTATGTATGTATGTATGTATGTATGTATGTATGTATGTATGTATGTATGTATGTATGTATGTATGTATGTATGTATGTATGTATGTATGTATGTATGTATGTATGTATGTATGTATGTATGTATGTATGTATGTATGTATGTATGTATGTATGTATGTATGTATGAATGTATGTATGTATGTATGTATGTATGTATGTATGTATGTATGTATGTATGTATGTATGTATGTATGTATGTATGTATGTATGTATGAATGTATGTATGTATGTATGTATGTATGTATGTATGAATGTATGTATGTATGTATGTATGTATGTTTGCAACTAATAAACTCAAAAACTACTGGACCGATGTAAAAAGTTCTTTCACCATTAGAATGCTACATTAGCACTGAGTAACATAGACTATATTAAAAAAAAGAATATTAAATAAAATACTAAAAACGACAATTTAATTTTTCAATACAAAATGATTTGATTGTTTTGTTGTCATGGAAACCATTGATTGTATATTAACTCAATGATGGAAACTGTCAAAGCGGTACGAAGTCCGCCGGGTCAGCTAGTCTATACTAATATTATAAAGAGGAAACCTTTGTATTTTTGTATGTATGTTTGAAACGAATAAACTCAAAAACTACTGGATCGATTTAAAGAATTCTTTCACCATTATAATGCTACATTAGCGTTGAGTAACATAGGCTATATTAAAAAAATATATATATAAAATACTAAAAACGACAATTAAATTTTTCCAATACAAAATGATTTGTTTGTTTTGTTGTCATGGAAACCATTGATATATATTTAACTCAATGATGGAAACTGTCAAAGAGGTACGAAGTCCGCCGGGTCAGCTAGTATATTATATATGACTAATTAGCGCAGTTTCTTTCTGACCAACGAAAATGTCAAATTACCTTACATTGCATTACGGTTACGACCAGACGCTGTAACAAATAACGATGATTCAATGCTTATTGTGTCTATTCCCTACGCAATACCTATGCCAATATTCATATTGCCTGGGCGTCTACTTATAAACAATGTCTCTGTTAATCACTTGGTGCGTAACACAAAAGTGTATTAAGAATTGAGGTGATGCAGGTTTACGTACTGGGGAAAAGTTGACCTTTTTAAATATGCATTGTACATAATCTATATTAAAACTCTTTATTGTAGAGTTTACAGTAATAGAACTGTAGATAATTATAGTGTTACACTAGAGTCTTAACTCTAAATGCGCCACCTTAATACATCGCCGACACCTTTAAGGCGAAGGGTAAGGCACACTAGCGCCGCCAATGGATTTAATTTGATAACTGCTAAACTGGGTTTTTATTTCAAACATTGCGGACCTTCCGACGCTAGGCAACACCTATTATTTAATAATTGTGCACTACTTTTAGGTTTGTTTTTGTATTCATTCGCCTTAACACCTTAAACGCCATTTGACCGACAAACAATTGAATTTCTATTGTCCTGTTATACGAACTAACTTTACAGGCGAGATATAGTAAACAGGCGCCTGTAAAGTTAGTTTTGCATGGGCAAAGCTGCTAACCAAATCACATACATGGAAAATGTAATATAAATAGGTACACGTTTAGAGTTGGTATCGTAGTAATTTCAGATTAGTTTCGGTATGAGTCAATACACTAACTTTTCTGAATAACCTCGTGTCTAGGTCTATGCTTCCGTCATCGATTTTGAATTATGAATAATAGAAATCAGAATCATAAAAGAGATTTGCTAAAAATCATACTTAGTACAGCATATACTGGCTTAGACATATGGCATAGGCATAGGTTTATAGAAGAAAGTATCTTTTAAAGTCTATAAATATGAGAAATATGTTAACGGATTCTCAAGTTACTCGAACTCACGGCAAGAAATTCATGGACTGAGTTTTCCTGTCCGATTCTATGTAAATTCGTTCTGTAGCCAAAATATTTTTTTTTAATTTAAGTAGATTAATGGAACCAGTTTTCGACACTTTAAGCCCAGTGTTCAACATAGTTTGTCGCCAAAAAATAACATAGATGTTCAAGAAGCAGGTGTCTCTATTCAATTGTTGAATACTAAAGGCACATGAGATATTTACTCTGTGCTAAAGGTAGCTGACCCCTATTTTTAATGTCATCATCAGCTCTTTTTTATGTCCCTACTGCTAGGGCATGAGCCTTCCCTATGGATAGAAAGGGAGAATGGGCCTTAAACCACCACGCAGGCCCAGTGTGGATTGGTGGTTGTTAACGACTGCTAATGCTGCCGGGACCAACGGCTTTTAGTGCTAATTTTTAATTATTAAAGGAAAAAAATTAAGATCACTGGTTCCTGCTGAACATTGGTGCCACCACCCTATGTCATGAAAGTGTACCTCTTCCTCTGATTTAAGTGAAAATAACAATGACGCCAAAGATGGAAAGTATTTCACCCAGATTCTTTAACTAGTAAAGAATCTTACTTTTAATTATGAAGAAATTTATCACGGGTAACCAAAAGTGTAAAATTTTGTGGTCAAAGTTTGGATAGTCATATCAGAATGTGTTGAAACCCGACATCAGAAGAAACAATTAAGATGAAGATTGTGTTTGGTGATCCAAGTTATCGATTTTGAGCTCTTCTGTAATCGCTATTAAGATCAAGTAGACGATTGAGTACAATTTCTAAATTTTTATCTAAATTCCCCAAGCTACAAGTGTTAAAAATATTAGTATATTTTTTAATAACGTTCGGTTAAAGACGCTTTTGACAACATAATGTGTCGCTTACTACGTTTTATAATTTTTTGTACATTAATTTAACCAATAATAACTTAATTTTGATTATAATTGAGTGCCGCTTTGAATAACATAGAAGTAATTATTGAGTGACCAATTGAAAGGCCCTTTACATGACAAAGAAACTGCGTCGTCATACACCAAAAAAGCTTCTGTTACAATTTGATTCGTGAAGACGGTTTTGGTCTTATTCGGTACCGGTTCCTGGCCTAGTTATAGTCCGCTCGACGTGTGCTGTTGCACAAACACCAAACTAAAATTATTGACTAGATATTACAGAAGTAAAATATAGCCGCGGCGTACGTGCGGCCGCGCGGCCGTGCATACCGAATCATAAGATCACAGCACGCATAGGTACTTTACCTACACCGACACCCACACTCGGCGCGGCGAGCACACAGACGCAAAAGGCAACACTAATAAAAGTATAATAAGTGTTACCAAGACACAGGCGCAGCGTACGGTACTATTTGTTTGGAGGGAGGTTGGAGGCACTCATACAAGCTCAGGAGAGGCTGTGTTGTCGCGGCCCGCCAGTTTACCGTTGCGAGGCGTGTAGTGCGGCCAGACGTAGTCGCGACCGCGCGCCGCCGGCTCCCACTGCAGTTCCAGGCTCGTCCCTCGGGACCAGGACTCATCGCCCTCTGTGCGCCCCCGGGCGGTTCATGAACTATCGGGAACCTGTTCTCTAGCCTAGAGACGAAGTGCTACATCTCGTGCTTATTTCACTGGAGTGTTAATCCGATTTCTGGTTGTTTATTGGATCGCTTTTTACGTCGGCGAAGGTGAGTTCTAGCTTATAAGAAGTTTGGCAATACCTACTATGAAATGGCTTTGTAAATTTAGCTGAATAGTTTTAAACATGTAAATATTATAAAAAAAGGTTGTATTTATTGCACTTCTATTAGGTACGCTTTGTAGATTGTTACTGTAGTGATTTAATGCATGAGCGTTTCAGTAAAATACTTTTGAGACTTGCAATAGATACAATTGTGGTGGTAATTTGTTAATTGTAGAGCTAACAAACTTTATATAAGATAAACGTAAGGTGCACTTATAAGAATTGATAAATGACACTTTCTTAGATGCAGCTTAGTAGCTCTACATATACTAACTTACCACAAAGAAATGTTATAAGTAAGAAAATATCTAAAACGGATGCTGTCGCTTGTAGACATAATTTTGGACAAATAATTAATATTTTGAACACGTGTTTAACTCTTGTTAAAATTAAGAACGGATTTGTAGTAGAACTTTGGTTGCTTTAAACTGCAAACAAAATATTGATAACTAAGCAATAAGAATATTTATATAGATTATAGACAGAAAGATAGATAGATATATAGATGGGACGGTTTTGAATGCTGAATCATACAAATGTAGTTGGATATATTTTTCACCCAGGGAAAATGGAAATATACATAATTCAGTCATAAGTGTAAATCAAATACCAACTGACCTATAATTTTTATTATTCTGTAACGGTAACGACGTGACCTAACACAACTCCTATAATTTTAATCAAATACAATATATATGTATAAAGAGGTACTATTTAAAAATGTTGTTGAAAAACTCGAGACTTCTGGTTATTTTCTTTTTTTCGTGGTGCCTCTTTTATGGCTGTTCATCGAGTATGTGTCTATATCCTAAGCGAGGCGGAACAGCTTTATAGCATTCGTTATTAACCAATCCCCGATGGAGGAATCCAGGTAAAGTGGGCTTCCATCTTCGGACTGATTGTCACTATCAGCTATCTATCTATCATTCAAAACTGCGTCCCGAGTGAGTTTTCCCGAGAATATGTCTAATGTATGATTTATAAAGATAGAAAACATGCTTTCAGAGTACAATGTATTTACTTTAAGATTATGAATAGGGTTACAGGTGTGAGAGAGACCAAGCGCTGCCTTTTTGTGTAATAAAATAAAGAATAAATATTCCAATCTAAAATAAGGAAAATTAGTACATGTGATTCATGATACAAAAAGAGTTAAAGGGTTATTGTACAATTTATACAACTATTTCATTTGTTATATTCAAATATTATCAAACTTATTCTTGTAACTTATAATTCAATTTTAAGGACTTAATTATTAACAAAAAAAAGAATAACATTTCATTTTATTTTCACGTATCTCATGTGCGAAAAATTTTGGTTCTGGGATTTCCCAACAAAAAAGGAATTAAGCGCTTATAGCCTTAAAGCCACTGCCGGTAACCACTTATTAACATAATTTCAGAAGTACCTATGAACATACTTTTGCCTATGCCTTTATATATACACATGTTTCTACTACTCATATACGACTTGAAGACGTTATAATGTGTGTAAAAAGATGGGTGTTAAAATCGTATTGCGTTGATGTCTTTTGTTCCCGCATCAAGTATCAGACGATTCAGACGAACCGCGTGGTGTGCTATCATTTAGTTGCACATATTATTATGCCTTTAGTTAGGGCCTTGTTAATAAACAGAGTATAGGCTTATAATAGGTATTCCGTAATTTGTTTCCGTCATGTAAACTTCATTTCAAATTAGAGTAAAAGAGACACAACACGGAATAACTTTTCGAATCTTATACTCTGTTTATTAGTACGGGGGTAAAAGTATACTTGTCTAAAGTTTTAGCAAGTATTACGTCACATTAACTACATCATTGCGTGCCTGTCTGTCACTTATTGAGAAGAGGTCGAGAAGTAGAAGTAAACCATTACCAGTATCATTAGCATTAGCTATTTAGCATTGTACCCATTTCAAATTGGACATTTTTGTTAGTATTACACATAAAAAGCTAACAGTTTTTGCAGAAATCCGTGTCTCGTAAGAAATGTCAACTGCTAATAAAAGTACTGTTCGATGAGTGATAAATAAAATATAAGACGAACAAAATTGTAAAATAAGATTTAGTAAAGTTGTTACAAAAATGCAATTGAATCTGGGATTTTCATTCTAATAATAAGGCAGATCAGACGGTTAGTAATTAACATGGTAGTACGGTTTAGTTTCATCAATTTAACTGGATAAAACAACTAACTAATAATATTTTAATACCAATGTGCAATGTGCATAAAGTTTTAATGTAAAATAATATAATTATTTTCGGCGTTTCATTATTGTTTCTCGTGTGGCGTGCTTAAGAGGTTTTCATTAAGTAATCTTGTGAAATGACTACGAAACATTTACTACTTATGCTTACTTATTTCGACAGATACTTGACCGGTACATTTGCAAAGTTTTGTGAGTACTGTTACACATTCAAACTCACAGATTTTTTTATTGTGTGAAATAAATTTATCGCTTTATTGGAATGGTCGTAACGTGATTTTGTTTAAGCACTCATTAATTTTACCCCGTTTTACACGAATAAATGTAACAAACATAACCTTCATGGTCTTAGTTAATTATAACAGTTTAATTATGATTACATTATTCAATTTTTGATACATATCTAATTATACACATTTCTTAAAACTTTATCAGTTTAATCGTACTGATATACGTCAATATAATTCAAAGACCTTGTGATTTTCTAAAGTTTAGAATAATTCACATTTATCTCAAACAAAAAAATACACGATTACGACAAACGAGCCAGAAAAAAATGCTATGTGAAAAAGCTAATCGATAACACCAATTAATTAATTAAAATTTACTGTTAGATAAAAGGTATTTTGTGCTCATAACATATGACCGGAACATGGCCATAAAGTTATTAAGGTGTTTTTATTAATGCGATATTAAAAGACTTTCGACTTATTAATCACAAGGTATTAAAACTGTATTTCAAATATTTTTTGAAGTACTCGTTCTTACCTTGGGCGCCGAATTGAATTAAACAAAGGATTAGCAACCAATGAATAGCGTACCATGAAGGTTTGAATCCAGCCGTGTCTATAGCGTGTGGCACAATGAAGATGGCATTATGGTAGTCAGCGGGGGGTGCGGTAGGGGGCGTTACTGTATTGTTCGTAGCAAAGCTCGCGAGTCGCCGTGGTGGCTAGGCACAGGCTGGGGCCGCAGCGTCACACTGCACGGAACAATTATGTTGTCGCCCAGCAACTTGCACAGTAACTTTGATGTTGGTTGGGTATAGTGAGCTGAGTCTACGATTTTGACAACGCAGTTTTGTTTCCGTATATAACTCGCTCAACATGAAGGCTGTAGCTACGGCCCCTGCGCCGGTGCAGCGTTCGTCTGTGATGCAACCCGCGTGCTCGCAGTGTAGCCAACGCCGTAGTGCAATAGCTTATTTTAACTATAGCACACACCACATCACGACTTGTTCTTTTTGTCTCATTTGGTCGCGTCCCAATTTCATACTCCTTGGTAAAATACATCGGCTTCTGATTGCGTCGAAATAGAATCGTGACTGAATAATAATTTAAGTCTGATAATACCGGATCAGTAGTCTAAGTTCTTATACTCATTTCGGAGCGAGCAGCTGTTTCAATGTCTAATTATTTACCTTTAAGTAATTCACAGATCAATTCAGCATGTTGAAATACAGAAATTAGTACTGCTAAATAACTCATATTAGTAGATACTACTAATAGTATCTCAGTCTAAACTGTAGTGATTAATAACCAGATTCGATGTAATCATTAATAACAACATAGTTGTTTCTCATCATTCATTTAGCATGTACATATTAATAGGTTCATTAGGGAACCTTGCGTACGCGCCGCGTGTCAATAAACAATAGCTCGTACACACATATATTAGGAATTAAGAAGTGAAATTCTTAAAAAGTGGGTTCTTTACACATATTAGTATTACATTTTTTTTTTATTTGCTGACGAATATTGTATTATGACACTTTATAGAAGCACTAGTTTTTTCTTGTGACTGTCAACTACATATATGTTTACTACGTACTTACTACTTACTTACTCCGCTGGCTCAGCGAACCGTAGTAGATCGTGGCCTCCGACACAACAAGACGCCGTTCTTCCCTAATTTGGACCTTCTCAGACCAGTTGTCGATGTTTACTACGTACAAAGTAAAATTCGGTATTGACTAATCACAAAATTAGAAACCTTATGGGCTACAAACATAAAGTTTGTTAAATATTTAATGAAAATAACGCCTTTTATGTCTAGATGTGAATAAGATAAGATAAAGTTAAACCTGATACTGTCACAGTTTTGTTATTAAAGGCAAATAGAAGCAGCATCAGTTTTAAACAAGCTATTTCTAAGAAATGTAGCATTTACAAAGACACTCAATAATAGTAAAAATACTTGAAGTTAAGTTATAGTAAAGTACTATAAAAATTAATCCTAATCAACTTTAATATGCCTTTAGATAAGACGCTGCGAAATATTTCTTTAAGTCAATAACAATTAGGTGATTAAAGCTGGGAAAAAATTGGAGCAGAATGGTTTTAGAGCCTTGACCCTAACGCGCGGACGCTAGGCGGAAGGCTGGTGCGCGCCCGGCCGTGACGGACTCCTGCGCAGAAAGTGTGTGTCCTTGTCACTGCGCCACACAACCTTTGCCCCGAAACAAAAACAGAGTACGTCTTGCCGGTGTGCGCTCAACACGGTCGCATTATGTCGCATTGTTCTAGAGGCAGACGGCTCTTACGCTGTTCACGCCGGCGGTACACATGTTTATACATATCTGTACTTTTGGTGTCTGTGAATAAATACCACTATAGTGGTCGTATTTCTACTAACCTAATTACTTTGACGTAAAAACCGTTTCTTATTCTTAAATAAAATAAAATAAATATAAAAAATTCGACAGTTTTTTTGCTATTCGATAACAATAAGTCAATTAATAATAGATGCTCACAGAAAGCTTTTATTTAGGATCAAAATATTTTTTTTGTACTATTCTTGTATTTGTTACAAAATATATGTAGAATTATGTCTTATCTGTGGTGATCAATACTATGCATAGTCGGAGGGCGTGCTATACAGCTGTTATTCCTATGCAAAGTTGCACCAATCAAGATGAAAATTTCTTGGTAGGTGGACGTTCGTTTATCACAGAAGGCTCTGGAGGCTCAGAAGAGGTACAAACAACCCCCTCTACTTAACGTGATCAATCGTGATAGTGTTTTAAGGGGGGAGAAGGCCCCCTATTCGTGCCCCACGCGGTTAATGTATGACCACTTCTCATTTCTATTGACATTTTCAAGATAAACAGTAAGGCACAAACGTAAACACAAAATAGTGTCTCAAGCGCATTAAAGCATTGATTTTGAAACAAGTATCTAGTGTAGAGCGAATGAATTCCTAATAAATGTATTTATCATACGCGTTTTCTATAAATACTAGTGTTTGCCCAGTGGTCGTATTTCGACTGTTTTTGTCCACAACTCAATAAGAAAATTTGTAAGGGATTTAGAATTTCGGCTAAGGGCAAACTCTATTTACAAATATCAATGGCCATGAAAAAATAGAAAGAAACAGACTAATTATGTGTTTCCCATTGACAGATTCACACATTCACATTTTTGAAACAATCTTTGACACAATGTTTATTTAATTTACATGTTTGTGACACATAACATACATAAATCTTATCTTTTCCCGCTCCTGCAACATGTGAACGTTAACTGTGCCAAATCTCACACTTCTTCGTACGCGAGGTAGGTACACAGTTTTCCAATCCTAACAAATGCGATAAAATATTTTACCAAAGTAGTTTTTGTAAAAAGCTGTTGTTTTCTGAACAAAAAAATTAAATAAAATACTGTGAACGAGAATCGATTAACAATATTTGACTCTATTTCATTACGACAACAAACTCTATGCGAATGTAGCATTGTTCATTTAAGTGTTTTGTTTCGGTTGGATAGTTGTATCTATGTCAGACAAATACACACTTAGCAATCATTAATATTGTTTTTTTTTACATACATAAACGATACCACGGCAATTGATGCACGAATAGATCCAATCCATCAATTTGTTCTTACGACATAGTTACATACAACATGTAAAATATTTATTTAAAACATACATGTTATTAGCTAACATGGCCGATCAATTATACCTGTAACCTCTAGCTACATGAAACGTTTTACTGGTGAGTTTATAAAAGGATTTTGATCTTCGTTCCTGTCATAAGATGGCAGTCGTTGAGGCCGGAGGGCGGACCGAACCGTGTAGGGTCAATAAGGTGGGTTAACGACCTGTCGCTATGTTTGGGATGCGTTACCTACCAAAAATGGGTGGCATGAATATTTTCTTATATGTAATGTGTAATAGGTAATATGATTTCTTATACTCGATTTGTAGTAGATATAATTTAAACGCAGAATATCTGGTTATGACGAGTCACGTTTTATTGTCTGTCATAAAATTAATTTTAAGTTTAATTCATTACGATTCATTACGATTCATTACGCGACTTTCTTCATTTTATATGGTAAGCAATTTCTCAGCGGTAGTAGTGCTATCATTTCACTAAGTCGCATCCAGGTACCAATTTTTGTTGGTCTTTATGAACGAGCAAAGCGGTCTTGTTGCTTTATAAGGCTGAGGCGTGACTAATCTGCACATTAAGCTTAATATGTGGAAATACACTCAAACCAAACATATAAGCCAACATTTTCGTGTCGTGTATGCACACGCGAGCACACAGACACACGTGGCGGTTGTTTTTGTTGAATATTAGAGTCGAAGAAACCGCCGAATACCGCTAGCACGCCGTCGGTTATTGCTCTCGGATTCCGCAACAAATTAACATGTATTCAGTACGACTACATCTTATACTTTGTAATTTTACATTAAACACACTCCTGTGATTGCCAGCCATCGATAACATTCGTACGATGAATTAATTCTTGATTTTTTTATGCATCAGCCGCTGTATATACTTATATTGCGAAAATCTCGCCTAATAATTGAATCGTGCCAATAGTTTTTTCGTATGTGTGTCAACAAATTAGGCAGCGGCCAGACGAGACAACGAGGTCAGTCTGTTTTGCATTTTTGGCCGACAAGCTTTTGTCTTCCGGGTATCTACTGTAAATAATATTATTTTGTGTAAACTATGAGTAGGTAGCGTTCCACCATACACATGCATAACATTCGGTCTGTTAAAAAAAACGTTTTCACCTGCCCCCAGGAACATTGTAATTTACCAGAATAAAAAAAAGCTTATGGGTTATTATTTCCAGACCCCCATAGCCCGATGTTGAAAAATATTTCATACTTAGTTCTCTCACCTCCAATACCATTTAAAATTAAAATATCAAACATTTTCTCTTCTTCACGTTAAGCCCTGAAGATGGTGAGAAAAAATTTAGGGAACTCTAGGGTTCTCCAACTCCGTTTTCATCTATACTTACTAATATTATAAAGCTGAAGAGTTTGTTTGTTTGTTTGAACGCGCTAATCTCAGGAACTACTGGTTCGAATTGAAAAATTCTTTTTGTGTTGAATAGTCCATTTATTGAGGAAGGCTATAGGCTATATTACATCACGCTATGACTAATAGGTGTGGAACAGTTGCTAATTAACGCGGGTGAAACCGCAGGGCACAGCTAGTTAGAAATAAGGACAAAACACTTTCGCTTTAAAACATTTGTTAGCGTAGACGAGCTATGAGCTACAGTAGTTCCAAAGCTGAATTCCTACCTACATTGCGTGTGTCTATAAATTCTTTAAAGATTTCGTTGGCCTAATAGTTGTGCTATTGTAACAGGTTTAACTTGATTGTGCATGTTATCTATCTACAAGCGTAGGCGGGCATATTTAATGAAAAGAAAATGTTAAATGAACAAAGTGCATTAGCAATTCCGCACCGCTTGTTTATTAATTCTTGTAAGCAGCAAGCTGCTACCAGGACAAACCTATATACATAATTAAAGGAGCAGAACTTTTGTTTTTAAAGCAAAACAAAACGTTGTGTAAACGTACATTTTAATTTATATTTTTATACAGTCAAAACGTTACGAGTAGTATGAATGTTGTTACTTTAAATATCGAAGTTGATATTTAACCGTCTGTATCATTATCACATACTATTACTATTACTATTACAACTATTTAAAAACAAAGGCCCTCTTTAATAGTAGGTAAGTTAGGTACCTACCTAACCTACCTGCCTACTTGCCTAGTGCAAGTTACATTCGCCATTCGATTACGTTTACGAAAACGAAAATTTGTATGTAAAATTTTAACTTTTCTCGTATGCCGCCAGGCGGCGCTGCTTCAATGCCATACTAATTCTCGTTATCGTTAACGTGATCAAATGTCTAAAATAACTCACACTAGGCTCTTAGCACATGAAAAGTTTACTTATCCATGCCTTGATAAGTCCGTCCGTAACCCGTCCAAGACTTAAAATCTGCTCCCAAGCAAGTTGTACGGTCCTGAATAATTACTGTGTTCCGGTTTGTAGGGTCTGAAGTCTATTAAAATTACTGGGCGTAGAGGCATTATAACTAAGGCCTCTGGGTCAGAAACGCACAAGCTATGTTCATGGTATTAGTGCTTACCATAAGGTGGACAGTACCTACACTTGTTTCAATTCTATCGAGAAACAAAGTGAAATGAAATCTTCCAGAGTAACGTTATAGTTATCCATCGCACATTTTAGCAAGTGATTATAGGACTAATAAAATCATCGAAAATGGTACACTAGTAAAAAGCTACTGTTTTAAGTGGGACTCCGGACATCAGCACTACCAAACCAAATGTCTCGGTAATTCAAAATAGATTCGGAAAGTTCAGATGCGAAAGGTCGCGGATTCAATAACTTCAATGCAATATCATTTTTGTTGTAAATGTATAAATATGTAATTTAGATTTAAATCTATACAATGACCATGCTGTTCATATAAGCTAAAATTAGACAATTTTTTATTGATTCTACCTAATCAGTAATATGAATGTGGTTGCACCGTCTCAGATACAGAGGTCTCGGGTTTGATTCTTAGCGTAATTGTTCTCCGTTTGGTTGGTGGTAGAAAGGTTTTAGCCTGACTAGAAATAACCATATTTTCTAAGTTAGCAAATAATTCGTGATATGAATTATCATTGAAAGGTGATAGTAAAAGATAAGACAGCCGTTTCCTCTGCTTTGAGTTTTCTCGGTAAAGTTCGCTCCTATCTTTAATCTTATTGTCACGTACCAGCGCAGGTGAAATGAAGGCCAGCGTTTCCTTGTTCCAAAATAAAGTAATAAAGTAACAAACTTTATTAGTACCAATGCACAATACGTGTGAATTTCTAATTTAAATAAACATTATAAAATTACTATTGCATATTCATTTCATGTTACTTATTTAAATTGAATGGCATGCAGCTATAAGTTATTGTAATTAAATTAAAGTTAAGTGCCATTATTGTATATCTTTATGATAACCAAATTAATAGCACGATTGTGAGTTGAAAATCTGAAGTGCTTTGACTAAAACACTAACGAGTATTCTGCATAAGAACTGGTTTGAAATATTCGATGATAGACTGTAAGTGAAAGTCATGATCGACGTACATAAACAGTTCCGGTTTATCTCAGTTTTTAGCGCTAATTAGCAAGTCTTTCTTTTTGTTTAGGACGAAAATAACATCTGCACATTGCTTATATAAATGTTGATTTTCTTCACCCGAGGAAAATACTCAACACACACCACACACACACACAATAACACATTTGTGGTGTAGTAGGTATAAGTATTCACTACCTATTCATATGGTAGTACTAGTGTAGTATTATAGCGATTTGAAAATACGTAAATTAATTTTTAAATTTGAAAATAAATGAATCTAATTGACATTTACTGTCTCCTCATTTAAAAAATGTTTAATAAAGTTATGTGGCATAAGTTGTTTAAGTTGTATTAAATTTTCTATTCGCACTTTGTGCCCATGCTTAAGCTATTGTTGGCAGCTGTGTACGCCGCCGCTGAAACCTGTGGAGAACCTTTTTACCACCACAAAAGCAGTTCATCTATAATCATCACGCTGCTATTTGTCTGTCGCCTTGACAACACCCAATAAAAGTTATCCTTGCATGCTACAGCCAATAAGCGGCGCGATATTCCGTGCTGCAGTCATCTCACGCCTGCGCCGATCGCAAATAGCCCGCTGTCAAAATCATCCAGTTTGAGTTTGTTACGACGAACACAACACAACAAAATACGACAAATCCAAAGAAATAATTATAAAAGAAAAACGAAAACTACTCAGACTGGATGATTTTGACAGCGGGCTATTTGCAATTGGCGCAGGCGTGAGATGACTGCACCACGGAATATCGCGCCGCTTATTGGCTGTGGCATGCAAGGCTACAATACCGTTCGCTTCTGATGCACAGGCCGCTTGGTTGGCACTCAACCCTGGTTCGAGCGTGCCAGAAAAACTAGACCGTCAGCGCTTGTGGGACGATGTAGGGGTGAAGCGGGTTTTTGACTGCCAGTTGGAAAGTATCAAGGCCAGAGTCCGGTGCTTGGCTACACGCGCTTCCCTCTCCACATCTGGGAACTCTCAACGTGGAAACGCGGCAAGTGTGTTGGGCACCTTTGCACCTGGAATGGCGCGGGGAGGGTTATTTGATTGAGCAGTGGTTATTTTAATTTATTTTTGTTTTATTATAATTATCTCCTTTATTTATTTTCTTTCTTAGAACTAGATTTTTACAATATTTATATAAAAGCAATAAAACATTATAAAAACCTAATCCTAGAGTACCACCAGCAGCGGGGCAGGGCCCAAGCTACCGGTGGTAAGGGCTGCAGAGTAAAAATAAAAAATAAAGTAAATACGTAATACTTTTTTATATTTAAGAATTTGTTACTTTTAAAGTAAATAAATAAAACAAAAATCATAAATCACAAATATTTATTGCATTTTCGTATAGTCGTCATATAGTTCTCTTCCTCCCCTTTCCACTTTCATCTTAGAATTTAATGAAGTAACTTATAACACCACGCAATAGGTGCGTAAATCAGCAGATGTAGACCTTATACCAACAGAGAAAAAATGGCAAGAAATGCAGCAAGGGTGTTAAACCGTTACTTACCGTTCCTGGGAAAAATACACAAGGATTTTGATTACAAAGGGAAATCAGCTGTTGATAAGTCTGCTGCATACTTAGAGGTAGACCTTTCGGAGGGATGGCGATCCTGTGGCGTAAGAACATGTTTAAGGCAGTCAACGTTATAAAGTATGTGAATGCGTTCAATGTCTTACATTTGTTTGTATCGCAAGAAAATTGGAAAACGCCCTCTCTATCATAGAAGGATAGAATATACACCACTAACATTCAATTTTACAAAACTAACATTACGAACTAAAGAGTACACAATGGCATACGGTAATGATAAAACTCAAAAACTATACAGTGTTGTTGCACTGTTACTTGATAGCAGACCCGCCTCCACAAATGTCACCCGTTCACGAGCATAGCATATCGGATCAGCACATAGGAATGAAACACACCGACGCATGCGCCACCACCGCAGAGATAAATCATGACTCACTGAAGCTAACTCAATAATACAACAAAACTATTAATGGACTGTTTCACGCAATATGATATTTTTTATAATCAATGAGAAGTGTGCGAAATACTCTCACATAATATATTTTGGTAGAATACGGATATAATTTAAGTATGTTAAAATAATAACAAAAGCGATTTTAAAAGAAACGAAAACAATACCGTTTAATGAAATAAAAAATAAAGCCCTAAGAAATATCAGGAAGTAATAACAATTTGAAATATAAAATTTAATACATTGGACGTAGGTAATTATAATGATTTTGAAAGCATTGCTATATAACATATAAAATTTAATGATTTCTGTTTGCATAATAAGTAGTTTCAATATAATATTATGAGATCGCCAATTCACGATAACAATATTTCATACGTCCTTCAATGACACTTCGATACGGAAATTGAGCGAGCAGTTTGCAAAATTACTACCTATATCTATTTTAGACTTCAATAGATTTTAATAGTATGTTGCAGATATTCAATTAACGAAGAGTTCTTTATACTACGTTCCAAATAAAACTGATGACATAGTTCACCATGATATTAGCTTATAACCCTTTAAACGTCGATCGACCACCAGGTGGCCGATAACAATTAAAATTCTATTGTGTCTGGTATTCGCGCGCTCGAGCTCGTAAGTAGTTACAAGCTATCAACGTATAAATTATTCAACCACTGACTAATACATAAATATATTTGCGACATTTTAAAACTCTAAGACAAGAGACAACCTTGAATATTTTATTGATATGCCCAAAAAGAGGATTTATTAGCTGACAGTGTTAATTGAAAAACAGTGATCATAGAGACAGCTAGATCACGTAACGCGGCACATGCAGCATTCCTCCAGAGTGCACAATGCTGTTTGTGTGCGCGGGTAAGTAGTGCGGCGTGCCTGCGGTTTCGCCACGGAACAAAAACGCTATTAATGTCATTTAATCGGTCCCTCGAGCGTGGGATTACGAGCGTAGTTTTAGGTACAAATTAAGTTTTAATTTGTCCTGTACTTTTCCAACAGTTCGGCTGACCTTCAGCTTTTGCGATAAAGTTGAACGATTTATCTTGTCTCGAAAGCTGGCGCAAACATTTTTGTTATATGTGATATCGCTCGTTCCGTATAATAAATTGTACGTTGAATATAGATAAAGCGGAATCGATTTTATATGAAATGTTACACACCCCTGAAATCTTCCAGTAATATCGTGGTCGTTCGGGATATAATATTGTACTTTAAATATTATGAGGCTATTCCATCTCATGCAGTGCTCATAAATGTAAATAAAATACATAAGACTATGACATGAAAATGTTAAAATTTTCAATAAGTTACGGCGGTCGTCGACAATATTATACCTATATCAGTTCCAAGTAAGATAAAATATAGGGTCAATTTATCTATATGTTATAAGGAGTAAAGTATTAATGAAAACAGAATAATGAAACAGACAACATCAAAAATACTTCTATTTATTTTAATAATAAAAAAAGGTGTCTAGAAAAAGAAGCAAAACTGCACAAAAAGGTTATAGTTAATAAAAAAAGAGTCGTTGTACGAGTACAAGACTCAATAACTACGACACGTAATTGATTTGCTTTTGATAAGTGCATATTGGTAACGAGATACCAAAATGGAAACCAGCAGTAATCGAATCTATCAAGCCAAACTTAGGATAATCGTTGCCATTAAAGCTTTTTTTGCAATCGCTCTCGCTCATTGCGGAAGTTCTCAATTAGGTTTTCCGTTGGGTTGTACCTAAAAATGTGCCTGAGATGAATCTGCAAAGGAATAAAACCGCAACAGTGGTAGCCAATTAAGTGAATTGCTAATAAAAGTGAAATCGAAGCGAGTGCAGTGGCCGCGGCGACGACGGCGCAGGCGCGGCAGGCGCGACGCTTCTCAGACGACGATGCACTATATCATTATTATTTGAGTCTCAACCTTCACAAAAACTTTATAATGTTCGTTGAATCGTAAGACGTATTACGCATCCATCCTTTCTACCAGACTGCACAAAAAAGCTTGAATACCTAGAGAAAGTATTCAAATTAAAGTGTGAACGGAGATACATAATATTAATTATATCATTAGATAGATTATTTGATTTAGTTAATTAATTATATGAAATGGACACGAGCTACAAGAGTATTTTTTTACTCTAGTCGGGTATATTTTTTTTACTTTTATAATATCTTTATTTTCCCTATTTTTTACAATAGCGTGTTGTCATGAATAGATAAATATGAATTTACTACCCAAAAAAAGTATTGGCGTTTAATGCAAGAAAAATGTGGTTATAACCACATACGTGGTCGACAACATGTCGATGAAAGGAACATACTAGATGTATAAATTTACAATGTTTAAGATTAGGTATTGGAATGGTGGACTAATAGTAGGAGAGTTTCAGCATTAACTGTTAGGTGCTCTACCATTACCGCTTACGGCAGTCTCATCATAACCTTTAAAAAAGGTTCTTCGAACGTTTATAGGCGAACGTTTTTAAACAAGCTAGCAAAAGGGATTGCATTCAAAATAGGCGAAGGCAATTAACTTACAGCTGAATAAAAGCAAAATGGTGACATACATGTGTCTTCTTATTTTTTTAAATTCCTTTGGCAGCTTTGTTGAAACTATCTACTAGGTTATATTTTAGTGCTGCTTTAAAAGGTAGGCCCCTTGGTTCATATGAAATCCACAGTTCGCGTGCAATTATTATTGTGATGTCGGTTTGGCGTGCCAGCTGGAGATTCAATATCCAGCATCGTGCAGGATTGCTTTTCAATTTACTCTGATGCAAGTGCTTCACAACCAGTAGCGGTATGCAAGATTCATATAAGTATAAATTACTTGTTTGCACTATTCTGCTCCTATTCATCAACAGTAAAGAGTTACTAATATTGTAGAGTCGTTTAAATCTTTCAGTGTTACAAAAGTTGGAACCTTATATGCAATAGCCAATTACAAATTGTTACTAGTATAGAATCTCATAAGATATTTAATAATATTATTTACTAGTTTAGCCTTAGGTTATTTCTGTAGATTGTTCGAAGAGAGGAAAAGAGAAGTTGGAAAATCTTATAATGGGCACAAACGGTTAAATTGTATTAATATGTTTATTTTTTGCAATTCTAAGAAACTTAAAACTTAAAGACTTTACAGAATGTATGTATGCAGACTCTTACTTAAATACTCTCAGGGTTAAAACAACGCTACTACCTGTCTGTAGTAGAAAACTGGAGATTTGTTGTACCTGGTCTAAATATCTGTTATCTGTGGTTAGACCACCAGTCTCTGACACAGAAGTTTCAAGTTCGATTGCTATCTACTCATATAGTTATGGCTAAGAGGGTACTTATGTAAGTCTGTCACCATGACAGTCATTTGTTTGGTTTTGATATTGTTATAGATAGCATAGCCAGTTTTTCGGTGGTTGAGCAATCTGGGTGAAGTTCGCGTCCATCCCATCGTTACTTGCGTACACCATAACATCCGCTCTGGGTACGATGGATTTTATTCGGAATTCAATTTGTGCAAGCAACACACAAGTACTTTCTTCCGTCTGTCCGATCCGTGATCATCTAATTTTATTTAAGTATAATAAAATTTTATTTCAAAGTAAAAAAATATTTAGATTAAGTACATATTTTTATATAAATGTAAATAAAAATAGAAAAATGTTAGGAACACATAAAATATTCCTTATGTATCTAAACCTCATCATCATCATCATCATCATCGTCAGCCATATGACGCCCACTGCTGGGCATAGGCCACCCCCAAGGATCGCCACAACGATCTGTCCTTAACTTAACTAACATGTATTCCTAATTTATTTTAAAGCAAAAATGCTAAGTATAGGTACCTTTTTTGCAATTTATATGTATGCAAGCTGATGACGTTGACATAGTTGAGAGGTTAAATCAATTCTACCTAATTAGTTCAGTTTTTGTGTTGTCTGCCACCAACCAAATAACGAAACCGGTTAGAGAATCTCTGCCGGTTGTTAAAATATTTATCACACTGATTTCACACTCGGTGTGTAGCGTGTCTAAATACTATATAAAAATCACATTTTAAAGCTGTGTGCTGAATAACTTAACTAACTAACAATATATAGGATAGGGTGCAAAGTGCGAATGTTATCACTGGAATATTTTATGTATACTCGTTTAAGAAAACATACGTATTTATCACCTTCCAGAAATTCATAATTGATGAACAATTGTAAACATTATTTTGAATAGTGTCTTCTTGGAAGCCAGAAATTTGGTTACATAAAATGAAAAGTAATGAACTCAGCGATAAGTATATTATAAATAATAATTATGATTTACTATCAAAAATCACGGTTGTAATACTTGTTTGAGTTGATACTATTGTAAATAAATAAGTAAATACTTTGAACATGCGATAAATATTTCTCAGTCTTGGCTACTATAATATAGTAAATTATTGAAATATCACAGCAGTAGAAAAGTCTTGCTCACTTTTAATGTTCCATAGAAAGCTTATTATTTTAATAGTTTTATTCTCGGCGCCATTCTGGCGACATAAACAAACATGACTTGTCGGTTTATATAACTCTAAAAATAATAATCGTTTCACTTCAAGTCAACCAACACATTGGAATGTATTACTTATGTTTTTATTTTGTAATGGTTTTTCTTGACATCGACATTCTAGTTCTTTGGTCAGACATTGTCAGCTTAAGTACAGAGATTGATGATTAATAATGAAATTTGATAGATGATGAAAGATAAATGGCACTCCCTCATTCTTGAGCTTCAGTAAAAATATGGGAATTAACTGAGCCCATACGCGGACTTCTCAAGAGAATTTGTTATGACCACAACGTTAAAAACGGTGTTCAGTGTGTGTTTAATTAAAAATTTATGGTCTCTCTTGTTCTCTCTTAAGCTTGTGTAGGGCATGAGGAGACGAAACGGAGTCAATGCAGCACTTACTGTGTGACTGCGACTCTCTGGCTAGGAAAAGAATGGGCCTATCCAAAATCGGAGGACTTCAGGCTCTTCGCTCTTAAAGACGTTGCCAAACTTATGGCATCTACCTTTACAGAGGAAGAAAAGTGAAAGGATGGAGTTACACAAAAGATCCCGATGAGTCGATCTGTTACTGTGAGAGGGAAACCTCAGCAGGCCCCACTAAGATAAGATAAGATAAGACGGTCTCTCTTTGATATAAGGTAATTCTTTACATGTGGCATCCGTTTTTTCACCGTGTTTATCTCAAGAAATCATTTGAAACACGTTACTCCGTTTTGACGTACCTAAAGGTAGGAAGGAAAACAAAACACTTTCTCGCATTTATAATAAAATAGCTTAATTAAAGAAATATATTAGATAATTAAGCTATTTGAATCACCTTATTCAAATACGGCATCCGAATTACGACGAAATTACTCAGCAAACGCTATCAAAATATGAGAATTCAAACGCCGGCTATTCATCACGCGAGCTCATAGTTATTCGCTTAATAATGTTTCAAAATGTACCATTGACCTACATGTGTAGCTACAAATTTCGGCAAGCCGCTAATGTAGTTCACTACACTGCATAGTGTACTTAAATAATAAATTGCTTGCTACTTTGAATTATGTAAAATAATAAATAATTACATGATTATTTTTTTTAAACCAGATAGTTCATTTATATAAATGAAAGATAACCTATCTCATGCCCAGTCTTAAACCTTCTCAGTTTCCAATCGTATGGTAAAATGTACCTTTGTGTTTCCCTTTTCTGATAGTGAATGTAGAAAGTGCACTTGAACAAGGCAGTAAAGCTTTGTAAATTCGTTTTCATATTTTAATTCATTAATGGAATTTACAACTTTACGACTTCATATAAAATGATACAAAAGGTAATTGGAAAGCTTTTTCTTAATTAGTAGTTTAAATATTCTACAATTTTTGACCATAGGTACCTACTTGTCTTAATAATTATTCTCGCTTAATCTTTGAGATTAGATAAGAATACTTGTATATATTACACACTAGGTACTTGTCGTATATGAAAGTTGTCGTAATAAACAATAATTAAAAGATTAACAATGTTTATTGCAACAACTTTAAAGAAAACATATTGCATTAAGGAATTTCATTATTTATTAAAATAAATGGCTGCACGGCTCGTACCTCTACAAGTATTGTTATCCTACCATAGAGACGAATCCTTTGTATAATTATGATAGAATTCGTATTCGTATAATTACTTATGGTAAACTTCGATAGTTTATGTATTTGGCTAAAATTTGTCGTTTTAGGTGCTCTACTTTATTAATCTAGCTACACTAAAGCTAGTTATCACGACAACCTCGTGTTTGTGTGTGTAGAAATAGAAACTAAATCAAAAGAAACTAAACATGTTATCAAATTAACAAGTTTAATAGCTTTAATCTATGGTTGCTCTAGATTTGAGATTCCTTCAAAAGTTCTTTGATTGGTGAATACTACTTTTATTTTCACCAAACTTGGTAGAGTCATATTGTATGATATAAGGCTTCCAAACAAAACAATGTTATTGAAATCTCTCAACTACTAAAGCTACGTTGCCACAGAAGGCACACAAGTCCAAATTTCAAACTTATGAAATCCCTCTTTTTTGCGACAGGGGTCAATAATTTAATTCCTTATTCAAGATGCGTTTCTACATGCAGTGTTATGTGTTAGTCGCTGCCTCAACAAATAATTTTCATTGTAACTACCCGTACTGTTTACGCATACCAATGATTTAGGTAGAATTTAATGAACCACAATCTTTTGTTTGGCCTTCCAGTAGGCTTTGTTTACATATGAAGCAGTTGTAAGTACAACAACCATATAATATGTTTTTTTCTCTACATAAGCTCGAGACGTTGTGGACATGTCAGATACTAGTTGTTTTAATAATGGTTTAATACTTTTTTACAACAGATTTTATGAATCACTACGATTCATTCTCCTTTTATTTTAATTATGTGCAGTCAAGGAAAAAGAGGATGAGTCGCTTCTCAAAATCTATTGATTTAAATAGCCTCTTCCTTGAGATCACCAGAACTGATGTAGGTAATCATTGTCTCTAGTTTCATTTCAACTCAGTCTGTGTTTGGGTAGGTCTACCAATTAATTGTCGCCTCCAAAATTTCCTAATGGGCAACGTGGAAATCCAAAAAAAAGCAAATAATTGTCAACCCTGCGCCGGCCGCGGTCTGCGCCGGCGCATGATTTATCGCTCGCCTAGATCCGGTTGGCACTGCACCCACGCCTTATTCTGTACTATTATCGCGCCGAAATGATCACTCGCCGCAGTGCGCCTTTATGTACTGTTCTTTGTTCGACCGAAACCAGCGCAGATACTTTTATCGAAAATGAGGAAGTACTTACGATTTTGTTTTATTTTTTGTTTCGTTTTTTGTATATGTAACGGTTCGCAAAATATATAATTGTGAAGAGAAGTGTTATTTTCTTAACAAGGGCGCTGATGACTATGCTTCTTTTGTTTTCAGTATTGTGGCTAGTCATTGCAAATAAAAAAAACACTCTCACTTCTTTGTTGTATTGTAGACTCATTGGGATCACAAAAAAATAGTCAAATGTAGTACACAAATACAGAAACAAAATATTTTTAAAACTTAATTTAGCTGGCTGGCTAATATTCGCGGTAGTAGGGGCACGCGCAACTCACAAATACCATCACTGGCGAAATGCTGTCTGAAGCAAGCACTCAATTGCACGATAAAAGACACCAAAGTTTATTAGGTAATAAATAGCAACTTAATCTAAAAATAAAACAATACATTATTTCTTGCGCTTTTAAATCTTATAACCGCGTTTGAGTAATGCTTTCAAATTATACGTCAACTTATATGTATTGTATTGCTTCAATTAGTACTTTGCGAAATCTTCCCGTATAATTGAAGCTGTTGTGCGCGTAACCCGTGTTCGCTTGTAAAAGAAAATGGGTAAAGTTTAATGTAAGGTGTAGTAGTACGCGTTGTGATAGCATCTGATGATGCGTGCGCCGGCGCCGCCCGCCGTGCCACGAGGCAGCGCGGGCATACCGTCACGCCACGCGCGGCTCTCCAAGGGTGGTGTAATCCTTGCTGTAAACTATAGTAAAAATTCTTTAAGAGCCAATAATCACCATCTTTCTGAATGTTGTAAACCCTGTAGTAGGTACTAACTCAGTACTAGGTACTAATAGTACACTATTAGATTTCAGACTTATTGCAAGTCACAAGTTAAAAAGACTTCATGAAAATGCAGCGTACAGGTGATACCATGAAAGGCAACAATTGCCGTTTAACTTATCAATTTGATTTACGTCACAATATTTATTTAACCACATTCTAACCATACAACCATGTAGTTAGAACGTCGTGGGTCCGAAAAATGTTGTTTATAAAATTGATTAAAGACCTTTAATAACGGAAAGATGTTAAATGAAAAACTTTGGTGGGACCAAAATAACTCAATTTGTGATGTTGTGATTGGCATTTAGCACCCCGACTATCGTGTCGTATCTAAGTAAGCATAGCGGTTCCCTACGCGTGGCTTGTCAGAGCCAGCGTGACGCCCCGCGCTAGTTCCGCGCGCTGGCCGCGGTGACGCCGCCGATAGAGACAGCTGTTGAAAGTCATGACGATTGGTGCGCATCACACGCCCCACGCCTTACACAGACCACTTGACATTTGTGCAAATTCAATTTAAACACTTAATGATTGAATGCGCTCGCCAAGTATATTTTTCCGTGAGATTAAGTCTAACATTTTTGCGGTCGAGGCATCAATCAGCGCGCCCGCCGATGCTGATGGCCACTTTCTTCGCCACCCGTCGGGGCTGTCAGTCAATGCATCATCATTATTGATCGACCAATTGACCTCGAGTGTTATCCTATTTGTTTGGTTTCTGTACCGTGACAGTAGTAATAAATAAATGTTACACCTGTGTTCACTGATTAAATCCTCCAGTCGTTTTAATTACAATTAGCTAACTGCTAAACGCATACTTTGAATAATTAATGGAACATTAGGTTTTTTCATTTCAGCGTTCGACTTTCGACAGCTATTTAAGTGTATTAAAGTACTTTAATATCAAAGACTTCTTAATTAATGAAGATGACTGCAAACACTCGTCACAAAGAAACATATTAGTTCAAGTACATTTGAAATATTTAACACTTGATTGGTAAAAAAGCAAACATGGGGTACTTAATGACGTTTGATGGTGCTCGTATCTGTAGTGCTTATAATGGAAAACGGAAACTTCATTTAGCCAAGTGTAGTTTCAAAACAAAAGTGAAGGTCATTCGAATGCGGTGGCGGTGGCACTTGGGCAGCGGCGGGAGAGGCGCAGGCGCAGCGGCCGATTGAGAGGAAGCGACACTTTCATCGAACGCCATTAGCACGTTAGACACAGACATATCTGTTATCTTTTATTAATAGTCAAATAACCTACAAACCATATTGCTTCAAAGGGTTTTTAGTTTGTGTGACTTTCTCAGTTACGTTAGTTAGTTTTAGCAGATTAGCAAAATGGAAACATACCTGTTTCTTGTAAAATGCGTGTAGATACTTGCAAAAGTTAAATTGGTTCCGGGTACATGTTCACAATAACTTGTGACTGAATGTACTGTTAAATTTATAACGCAAGCGAATATATTATCGAACCTTCCATTAGTTTCTCCAGCGGTGGCATTATTCATTCTTCTGCATATGCCATACATATTTCTTCTTAGATGGATTGCATAAAAGTTTTAATGACTGGTGCACTGTAATCGACGCGGAAAACGTTGTGACAAGATTTCTCATCGATTTATATCCCTTCTAGACGTTTATGCCTCGCCGGCAGTCCTGGGATTCGATGAAATGCATCTAAAGCATAGTTTTAATGACTAACCATAAAGTTAACGTTGCGTTTACAACTTTCTAAACATTAGATTTAGCTAACGATCAATAATGTGAGGGATACAGCAGACCTATAATTAAGCCGAAAATCTCATTAGGTGCGGTTGCAATATGGCGATGGGTAATGGCACCGGCTGGAGCCTAATTAACGAATAGGTTTATAGTGGTACGGCACCGAGGCCGGACGGAGGTTGGTAGCGGCGACGGCGTATCGGTACTGGCGCACACTCAAATTACCTCGCCGAAAAGAAAAAGTGTACCAATTGAGCTGTGTAAGAGTTAGACGTAAATCAAATTGAAGATGCCCGATAAAGTGGATAATAATTAGTGGAAGACGTGAAAGCGTTGGGAGAAAAATTCGTGAGAGTTTGTGTTAGTGTGATTGTGCATTTGGCGGGCAACATCCGGTTGGGGCGCGCGGCCGCCGCGGGCGCACGCGTGCTGCTAGCTCGCTGGCACTGTTGCTGCCTAGATTCGGTTACTAGATTACGCATGCTTGCAAATTTTTATGGCGACAAAACATTTAAACTGTGTTGGTAAGTCGTAATTATGTCGTTCAAGCCGTTATTGCAAAACAGATTTTGTTATGATTTTTTATGTCGTCAATGTCGTTGTTAGAAAATTGATTTTGTTATGTGCTTTTTTCCTGTAAAATAATACTAGTGGTCTTATATGAGTGTTAGTAATATAATGTAAATTAGTTTGGTTTATAAGGAAGTGAAACATTAAAATATCTAATAACTAAAAAACCATTTAGGCAGACAGATTTTTTGTTTAACATTTAATTACCTTATAAAACATATGAGAAAAAAAAACGTTAATCTTTAAAAATAAAGTTGATTTTTTTAAAGTGAAATGATATTGGGTTGTTGTTGTAAGCTCTACAGAGGCGCTTTGCCAGCGTGATTGAGGCTGACAGGGTAAAAAAAGACAACATTGGCTTTATTGATATCTATGTCACAAACAAGTACCGATTTCTATAAAAAAAAATTGAGCACTCTCACTTACGGCAGACTTGTCATACGCCCAGTGCAAACGGGTTGTCAGCGGCCTACGCACTGTCCGCGTCTCGTAAAGCTACTTACTCTAATAGTTTCCAGCATAAAAGATAAACACACGATGTAGCAGATTATTATCGATTAGTGTTTGCAGTTGCACGAAACATTTTTTATATTTTTTTCCTACGGTTTTTTACATCGGAAATCGTTTTAATAAAGTTATACTGCCTCTTAAAGTGCAAGATATAACTTTTAATTTTATTCTGTGTAATTTGGAGTATGATGGAACTAACATTAATAAACTGTTTTTATATCAAGTTGATTCCTTTTATGTTTTCTTTACGTGTAAAGAACATATCCACAGAAATTTTTAAAAAAATCTATCAATCGTATTGTAATCGTATCTAAACTAAAAGGGGTAAAAACTGTCGTTTAAATAAAACGTAGAACACAACCACATTATTAAATTAGCTTTATGTAAATTTTTCGTGTTCGTTGTATCGACACAGTTTTCTTGTTCATTAGTATCTCAGTCACGCACCATATCCATTACAGGTTAGACTAGAATCTTTTAGAGGCAATTACTCAATATTGCTCTATATTCATTACCAACAAAGCATTCTATAAATTATTAGACCCATATTTTGTTTAAAGGTTGACAACCGCTGAGACATTTATGCAGGCATAGGTATTTGTACTTAAAGATATTTATGTTTTAGCGTATAAGATGGCAGCCGATCTCGCTACGGTCGACCGCAATCTAAAGTATTTAAACGACATTTCTATTGTGCTAACAGATTGAACGGCACAAATATTTATTGGAGATAAGATCGCTCGTGTGTATATTGTATATTAATAAGTTACAAGACATGGTCGACGGCAGATACTTTGTATATTTCAAAATGTGCTTCGAATAGTTTCACTTATGGTCAACGGCAAGTATGGACTTTAATATTCTGCAAATAGATGTTAGATTCAAAGCAAAAAATACTGTGTAAGCTACAAGTTGTTAAACAAGAACTGTTACGTGCATTTTTAAGTAATATGCAAAATCAAAAAGTTTGCCGACAAGTACTATACAATTTTGAAAGTTTTTATATTTTTAAATTGGTAGGTGATTAAAAAAACAAAGCGTAAAAAAACTTATTGACCAGACAGAATTGTTCATGTTAATTTAAGTATAATTAGTTTTGCATTATGACGCTACAATTAAATATCTTTTCTTTATATAAAGGCTGATTAATAGAAAGCGGTGTTCGAACATAGTCAGCGGCTCAACACAAAAGCTTTATTCAAAACTTCGCTATCAGCATTGCGGTGGCCAATAAGGATTACAATTACGATGTGATTAATACCTGTGCAATTAGCGCAGTGTGGCGAACAATTATAGTTTAATTTGCAGCAGTAGCGCCCGGTGATGAACTGCTCTAGACGCGCCGGTACCAATTATGCAATGAAGCGGACTCTCGACAATCGTATGCATTATTATAAAGTATTTATACGACGGCTAGCTCCGTGACCAGACCCGGTCCAGCCTTACAGCCTCATGGCGGATGTGCTTGTTATGCGATGTCGTGAAATAACTAAAGCCTATAGATACCAGTATTTAATTCTTGGAATAACATAAAATAGCAAGGCGTGCAAGGTCGCAGTTTAACTAAATAATTGACAGAACCTGTATTTTGTGGAAAATTACTGAATTGTACTCGTATAGCGGAACTGCATATAGGAACAGACAATATAGAATTAAGGTGTCTAAAGTTGAACATGTATTCCATATTGTTGTTTCAAGTTTCAGTTACAATTTGAAAGCCTCATTTTGTAAGTTGGTAAATCGGTACTATAACAAACTTATGATATTTTTTATATGTTTTAATAAATCTAAGTGCGAAGATATAACGAATATAGTATGTATAAAAAGTCTTAATTCTAAAGAATTAAGACTCGCTTAGCAAATTTCTTTCGCCATTATATTGTACAACAACATTTCAAATCATTTACATCTGTCTAGATTCTTTAAAATAACCACACATGCAGATAAACTAAACATTTAAATTCGAAAATATACAAAATAAACAACTCACAAGTGATTGTTAGTATAAGGTGAATCGCTTCCAAAGCACTCGTCCGGTGTAATTCTTCAAGACGGACGGAGTGACATGAGATTTCTCGCTCGAGTAACAGCGGGGTATGCAGCATCATGCACATCAGTTTCACTAAAATTACTCGGTGCAAATGCTATAGGCACACAAAAATCACCGAGAGTATGAACCAGTCGTGTGCAGGTGGGCACAAATTTAATACACAGTACGGTAACTTTGACACTCTCACTTTTTATCAAACCTTTTATTTATTTATTGTTATTGGATAATTAATCTATACTGATATCGCGCAAGTGAATAAAACATTTTACGGATTTATTTGTGTTTGCCTTGTTTATTATTTTATGGTTTGAGAACATTATTTTCTCATAAAGAATTACAATATTATTATTATTTGTTTATTACTTTATCCTAACATTTCTAACACTTTGTAGAATCAGAGGTCTCAGGGACATCGGTGACCACAATCGCGGTCGCGTAAACTTTAGAAAACAATACTCAAGAAATGATTCTTGCACATTTTACTTAGTAGTAAATTCTGATGATACTTTACTACGTCAGTAACCAAATGGTTTAACTGGATTTTATAATGTAACCTAATAATAAATAAATGAGAATCAAAGCATTAAATTATTAAGTTTAAAAGAGTGAGTTTTTTTTTCAGTTGTCGTTAAAAAACAAAAAATATTTTTCTATTTACATACCTACTCAAAATATTTTTTTTATAAAACTAACACTTTAAAAGTGTTTATATTGAAACTCGAGATATACTCGTAATAATGAGTTATTCTTTGAAACGAGTACGCTACTTCGATCACTCGTCTGAGAAAACATTTCTAGTTTGTTGTGCAACGGCGCCGGTGCTACTGCGTTTGTGTTCTGTATGGACGGAACGTTTGTTCACACGCGGGTGTGGGTGGCGATGTGAATCCAATGTTGATGATAAACCAATATTTACAGTCCCAACATTTCTGTTCAACACCGGTAGTAGTGACAAAGATTGTCATGCGTGATTTAAACTGCTATTTTAATAGCTTCTTGCGTAATTACTTACTGCTGTAGTAAAAGCGATACGTATCGAAAAAAAGGAAGTAAGTAAATAAAATTAAAAAGTGAGTCGAATGCGAGTTCGTTTCTCCGCGTGATTGACGTGATAACTTGATCTAAGTGTTGCGTGTCGTCTGAGCGCGGCCCTCCGCTGCCGCTGCCTGAATCAACGTTCGTGAGAATTTATCCGCCATTAAGTATCTGCCAAAAAGCTAATATAAATAACCTAAAAGAAATATTTCTCACGGATACCAAAACCTTTTAAAGTAATAACTTTTAAGTGAATCATAATACTAGAATAGTTATAATTACCTAGTTAATGTTAAATAATCTATCGTGTTCTACCTTTATGTTTACGTTTCATAACTATGCTATTTAACAAATATCCGATTAGCTAATTGACATGGACTTCCTGTAAGTTATTAACTAATACTAATACTAGTTCAGTTTGAAAATACTGTGATAGGTTTTGCAAAGAGCTTTTGCCTATGACAACATGTATTAATTAACTTGCAGTACGTACGTTTGACTTGATTTAAATGATGGACGCCTCTGTCCAGCAGTGGGACAGTTATAAGGCTGTTTACTTTTACTTCTTACGTTCGAAAGTAACGGAAACCAAAATAACTTAAAGATTAACAAAGACTTAAGTAATTAATGAGTAGAAAATAGTGAGTCCGTCGTAAAATGATGTTCATACACAAAAAGAATACACACCGTTTTCACAAAGCTCAGGAAACCGCTACTTCAAAATGAGTTTATGTGTTTATAGAATATACTTGAAAGAAGGTATATTTAAAGGGTTCCTTTGTTTATGGTTCCCTACATGGTTTCCTGTTATATGATTTTTAATTGTTCTTACGCTTTCTCTAATATTGCACATCCATCACCCAACGAAGACATGAAAACGTAGCGTTTATTGTTGCTATAATAATGTGTTTAAGCATCTCGTAAAATCTTTCCCGCTATTAAACGTATTATATTATCGTTATGGTGTTTATGGTATCCCGATTACTAACTCTGTGACTATCCACTTAAAAATCTTAAAATAGTTTTTAAGGCAACATCAATAAAGTACGTTAAGTATTTTTCTATGTTGTGTCTCGTTTTGTTTAGGTTCTAGTACATGTAGCCAAAAGGTTGTTAACTTTATTTTTCTTTAAGTGATTCGTTTATTTATATAGCAAGTAGCAAGTTTTCTGCCACACATATACACACAATGCATTTTTTTATTTTAAATCAATTAACCATGCTAATATTAACTAATTTTTTAGAAGTACACACGGCGGCAGACCAACATATCCAAATCTGTCAAATTTCTCCAATGAATATTGATCCTTATAACCAAACAATAAAGTTCAAAATTGATTGTAGAAATTTAACAGTTTTGGGTAGGTTGATCTGCCGCCGACTGTACATAGAACATTAAAACAGTCTAGTGTATAAGTAAGTCTTTCCTCCTGCTTTTGTGTCTAAACTGAGTAGTTTAAGACCAACATTCTTTGCACCATTTACGGCCGTCTCAGGGAGATCTATCGAAGAGATAAACAAACATGTAGAAAAATCCACGCAGAACAAAGAGCTGATTAAAGATTTCTAATGTCACGATACTATACGCAAGTAACCTTTCCACGTTCCTTATTGAGTTACATTTTCTTAAACGAAAAAATCAATATTATTATAATATTTTTTCTACTTTATAGGTCTTGCCGTTTTAGCAATACACCATTACAGATAAAGTCCCTATAGGTATACAACGGCATACAAGGAAAGTATACTTACGACAGAAGATTTCAAGAATTATCTATTTTATAAAATACTTTTGTGGGTTGGATCAGCCAGTAAAAAATGCGTTTTTTTCCACATATCAATTACTTCTTGGAACTATTTTTCCTTGGAAATTATATCAGTACTATTTTAATATGGTTATTATGTTTCTGTAACAGAAATGGTTGAGTATGTAAATTGATCATTATAGACGCAGAAATAATGAAATCAGCATATATGTTTTACTACTCTACACCCAGTAATAGCAGGAAGTAACCATGATGATTGTTAAGAGGGCTTTGGTTGTAATTGTTTGCAGTATTCTACCTCATTCCTGGTGCTGTGTTATGAATTATAAAAAAAGCACACACTTCACTATTACCTATGATGGTGATAATAGGGTTCACAGTAATATTGAAATTACTGTGAACGAAAAATTGCCGATGAAAATAAGTATTTATTTTCTTCATCTTTGTTCTTAGATAATTGTTTCGTCTGTACACGAATAAAACATTAGTTAACATTAACATTAAGTAGGTTATGCGACTGTGCAATTGGCATGGTAATGGATTGGTTACATTTATCATTTTATAGCTAGTAATAAAATTTTAAATATAAAAATCTCCTTGAATAACATAATTGACATAAATAATCCACGGACTCATTTTACTCATTTTTATTGGTCGTATAACAATAATAACGATTCCGCGAGTTGGTAAATCAAGCATGATATATATATCCACAGACTTTACATGCCGGAAAGGAGTCTGATCTGAAGGGAAAGGCACCGCGACTTTTGATTTTGTTTTAAATTCGCGTGCACATAAATTGACGTGCTGCTCTGGAAATATCAGTCAAGTTCGCTATTAACTCCATTAACTAATGAAGACCAACGCTTGAGAGAATTCGTGTAGGGCGTGCGGGCGCGCCGGAATGCAGAATGCCGCCCGCCCGCTCGAATAATTACCGTAACTTTTTTGTAGTCGATTTAATATATTTTTGATAATTAAAGTCGAGAGTCGCTTGCGTCAATGGATGCAAATTTAATAAATCGATTTACATTTAGCCGGACCGTGGCGGCGGAATGTCGTGCATGGTGTTATTTACATAGCAAATGCGCGTGCGCATAACGTGACTCGTGACGGTGATTATAGAGCTGCATTATATCGTGCGCTTAATGCAACGCTAAGCTGCGTAATGCTCAAACAATAGCAAGCGCTTGTAGTGAAAACAGTAACACAATTGCGGAAAGAAATTAATGTTGTGACCAAAGAAAATTATGTAAGTATCTTAGATTACTTGAGTTATTTTTTGGATGATTCTAACAGAGTATCATACTAGTATTATAAAGCTGAAGAGTTTGTTTGTTTGGTTGAAGGCGCTATTCTCAGGAACTACTGGTTTGAATTGAAAAAATATTTTTTTGTTGAATAGTCCATTTAAAAAAAAAATAAAAAAATAAAAGTACACCCGTGCGAAGCCGGGGCGGGCCGCTAGTAAAATATATAACATCTTATTAGACTCGTATTGTTCTCGTTTTAATGCAACTGTAAGTAAGATTTGCATACACTAAGCAGTTTGTGGGCTTACGTTATGCTATATTACATACAACAGATATGCAAAAAACTTGCATCAACGATCGAAAGCGACGTGTGTCGGAGGCTATTGCGGTCGGTTTCTCTCGCACTTGTATATCGGGCGTCTCGTCGCGGAGGCGTTCCGAATGCCTTTTTTGGAATAACTCGAGCAAATTTCGTCGGAAACTTTTATTTTACTTCGGTCGAGTTGCACTCGGAAATCGGATTTTTATTTTAATGAGCCAGTTTCGAGGCTGCGTCTCGCTCGCACCCGCCGCTGCACTGAATAAATAAATGAGTTGCTCTACTTTCTATGAGATCGTTTCTTTGGGCGGCCCGATGAGACTCGGCGGCCGCGCGGCTTTGTGCGCCCGCGTCGTGCGCCGCGCCGCCGCGCATCAACAACATTGTTCTTTTACTCTCTATACAACAACAATCCGCGCTATCTAGAGTTACACTTGAGTCACGATTTACGCTACAGAAACCTTTGGCGCGCTCACAAAATACCAATGAGTTTCTAGTCAGCAAAATAAAATACTGTTTAATGCAAACAACGGAAAGAAGACTCATTTGGGTTTATATATTCTTTATACGTATTTTCGTTTTTAATGATATGCTAGTTAACACAGATATATTTTTTAAATCATCATCATCATCATCACCAGCTTATTTTCATGTCCCCACTGCTGGGGCACGAGCCTTCCTTATAGATAGAAAAGGGAGAACGGGCCATAAACCACAATTATTATTATTAAAAAAAACTATTGCTAATTTTATAAAGGTAAAATGAACATTTAAAATGTAAGTAAATTCTTTAATCAATATTTATTGTGAAGAGTTCTTCCATAGACTGTTTCTTTTTGTTACCGTCTGGTAAAAAAAAATCATTGAGAAAAAAAACCTATAGAATACACATACACTGTTTAAAAATCATCAAATATTTAGTTTGTCATAAATAATGTATTCAAGTAGACATACAATGCATCATTATAATTGTTTTGATACGATTAGCTAGGCGGAACACACTGCATTAAATACGGACGTACACACGTCTGCTACTCGCAGATAGATTATTGACGGAATCGTTGAAGCCGACCATTAACCACGGCTAAAGTCAGACATTGACAGATTATCGGCGAAATTAACCGAGCACCTTATATGCTCATCATCATCAAGCGACGACATCGTCAAATTGCTGCTCGGAGGTCAGGTTAAATCACGTAAGGCCGCGAGTGGGGTATTAACATTACCGCCAGTCACACTGTGGGAACAAGTACTTGTCTAAATGCTCGTAGACACACTTTTTGGAATAGACTTCTACTTCTTCTTCTAGACTTGTGACCGAATATTAGGTTTTAGGGAAATGGTCAAAATTCAACCATTATTTACAAAGTTTTAAATTTTTATACAATGTATATGAAAAAATGTAATTTAAATAATATGTATTTTTTTGTACCATGGATTTCCGCAAAATAACGCCTGATTCCGTTAATTAAGTTTAATTATGCCAAATCGCGCCAAAGTGCGCGCAATGTGCTTAAAAATGGGGTAAAAAGTTTTCTTCTTCATAATCAGTGAGGATTTAAAGTGTATTTACCGACTTTATATCACAAACTTTATTGGATAACGACATATCGCTGTGAAATCGATAGCCGTACAACTGATTGTTTAGCAAGCTCTGAGTCAATGCTCTGTTTACGAGTGGAAGTTGAAATTAGCTGAATTAAAATAAGTTATTTTTTATGATGGAATATGTTAACTCGAAGTTATGTTTTATTATCATCATTGATATGTCAGCTGGTCAAGACTGCGGACAGGCCCGACTCTTTATTCGCAACACTATTCGATCGTGAAACTACACATTGTTTTTCATAATTCATGCAACGAACAGTAATTGGTAATTATGTATTATAATTACAGTTATAATGTAACTTTCACTGAATTATCGAAAACTTTGAGAGTCTCTGACATACTGTGCAGAGCTAATGGGTTTTAGTTGTTGCCACCCTAGTAAATATGTGCGCTAGGTATTTGATAGAGTCTTAGCTTTTCTATGTTTAATAATTCCATCAGAGATTTTATTAGAAATGAACACTAAAAAAAGCTGTACAGCATTCATAAAGAGTTTGTTTTGTAGGTTAATACCTTGTGCTTTTCTTAATACATTGTAAAACGTTACAAGTTTTTTTATTCGATTAGATCAGTTAGATGGTGAATGAACACAAGGAAAGTTTCGGTGAGATCTCACGGTTTATAAATTAAAAGATATGAGAGAATTGGCGTGGAAATATGTCAGCTTCTTCTACTACTGTCGATATCTCGGAACGCCATCGAAAACATTTCGCACTTCTTTTTGGTTTGACGTGGCAGGAAAATCCCTTAACGTGGGTTCCCTTAAGGTACTTCCCCGCCACCATTTTTCTATAATGAGAATGTCAGAAAAAAGATCCAATTACGACAGTAGTCGAATGTTACGTTACCTACCGGACATGGAAAGGACTTATGCTATTATTAGTGCAATGCACTTGCATGCGTCACGACCGGCGTGAAGGACACGCTTTGTCTGGATCAGGTGGTCGGCGGCAGGCTGGGGGCTGGAGGGGGGCTGGAGGGGGGCTGGCAGGGGGCGGGGGCGGGGGGGCGCGGGCTCGAGGCCGCTTCCTGTCGCAGGACAGGTTTGCGGTTTGCACCACTTCACTTTGCACCAGTTTCCAAGCTCGTAACGCGAACGACCTCTTAACACTTAGTTACGTTTACTTATTGTGCATACCTGTAACAGTAGAACGGATTTACAGTAGGTACAACACTTTGACGTGTAACTAAATGGTTATCATCATATATAGCTTAATAGCTTACGGGTCAGAGAAAGAAATGAAAGTTGCACTAAATCAGGCTATGTAGTTATTACCATCGATTTTTCTTAAAATTCATTTATGATTTTCATTGATTTTTCTTCCGTTTTGTACACAAAATTAGAAATTTTCGCCACTAACGTATAAGTTATAATGCTAGTTAGTTCATTAATGACTACCTATGCATTCATTAAATTCAAGTATCAACGCCTGCGGAGTACACTGCAGATTTCCCCGATGGCATCCTCGAGTGCAGTTCATTAAACTAAGCTCGATTACATGTAAATGATAGCTTCCACAATGATCATTGACATAACACACACGCTCAGGTATTTGCTGTGTTGCAGTTGAATTTCGATAATTAAGTTATAAATACTGTGTTTTAATAGTTTTTAAGTAATATGGAAAATGCACATGTTGTGTGTGGGGTCGTAGCGCGACAGCACTAATAGCAAAGTAAGCATTTAATAACATTGTGTGCGGCGTGTACACCTTGCTCCACAGTCGTCCCGCGTCATCCAGTTAGCTAACGGGTAATCTTTTTTCCCTCGCAAATAAATGCGGTTGATGTAAAGTTTGTTTACTTTATCTCCTCGTAATTCGATAACCTTCAGATGAGTGACATTGCCCAGTGACTTAACGAACAGTAAACAAGAGAAGTAGTGCCATAATTCACACTTAACCCCATAGTAACCATATAGTAACCCTACATAACACATTTTTTTAAAACCAATTTATTCCGATCCGATCCGAACTTCTTGGAGAATCTATTAGGGAAATAGCACACGTTTGCGTAATGCTATTTTCTCTAAAAACTCTCTGACGGTGTTTTAATCACATGGCGTCTGTCGTTGTATCAAATTAAGCATTAAGCAACTTAACAACAAAGTTGATAAATAATACCTCTTACAACGTCAAAGGTCATCAGCGTAATTAAATGTTTATTGTTGCGGCTCGGCGAAATAGTGCAGTGTAAGAGGTTGCCCCGAAACCTACCCAAGTGATCGCAAGTCATCTGATTGGTATAATTGGTGTGAGCATAATAAGACCTGCACTCTCTCCGACACTTCATTTGCCATAATAAGTTGCAATCGTATTTCTATTGTGTAACTTTTTACAATCTACATTAAAGAAAAAAAGGTTTTAATTATTTATAGCGCTGTTTTATAAAATTAGAAAGGACGAACGTATGTCTACCGCCCTCCATAATCTTTCGGCCCGCCAACAAAGATCCTGGTTACTAACCATCCATGATTGTTATTTAATCTTTGTCCGAACGAAACGATGACCATGGTAAGCTAAGATTATTGTCAATAATAAGCACGAGTAGAAAGCAATCCGCGCTTTCCGCCATTGAGATGTCCATTTTTCAATAATAAAAACCAACTTTGTCTCGATCCCATCGCCGTATCATCGCGTTTTATCCCCAAACTGAACTGTTACACTCCGTATAAGTACAGTTCAATAATATTAAACTATAGATGTCAGGCAATTTTGTGGTTATGGTTTTACCTTTATGACACGTTTGTAAAAGTTTTATATTAGGCATAAATGTTGCTCAAAAATTATCTGTTTATAGGCGAAGAAACACGCTTCCAATATTGTTAAAATTAATATTAAATTACTTTAACTTATTTAAAAATATCACTTTCGTTTTTCTGCACTATTATTCTTTTTCAATTTTAGAACACGTTTAGATTTAATTTACTTATAATTGCTATAGTTATGTTATTAAATATCATACAATAACTTAATGTATATGGATAAGGTTTCATCATTTAGCAATCGATGTCAATTAGAGTAGGTTAGTAATTTACGATAGTTTAATAGTTTGATTTTAACAGAATTGTGTTTTCTTATTCAAATGTTATTGGTTGCAGATAGTCATCCGGTTTGGTGTTGTCTGTCGAGTGACGCAAGGCCGAGGGTAAGATTCTACTATACGTCTTTTTACAAAAACACAAATGTTGAAAAAATTTCCACGAGCAGGATTTGAACCTGCACCCTTCTGACATTCCGGGTCAGGTGCTCTTCCAATTGAGCTATCGTGGTTCTAACCAGCCCGCCGAAATTATTCAACACTTTTTACTTTGTAAGCCAAAGGTTGTTCGCAACAAAATTTGCTTTAAAAATCATTTTGAACATTTTATACGTCTTTTTATTAAAACTAACATTTAAACTTTCATATTATTTAAGTTAGTAATAAATAATGTGTCAGAAAACGTTAACATTAAAGGATGACAAATCCAAATGTGTTATATAGGAAGTCCGAAACTATAAGAGATAAGGAAATTGGTTCGAAGGAACCTATCGCCGAGTTTCAAGTTAATTGCTGCTATAGCACTCAAAAAATATTATCACAAAACTATTAACATTATCTTACATGTGGTCCATTGATTTGTATTATTGTGCTCACTGCGTAGAAAAGGTTAAAAAACGGTATAAATTGTACTAAGATCGATGTATATATATGTATATATATATCCTTGGAAGTTGGGTAGGCCTTTAGTGTGGGATGCAACTTGTGTCGATACTCTTGCGCCATCCCATCTTCCTAGCACTGCGTGCTGTGCTGGTGCTGCTGCTGCGGCTGCTGAAAACCTCAAGCGGCGAAAGTATAATAACCTTATCGGTAATTATATTTTCGAGCCGTTTGGGGTTGAAACCCTCGGGCCGTGGGGTCCGAATGCTCATGTTTTGTTTAATGACATCTCCAAACGGCTGGTTGACACTTCCCATGACCCAAAGGCTGGCATTTTCCTTGGCCAGAGACTAAGCATTGCCATTCAACGTGGAAATGCCGCCAGTCTCTTGGGTACTTTACCAGTCGACTGCGATGCGGAGGAATTTTTTGACGCCGTATTTTAGTTTTGTATTAGTTTTAGTTACTTTAGGTTATTATAATCTAAGATTTTAATTTTGTAATTTTCAATAATAAACGAGGAACGATGAACTAAGATCGATTAGTGTTTTCAGGTTTTATGTAGGTATATAACCTTTACAATATTACTTTGCTACTTTATTTGCAAAGATCTTGTGTAGGTATGTCATTCCACTCTCACTTGTTGATTGAATTGAAAAGAAATGAGTACTAATGCTCAATAAAATAATTTATGGTAGTAGTGCAAATGAACACCAACATGTTAGAGTGTGTAGAAAATTAATCATTGAGTAGGTACCTTATAATAATATTTGTTAGAAAGTTGTTTATACTACAAAGCCATAATGAAATATGAACGCCACCACGTCATTTAATACTGTGAGAAAGGTGCAAATTAAAAACAAAGAAATTAAAATGTTTTATAAAATTAAGTGGCACTGCAATTTCAAGCGAATAAGGGCAGGTTATGGTAGGGCTTCGCGGTTTCTGAATCGCTGATTTCCGTGAAACCAACCAACATAATGGAGTATTATTATTACATAAATTACTGTGTGAGATTATGCTCAAGTTTTTTATATTTATGTAAACTGGAAAAGATAATATGACTATTTGTTCGTTATTACTATTTAATCATAAATTATGTTTAATTTTAATATTTAACAAAAAACATTAACCGAACTTTAAATTTTCGCATAACACTCTATACAATAATATTTTAAATTTAATAAATATAAATATTATTTAAAAACTGATACCAGTTTCTGTAAAGAGTAACCTTTATAAAAACGTTGGTTTCAAATAATTGACAATTTATTAAACCTTTTTTACTATTAATCTTTAGTCCAAGAGCTGAAGACCCTATGGACCTCATAATATAATCTATATAGAGAGGCCCTTAAAATTGATGGCAGCCATATTAAGTTTAACTGCACATAAGGCGTACTTTCTGCAAGGCACATATGGATGTCATAAATGACATCATTGGAATGGTGTACGTATGAGCGTGTGTTGGTCATATAATGCGATTTCCTATAAACGACAAGATTCCATATTATATACTACCAATAAATTGGTTATTCCCAGTATTCGTGTGTATCAGATCTCGTAAGATTTAGTTGTCAATCACAGTGAAGGAATGACGTTCGACAGACGTGCACCTATGTTAGTGTCAGGCCTTTCGTGGACGCTTTGAGATGGACTGCAACCTGCGATGTATCGAGATTATGAAGATACGATTCCGACCATGATTTCTTGCAGACGTCGAGCAAAAGTCAAGGGCACCGGGCGAACTTTCATGTGGGTTTGTCTTGGTGCTGGTATGGAAAGTGATAACGTTGATCGATTGCTTTCAAATTGAAATGAATATACTTACACGTCAAATACGGAAGAAAATGTACTCATTTTTTAGGTTTACTGAACTTTGACATGCCAGTTGATTTATTATACGCGCATAAAAATATAGATAAATAAAAATGCAGTTATCTTTGTATCAAAGCAGTTCTTTGGCTACAATGCCGTGTTCCTTTTCTCCATGTTAATGCAGATAAAAATGCATAATAATGATATCACAATTATTAAAAAGAAACGCAAAAAGAATTTACCTTTATCTGTCCAATGTATCAATGTAAGAAGTTTTGCTCGAGTTTGCGATATACAGTGATATTTTTAACATTGTCGGCTCGTGTTGGCGGCCTCCGTCTGTTTCCGCGTCGGCGCCCGCGCACTAACCTGCCTCACTCCACGCGTACAACCATTGCGAGCCACAGCCAAACATTACGTCTTATTTATGTCAAATAAATGTAATTGTGGCTTTAGCAATAGTTAGATGCGGTGAAGAACAGTTACTTAAAAATATTTTTATATTGTGTGCTACTAGTTTCTCCGAGTTTTGAGACTTTGACTCTTGAAGATTTTCAGCCGTAATACGGTATCAAATAGTGAATACTGAATACAAATTATTAAAAAAACGACAAAGATTTTGAACAGTTGTGAACAGAAATTATACTTTAACAAATCAAATTGAAATAACATTTTCAAGAGAACTCCTTATATATCAATCAAAATATAAATATGTACTGAAATAATTATTAATTGTGCATCTACGGCTAGATACGCTAGTAGGTCACGACAGTATCCTATAAAAGTTTCTTATAAAAGTACAAAGGGGACAAAAGTCAACAGTTTCAATAATATTAAACGAAATTGCCGTGATGATACATAATTAAGTTTTTGAATGTCATCATCCTCGTACAATACGCATGGATTATCTGTTCTTCGACGTGCGTGTACTGCCGTAATTACGTATCATTATCATTGGGTGAGCCGAAACCTTTACATTAATGCCAAAAACTCGGATAGCATCGACAGCTTGGTATAAAGTAAAATCTTTTAAACCTACTAGCTTAAGACTGGTTTTCCTAACGTGTTTTATTCCAATCCAAACCAGTACTTCGGTGTAACAATAAACGGCGGCGGAGTAATACTTTAAAAAAAATTGTTAGTTGAAAGATATTGGTCGTCTAAGGTTTTTATTGCGTCGGCATCTTGCAAAACCAGTTTCACATATTTTATGATGTGGTGTTGCACATTACCGCGCTATGCCTCGTCAGTACACAATACTCGAGCGAGGCACGAATTGTGAATGAGCACGCCCATATCAACTAATACTCACTAACTAGATAAGAATTCTATAGCGGTTTAATGAAATGCTTTTTGTCGGACTAACTGTATACATCTTTTAAATGTTTATAAGCGTGGATAGAATTAAATATATCGTTGTGTAATGTTTTACAGGGTCGGTAACGCGAGAAATATAGCCCACGTGTTGCAAGTGTCTGTAGGTTACGAACCAATTTCCCTAAAGCGAACCGTATGTTTGTTTGTAACAATAGTGGTAAATAAAAAGTAGATAAAAAGTTAGTGGATTTGTTTGGGTAATTTACTATTGACAAAAGGTTTTCTCAGAAAAAACTTTTGAAAAAATCCCATCTTATATATTATTTACACGTTAAGTATCAACATTTATAATAAAAACTACTTATTAGTGCTCGACATCACTTGCGATTACGTTGGCTCTCTGTCTAACTCGACTAAAATTATTTTCAAACAATTAGATAGCACTGTTATGCAACCATACAATATAAAGTGATTGAACGCTCGGGGTAGTAGGTGAAACGCAGATAGATATCGTACACGATGATACAGCGAAAGATTGACAAATTGATATGTAAGGACAGCGTTTGAAAGAAGTAAGCGTCGGGTCACTATCAAACAAACCAGATTCAGTCACGCTATGTTAAGAGTGTCAATGGTTTTTTTACGTAAAGAATTAACCGAAGAGGTTTCGTCATTTTTATTTTATTTTACAAGTCTCCTTTTTTGGTATACTTACAGGTTTGTGATCATTGGTACGATTTTTTAATGGGTGACAACAATGCTCACACAATGGTGTTAATAATGAGTGCACACTCCTTTTCTCTCTCCTTCTGTCACTCTTGTATGCGAAGTCACTAGTGACTATTTTCACATAAAAAAAACGGCGAGAAATGTAAAAAAGACAATAATATTAACGATATTTTTTTTATCGTAATGTATTTTTTTAAGATCACCGTGAGATTAAAAACCACACACCTGCTATTACTTTTAAATGAGTTTTCGTATAGAAAGAAAGAGGAGGATTTCGTTTCTTTAAAATTTAGTTAGAAAAGGAAGTTTCGATAATCTTTGCAATATTACCATCATCGACTGAGGGTGTTTTCCACGAAGCGTTGAGTGAAGGGTAATTCAGGAAACTATTCGTGCGAGCATGATGTTGGCAAACTTAAAATTACAGATTTAAACTAACTGCGGCGGACATTAAAGCCGTCTGCGCGGAATGCTATAGAGCCATTGTGAACGAAATCATCTGTTGTCTCGTTTTCACCGGTGATTCACAACACGAGAAATTATTCTTGTCGGCTTATTTAGACAGGTTACGAAATTCATATTAGATTATTTACGTTTATTGTATTCTTTGTTTTTGATGAGACTCGATTTGTTAATTAACTATTTGTTTTGAATATGTTTGTCTGTTTTATTTTATAACAGCAAAAAAGTTGATTTTATAAGTTTTTTTGTTTGTCTATATACATTTTCCTTTATTTTAATCTTTTAATAATGTTATCTTCTTACAGTACCTGGATATAAGACTATCAATAAAAACAAAATTAATAGTATTGCTGTTGTTATCGTAGATAATTCGCGTATTATAGTCGAGGGAAACTAAAACGATAGCACAGCGAATTAAAAAATATGATAAATTATATCTTTGAACTATTACATGCAACTCTTCCAAATAGCAACGCCTAAAAAAACCCAGTACGTATAGCGAGGAAGCGAGGGACCGCTAAATATATCTACAATCAACTAAAAAGTATGTAGCTTAACCAAGATATAGATAAATTATGAATATATATTATTTTACGCAAATTTTGCAGCGAACAAAATAAAATTTGAAAAAGTTTTTGTTTTGTTTTTCAAGATATAGATTTGAGGGAGCGCGAGCGCAGTGTTCTCTGTTTAACTTTTACAAATTAGGTTTTATGTTTTCATCGTCATTTCATTTTTCAACCTAAATAGTAAATATGTTGTTGTAAATGGCATGAATTATCTAGACAGCATCCGTCAACGTTCAATCACATTAGCCTAGTAAATGGAAAGGTTCAATACAAACCATCAAACACAGAAGCCTTGCAATGCAAGTGCGTCAATGCCCACGCGTTGCAGTCTTTTGTATCGACAGCGTTGCGCCGCGTGCGCGCCCTTATGCCTTCAGCAATAAGGTGCCAAATTAAAGGGGCGTGTGGCCTATAGTCTGAGCACAGACTCAATAAATCTCTCAGTTTGACATTTATCTTTAGACGCGTCATTTACGCCTTTGTGCCTCGTTAACTGACATTTATTTTAATAATAACATTTTGAATCTTTCTCCATGGTGCACACTGCACACTGTATACCACATGTATAAATTATGAATGTTTAAGTATTTAAATTAAACTTTAGAATCTGAATACAAAGATAAATGTTTAACGAAACTTGTTACGATGGTTTTGATAATTGGCAGTCGTATTAGAATAGACTCTAGAAAAGTATTTTATAAAAATTTGCTAGGTTAGTTAGTAACGACGTTTATCTAATAAGACCAACTAAATTGTTGTTGCAAGAAAATAGCTTTGGGTTCGGCAAGTACGTTCAAACAGGTTATGCAAACAAAAAAAATGGAAAATTTTAAGACATTCGAGATTTTGATCTCGATTCGAAATCGATTGTGTTCGAGATTACTGATCTTGTTCTTAATTTTAGTGTGTCAGTTACTTTTAAGCAAGAGCTTGTTACGGCAGCTTTAAAGCGACACTTGATAATGAAAATTCCAGTAAGTAGGTATGTTAACATCTTTCGTTTCGGCGAATACAACTTATATTTGTTCTCCATCATTTTATATAATTATAATTGATATGTTAATCTATCAATTACTTGTTATTGGTATAAGATCAGACAGACTGGTTCATTGTATATTAACACGTAAGAAACTATTTGTGTTACTTAACATTAATTTAAATATATTGATTTTGAATGTTGCAAATAGGTCTGGCCAACAGAGACTGATTTATGAGTGTAAAGGTCAGAGGAGTCAGGCCATTGCTTGGGAACATACGTACTTCGCGGACCAGGTAACACCTTATCGCGAACGGTAAACTAGATGAAATTGTGAGTGAACAAAACATCATATTGAACTTCAAAAGCATTATACTTTTTTAAGTAGAACACAGAATCGCATGTTATTCTGCTAACAATTAATTTAAGTAGTTATAATAGTAAAGAAGGCAGGGCTTTTCCAAGTAGCTTTCCGAAAATAAACAACAAACTTGACAATTCACAGCTTAGTAAATAGCAAGAAACGTTCTATTGTAGATCTAATAGAACATTCTTTCGGTACGTGACTTGTGACGCTCATAGTTAATTCCAATAAAAATAAAAAAAAGGATTATTTTTATTGAAAAAACGTTGCTCAAGTCGGAAACTCCAATGGAACGATAATAATATAGTGTCAGTGGTAAAGTGGAACAAGGAACTCGCGTAGTTGGCGATTGGTACGTTGAACCTCCCCGGAGGTGTGGGTGCACGCACACGCAGGCGTGCGCGTACGCAGCCGCGCCGGCCATGGACACTACACCCGGCGCGCGTGTGTTCGTCTAACTTGTATGTGTCGGTGTATTAATCTGATTCATGGCACTCGTGATACGTCGGTACTTGTGGCGGCGCATGATGTCTTAGCCACACTGACTTCAAATATTTGGTAACCTTACCTGTTCCATTTAAATTCAAATAAATGTCATTTAGTACAATACTCGAACATTTACTATTAGTCATCTTGCAAGTTCTCATCTTAAGTTCAGAGTAAAGATTTCTCAAAAACTCGATAAGGATAAAATGCCACGAAGTATAAATTTTATCATTGAATAATAACGTTACAGATAAGATACACGATACCTTACGATTCTGATAGTCACGACTCTAAACTCCGTTTCTAAGCTCGGAAAAATAGAGAGAAAAGACAAGTAATAAACAAATGCGAACAAACTGCTGTTAATACTAATAAACAGCATTCGTAAAATCGTTTATACTGGCTGGCACTTACCTAAATAGGAAGAGCATTTTAAACGGAATCGCTGAAAAGCAGTTCTCTAATGGCAATTATTATAATAAAAATACTTCATGACGTTTTTGTTTTTATAATTAACAGTACAAAGTTAAAAATAGCAAACACTTTCTTAATTTTTGCACCAGTAACGACTTTTGTATGTTTATCATTTAATCTTAAATACAGCTTCAGAAGTCTTGACAGCGTGAAGATTATGAATATATGCAAATTGAAATGCATAGTGAAATGTCGTTTCTGTGCCGATTTCCATTTCGTAAATGGACAAGACGAACATAATTTGGCATTTCTAATTTTCTTAGCCATTGTAAAAATGTTGTTAATAGGAAAGACAAACCCAGATCACAACAATAATTTCGTAAATATTGTATTCAATATCATACAATACCAACGATTTTATCATATTTTTCCACATGTATACGTATAAAATTTTTATTTGATTCATGTTTTGAATAATAAATAACCATCCCACAAATTTCTTAGGTGAAAACCTCAGAAAGTAAGATTAAGTTGTTAGACATATCGAATATCGCTTCAAAAGCCTTTGGTATCGGTTGTTGTTGTTAGACAGCAATCGTAAACACCCACCCGCAATTGGGTCATAAGCCACCATACCGCATTAAGCCAGCATGTTGGGCTATGGTCTAATTTCTTCTTGTTGTATTATCGATGCAGGATTGTTTAAGCCTAGTTGTGGAGCCTTTATAGGTTGATGATGATGAGATCAAAAAAGTTGGATTGTTTTGCTTACGGACCTTAAGGCCGTAGCCACACCTAACGTAGAGCAGGAGTGACTCAGATCCACGCGATTACTATGACAAAGAGCTTTATGACGTTGACCCACTGCTGAAATGTTTCTGCTCTCTTTTGGTGTAGCCACAGCTTTAGTTTACTAACAACAGGTGCGATTAGTTTTAATATGTAATACAGGTGCTACTAAAAAATATATTTGTGTTCTATGGTACTTTATTTGCCCTAATAACGATTATATATGTGCAACCTACTGAAGTTTATCATAGATCCATAAGCAAAATAAGTCCATTGTAGCAGAAAAGTGTGCCACGGTGGCCTATTAGCCATATATTAAGATCAAACACTATATAAAATGTCATTAACTTCGCTGTTTCATTTAGAAGTTTTCGAGGTGGTTCATTCTTGTTTTATGGTGGTCTATCTGTTTAGTGGATTAAAACCTTTTCCTCCACTTTAATTCGGCGTCTCTTTATTAAAAAGACAATAAAAATCAAAACGTAGACCCGCCGATAAATAAATTATCAAACCAACTATTATGTACGCTACATGTTAATTGGAATTCTTATTAAAAAAGTAAGACGACCGGCAGCGGTAGCACAAAATAAGGAGACTGCAGAAGGTTAGCTTCATACAAACAAGCACTCGAGCAACGCCCTCATAGACAACCTCTTACTAGCTCGTTTTATGTCCCCACTGAGGGGCACGACTCTTCCCCATGGATGGATAGGGAGCACGGGTCATAAACCACCACGCGGGCCCAGTGCGGATTGCGGCTTTACGTGCCTTCCGAAGCGCGGAGGAGCTCGACATGATAAATTTTTGGTCACCCATCCGATGACCGGCCTTTGCAAAAGTTGTTTAGCCTAAGCAATCGCAGACCGGGTGCGCTAACTACTGCGCCATCGAGCTACTCTCTCCTTCGCGACAACCTCTCGCGGACACAAAATATCGCAACAGCTGCGCTCAGTCTATTCCGAGCTGTTCCGAGATCCGTGTCCCCGTGAGGGTCTATGTGTGCGTTGCTCGAGCGTGATACTTTCGTGATAGCTTACCTTCTGGGTCTCCTTATTTCGTGGCGGCAGCGTGTTACGCCGCACGGGCCGATTGCGACAACCGCCCGGGCCCCGTCCTTGCGCGTTGCCCAACGTAAGTGCTGCGTACCGTGTGTTAGCCGCATCGCATTAAAAGCTTTCGTGCACAATATAAAAACCATAATAAAAACAACAAGTAATTAAAGAAGGCCGTAATTGTTTTAAGTGTTATGCGACCGAACGGTTAGGCCGAATCTATTTGTGATTGCTGACCTTTTTAGTTTCGACATCGGTGCGTGTCGGTACACTTGGTGATATGATTTTGATATTGTTATCGTGAATATTATGTTTTTTGTACAATAATTAAGATTATTTTACAATCCAGTTAAATTGAATAATTATTTTAAATGATCAGTTATGCATATTACATTTAGGTACTAAGTACTTAATAAATAATTATATAATGATTTATGAAATAAGTACATTTAAACTTTCGCGTTCCATTATAAACAAAGTACATAACGGAGTTTAACACAAAGTACTACTTGGTATTCTAGGCATACCTTTTTATAACTAACGATTCGACTGGCCGTAAAACATAATTACTTACAAGAAGATTTGGATAAGGAAAAAGATAATATATTTGTTTTTATCTTCTGTTTACTTTACATTTGTACAGGTTAAGTCACATAAGTTAAGTACATTGAACTCCAAAATGACATTCGGTTAAAATGACTAAGCTCTCTCGTGTATGCGAAAAAAATATTTTTGCATCTACTTTCTGATACTCTCCTGGTTTCTTACAATTTTTATTTTCAATAAATTACGATGAATAACGTACAGATAATATTGAGAATTTAAAACGGTTTGGAAAACAGTAATGATATGGGGTCCTTCAAATGAGGCGTGAAGACCTTGTGGGCCGGCAGAGTGAGGGTGACTGCTGCTGCGTTGTTTTCACGTTGCACCAGTTTGTCTTCGCGTCTGGACTTCATTTCCACTTAAAATCAGGTGGAATGGAGTCATTTGCCGAGCTAAGTAAAAAAAAGTAAACAGTGAACTAATTTCGATAGCCGACTGTACATATCGCGCACGTAAGTTGTTCTCGTAGTTATTATTAACAAGTGATATTGCGCTAGGGAATGCAATTTATAGATAAATGTCATTACTGACGCGATAAAAGCCGATCACAATCTGCCCCGAACAATGCGAGGGGGTCATGCCGCGAACGCACTGATTATTTCCTGGCATGACGGAGGCCGATTTTAAATTATATTTGTATCTGTTAATTAACGACCTTACAATTAACAAAATGTTATAACTCGATTGCTTAACTACCACTTAACATGAACAATGAACATGTTTTGACATTTAAGATGTACTCTGTATTTAAATAATTTTATTTGAAGCGTTTCTTCTCTATTTTATATTATATCATTTATTATTTTGTTAAAATATATCCAAGTCATCATTGTACATATTAAACTTTAATAAATTTTTTTCTGGATAAACTTATTGACCTTGAATTTATAGGCTGTCGAATATAATTTAAATACATTTTTTTAATAAGTTTGAAGTTGCTGAAATAGCATCCACGCCTAAAGGTTAATGAAAACGATTATATATACATAATATTGTATCGCACATTAATCATTCGAATTAGGTATGCAGTTCTTTTTTGTGTTCTTTTTATAATTTGTGTTGAATAGTTTATATAGATTAACTTATCCTTTAAATAATAAATGTGCAAAGTTATAACTAATTAATAATAAAGATAAACGAATAGTCATACGTTATTAAAAAAAGCATTATTTATAATACTAGTTATGTACTAAAGTTAACTTTAGATTTAGCTTTTTCTACTTTAAAGCGTAAACTTGTTTTTTTTCAAATCCATGTTTTCAATATAAATTGGTCAAGTGTTGCAATGACAGTATTTCTATAAAGTATAATCAAATTTTATTATTGTTCTATAAAGCTACTGCACAAAAAGCATGTACCATTTTTCGGTAGTCTGAATTCGAGGCATTTATCTGACGGATTCCGTAATATCCGTTAGGTTAGGACTAATTCAATGCGCGCACACATCGAGGCGCGGCGTGCGCACGCACACACGCGGCGCGCGCACACCGCGGTGCGCACGTGCGGGGCGGCGGCGCGGCGGTGCGGAACGGGTCCGGCCGACCTGCGAGAAAGAACTCAGCCAAGGACGCCGGGCTAACGGTGCGCGGCCCGCCCAGGATTCTATTCCTTTTTCGGGATATCTCTTTGACTCCCACACAGATTATCTTTATCGTCTCTTGTTTAGAATGCTGATCAGTTTTTTAGGAGTGTCTTTGACACCTTCGACTTTTCTTAACGATCGTCTTATGTTCGGAACGTTGATCAGCTTTTAGGGATAGTTTGACTCGCGCTGTTTATACTCGTATTAGTGATCGTGTTTTTTTTCATGTTTATTTGCTTTTTAGCGATGTCTTTAACTCCTTCAGCTTTTCTTAACGATAGTCATTTGTTTAGAATGCTGATTAGTTTTTTCTGGATACCTTGGGCTAACGCAGTTTATCTTTATGATCGTTGTTTAATGTTGATCAGCTATTTCGGGATATCTTTGACTCTCCGGGGAAGAAAGAAAGGAAGGTTGGTTACAGTCAGCTGATGCTGTTGACTTCTGGAGATACTTAATATGTTATATGTTTTTGTTATCTCTTTCACGCTACGTTTGTAACTGTGTCTGTTTTAACACTTCTTGGAATAATCGTTCTATTAAAGTCAATTAGGGATATGTAACGAATTAAGATAGGGAGACAAACATAGAAAAGAGGTTTCCAAATAGTTTGTGCTTCATTGTCTTTTTAAAAATTTCTAATCCTGACCTATCGTAATCTTTTTCTTGCAGAACGTCTTTTATGCTGCTTTATTTCATTTCTTTTTAGCATTAACTAATGGCATCATCGTTAGATTATTAACATAAGTGTTGCGTGTTCCCATTGATATTACTTATCGACTCATTGTAGTCGGCGTGTGAATTCCATTTGCATCCAACCAAAGAGCTGTATCTTAAATAAGCGTGTTTTCCTTATTGTATCTACCTTCGTTTGCCCCGTTAAACTGTTACTTTAAATGATGACGATACTGTAATGCAACGAAATCAAAAGTTCAAGGTGAAACAAAAAAAGTTTTAGGTATGCAAATATTTAATAACCTTTTATAACAACTTCAACTTATAAATGGGTTCGCACCTTACTCAGCAATGACTATGTCTAATAGGAATCTTGTAAATACCAAAGGTGGCTCGGTGGTATTACGATTTGCAAAACAAAAATGCCGATCGATTTTGCTGGCATCATTAAAAGGCTAATCCACCGACCTATGAGAACATGATCGACGTGTCCTAAATGAAGCATAATTCTTCACAAAATCCAATTTTAAGTTCCTTCGTCCGGCCATCGACCCTAAAAACCTTATTGTCTATCTCGCTCTAATACCTTAAACGCTATAGTTACGTCTCGCAATCACGAATACCGCTGCTCTGTCTGTATTTTGTTCCATTACGGCCAAGAACAATGAGTGTTTGTGGATGGGAGCGCGGTCCTATGTCTATGCTGGTCGCGCCCGCGCCCGCCGCCGCACCGCGAGCGAGACGGCCGGCGTTCACCGCTCGCGACCTACACGAAATGTTTCGGATTCTTATTGGGCCGCGGAGAGCTTAAAGATGGCCACTCGAGGACCGTTTTCTCGTTACGATAACCTAATTTTGTACCATTACGTCGGTAGTCGTTCAGCTTAATATCAATAAGGCAGCTCCATTAAGTTCGAATGTCAGGAGGTAACGCGAGTAAAAAGACGCCGACCTCGCGGAGTATGTTCGCACGGTCCCCCCGCGCCCGCGCCCCCTCCCCCTCCTCCTCCGCCGCCCCCCTCTAACCCCGCCACTAGCGGCGGGTGATTCAACTGTGTTCGGAAATGGCGAAGGTTTGCCGGACGTAAAGCTGACACGGAAATACCTTCAGGCGCATGCGTGTTTCCAGGTATTATATTAACACTTTTAAGAATATAGAACTTCAATAGAGACCCGTTATTGCAATAAAAGCCGGGCGATAATAAAAATACAATTGCGTCGCTTTACGGCAATCAATAGTATAATTAATTCCGTATCGTGGACCACTTTTTTCGAAGTGCTTACATATATCTATATGTACATTATTTTATCGCATCGTGTGATATAAATAGGAACACGAGTCGAGGAAATAGTTGCATTTATTTAAAAAAAAAGCCTTTAGTAGAAGGGATTCTCGTAGCGTACAATAGACATCAACGCGCTACACATTGCACAGCTACGTCTGCGCTTGAGCAAGAAAGCTTCTTTAAAGTATCTTTATAAAATTCGTTTTCACTAGACGTGTAAATCATAATCTTTTTATTTAGAATAATCTATTTACTACGTAGTTTTATTAATTTAAATGCATACTTAGCTTTATTTGGCGTATTTATGTAAATGTAAAGTTAATTGCATAATTAACAAACTAGGAACACTTGCGGCTACTTAATGCAATTTTACTTCCTTAAACTGTCCAAAATCGTTGCCACCCGCTTTATTAGTAGTTACTGCATGTACTCGAAATATAAATTTGTAAGTAATTGCAGTTGACAGGTGTATCAATTTTAAGTAAAATTTCATAGAAGCTTATCAATCAACATATTTACTGTCGAGCGATCATTTGAGGAATAACATTATATTATTGCTAAGTTATTCTAATGTTACGGTTTTTGAGGATGATGTAGTTTTTTTGTGAGAGTTTGCTGATGCCCCAGACAACAGTTTTAGCGTCAGATGGGGCAGCGCTTTGCTGAACATGCAATTCTTTTAGCGCCCATACATAACGTCACGTATCGGCCACATTCAATTGTTCTTTTACGTAGGTCCCACACTGTTCAGCACAGATCCGTCTCTCGTACGAACAAGAAAATATATAATTTTAACAATAGTTATATTTGTCATAAAACCTTATCCATTCAATTTAAGTTAAACATGTAATATCAACTTAAATAATAATATGAAATTAGTCTTCATGTAACCACGGACGGTTCAAAGTAAAATCATATGTAATTTATACGCGAGTAAATTTGTAATAGGTAAGTGTGTCATATCAATGTGTATGTAGTGTTCGCGTAAAATTAAGAAAACAAAATGTTACAAAAAAGTTAATGTTCATTAAACCAATACCTGATTACTGACATAACAACATTTTAATGTTCATAATTTTACAAGAAACCTTCTCTATAGCTTAGTAAATAAAATAAAGTCGATCTACTTTGTATACACATAGTAATCTCCTAGCCTTATGAGGCGCCCTTAGATTCTCCACTGTCGACATTCCAGCCACGCCCCGGAGAATCTAGTAAGGTAAAGAGACATTTCCCCGAGGAAGTGATGCTTACTCTAGATAATCGTCGAGATTGTATGATTACTTGAGCTACAGGATCATAAGATCAAAAGATTACTGTCATTTTTTTAAGGCAGCAAAAATGTCAATGAAACACGAGCTTTTATATATTTCGGTATACAAACATTAAAGTTCGTTATTTATCAAACCAATAATCCATTCTAAAGTAAATTTGTGCTTATAGAAAATACGGAGTAAGAAGATATAAAAGCATTTTCCACTATGAAAAGTTTTAATTCGCATAATTCTCGCATAACGTCTGAATAGTATGTAAGTAGCCTGATTTTAACAGGTTATGTACGTGGAAAATGACAGAATCGAGCCACTTTAACATAATTGTGAAAAATCGAGTGACGTACGCATAATTTTAACAACTTCCCTGTCCCCTGTCACATATGATAAAATTTGGCAAAATCAGACTACCAACAAATTATTGAGTCGTTATTGAATTAGCAGACTTGAAGCCACGTATGTTTGATCACTACACTACACTTGGAATGAGAGTTTCATGCAGTCGGCTCTCGGGCCACAACAAACAGCGTAGTAAGCCTCCGGTGGCGCGCCGGCCGACTTTTTGCGCGTGTAAACTTGACTTTGAGCCGCGACTCCCTGGCTGTCATTGACATTTTTCCGCGTTAATCGCAACGCGGATTTCACTATAAATCCTGTTCGGTTTTTTGTCACTCCAGTACCTATGCCTCATAACACTTTTTTGTTATTTAATCAATCACACAACCAATTTCTTTAGTGGCCTTACAATTTTTTCTTTTGCCTAATTACTTATTCACTCTTTGTCTAACTAAATTAGTAGTAGCAGTGAAGTAATTACCTTAAATACTGTCCCAAAAACTTGCATTATAGATATCAAGTCATCTCTAGGTACTTCACAAATGCCGTTCCTAAATTCGGCTTGGAGATCACAAACTCAATTATTATTACTATTATCACCAAATGGAGACTTGTTAGCATAGCCATATTTATTAATAATTATGTCACTTTGCTGTAAGAATCCCGAATACAAATAAATAAATAGTTTTAAAGAAATAGAATCGGCAGCCTGAGTGATGAAACTAGTCTTTACATCTATTTAAGTTATTATGACACGGTACTTAAGTGATCAGCGACTTTAATTACTGATTTATACCGAGACTTTGGTTTCAAATATTATCTGCTTGATGTCTCTACTACGATAATCTTGTGTATTATGAACTGTTGTCCTTACTTTATTTTCATTTATTTACTTTAGTCGTTTACTTTATTCCAGGCTTAAGACGCTGAAAATAACGCATGAGGCGATCAGCACACTCTCTCTTAAAGAAATTCTTTGTTATTAAGAAGAAGTAAAGCCGGCGATAAAAGTTGTATCTACAATGGTCTAATCAAGAGTGCTCAAGACGACCCCCACTAACGGTTAAAGTTATTTTCGATCATTCAATGATGTGTAATTCTTTAGAGTAGTTTACACATGTCAAGCGTAAGCAGCAGCATAGTAGTGACGTGTGACCTTAGCAATCTACTCGTATTTTTATTTCACGCTACTTCAGGCGTTCATGCTAGTGAGATTAAGTTTCCAAATTCTTTGCATAGCACAAGTGATATTCAATGTTCAGCTCGGATTGTAAAAGGCCTGCTTACTACCAGAATTCACTTCACTTCAATTTCTGCTGTGTTTTTAAGGTATAAAATATTTTAATAGAAATATAGAAATAATCTTTATTAAAAGTTACATACTATTTGACAAGAAAACAAGAGTATACATGCCAAAAAAACAAAGTTGCCAGCGGTTTCCACACTAGGACGAGCCTGATTTGTGGAATAGTAAGATAACTTTCTTATCATCATCAAACATTTGTAAAAATTAAGGAATCTAATGTTAAAATAAATTAGTCTTAATATATTAATTGGTAGAAATTATTTTACTTTTTATTAATCCAATTACGTATAGTCTTTTTTAATATCACTATACTCTATGCAAAAACAAATAAATCCCTCACGCATTGCCAATTAATGTTTACTTCCCCAAAAAAACTGTAAAAAGAGAAATTTGAATTAAATGGTTTATTATTCTAAAAATATAAATAAATGGTTCTATCTAGAGTAAAAAGATCAATGTTAAAAATTAAGCATACATTTTTCATATAATTTGACACGCTATAAATCTGCTAGTTTATTTTACTTACATATGTATTATGCGATATATCCTTGACTGGTTCAGTCAATAACATGAATATAATCAGAATAAAGCAAATTTGTGTTGACTTTGTTTTCGTTCCACATTTATTTTTGTTTTAAAAGTCATTACGATTGATGTCGATAAGCATTGATATTCGTGACTGCATTAGCCTATTTTTTAGTATTTGCCTACATTATCTCACGCGTGATTTTATTGTGCTATATTATAGATAGAAATCACATAATGCGATAAGCACTTATTGAGAAAAAATACCATGAGTACATCTCGGCTTCATAAAACGAGAGCAAACCACGCGGGCGCCGCTCAATCTTTGTCATTGTGTAGCAAATTAATCATAAGTGAAATTCGGCGTGTTCATCGTACTTTATTTTCGTAATAGACGGCTACCGAAATTTTTTTCATTGCTTTTTCTACCCACTTTAGAAAGTTTTATTGTTTTTCTATTAAATCTTTTTAGACTACCTACTAAGTTATTTAAACTTACTTTGAAAGACAAAAAAAAGGTCTCATAAAGCATGTGTTCGTGTTAATGTCTTTTTTACTGTATTGTGTTTTTTTGTTATCATCAGCCTGTAATGCTGCTCACAATCAAAGTTAGAATACGCGAAGTCGGTTCACATCTTAAACTACACGCAAATAAATAATAAAAATACGGTTTTTGACGTGGCTCCTCAAAAAATTATGTTAATATGTAACCTATCACAGAATGACAACATTTCACAAACAACTATACAGATAAAGTTTTTTTCTAGAAGACAAATGACTCTGCTCTGCCTGATGATAAGCAGAACCAGAGTCCAGATTTTTGTGGTGCAACAAAGAAATAAATCACCAAATTTCTTCGTTCGCGACGGAATAGTTGCCACAGTAAATCGGTGACAGCGCGCGTGGTCCTGTAAAGGAATACTTGAAAGATAAAATAGAAATCGGATCAATGAGTCGGGTTCTATCACGATACAAACAACCTCATATACTAACCACTACATTTTATTACCTCCCATAAACTCAAATAAGTGCCAAAGCTAGACAGATTATAAAGTTTCACATTAGTCTTTCGAAGAACTACGATGTTTAACGTGGTTAATGTTTACATTGATTATAAGCTTTAAGTTGAAGGTTGTTAAGGTGCATCTTATGATATTAGTTGTTGGGTATTACATACATTTGGCATCTAATCCACTAACGATTTACGGGGAAACGAGGTGCGTTTCGCAAAGCTGATTGCGGAGGTACGAGATTGGTTCTCGCGTGTACCGTATCTAATTTATCACAAGTGCGCATCAGTGCAACAGCCAATGCCGCTGCGCCGTGCGAATCGCCTGCGACGGGTTGCAGGTGTCAATCGCATGCATACATTATAGCGCAAGAGATAGCACTACTACTACATACGACTAAACTGAGTTTGAGTGACTGAGTCTTTGAAGCTCATAAATATATCTTAGTGGCACTAATGTTCGATACATTAAGCCCAGTGAACGCCACCAGTTTTCGTTGCCATAAAATATAGAATTACATTGAAATTTTTCTAGATGACAGCTGGGAAGCAAGTGGTCTTTTGTATTCAATTGTTGCTTAAGCCAAACATCAGTTGCTGACCTTTATTTTTATGATTAAAGGATAAAAGTGTCGATCGCTAGTTCCTGTCGAATACCGGTGCTACTACCATAGTAAAGAGCTGATACTTGTGTGGCTAAGTGTCGGTCCAGATGGCCAATGGTCTGACTCGAACTCGCGTCACTGCAATTTGTCAGCGTTTCAAACTGCGGTCGGTGATCTTTGTTGACTCGTTATGTGTGAATTATATGTTTTATGTATGAGTGTCCACATTTGGGCGCGCTACAAACTTAGCTTTAGGGCGGCATGAACTGGAATCTTAAATCTAGATTAAATTTTGTATTTTTAGTGCATATTTGGGCTCTATCTATCGGTTATTATAAACTGGAAACTTCAATTAAAATTGTGTACATTCACTAAAACTCATTTGTTTTGCTGAAGAATATATGTATAAAGATTAAGAAAATTAAGATCAAAATACTGTTAAGCAATCAAACGGACCCTGTCTCTAGGACCATAATAGGAGGCGGCGCAATGTATGCGACCCGGCACGAAGCAAGTGTGGTTAGTGAGAGTGCGCGTTATACCAAATATTGCCACGGAATATTATACCATCCATGAATATTCAGCATTAGCATGGCACTGCTATTTAAATATGGTTGGGATCAACATTCGCCGTAGCCTTTGTAACGTATTGGATTTGCAATTACCGAAATAACTTCACAATCACAATATTCCTAAGCTCTTTCCAAATTCTACGAAATAATAACTCAATCAAGAGTTGTAACTAATGAATACTGTTGTTATCAGAAATAAGCGCTACGTATAACCTTATGTAGATTAATTAACTTTGCTTTAAATGTTTACTCACATCACTAAAATTGTTCCATTTCCATTAAAACAGCATGCCATATTCATAATATACAGGATATGTCTCCAAGGCGAACCGTAGTCTTTACATCCTTGTTTACATATTCGTTTGTTTTTTAGAGCACTTAATATTTAAGTAATAAACGAGGAATTTACGGAAAGACATAAATGTAAGTTCAAATCCTGCACTTCCAAAATGATTTGTAAAAATGCAAAATACAAAAGCCCGATTTTGGACTCATTCGTTTTATAATTCATTAATTAATTCTATTTTTTTTAAATATTAATTTTTGTATATAATATTCATAATTCATATTCATAATTTTTGCATATGTTTATTCATTTTTACGTCTATAGATATTTGAGACAGCGTTTAGTTTTAAGATAAAAATATGGATTCTTTCTTACTTTGATGTAAGTCTTGTTGTTTGTCCTATTTAAATGAATAAACACTAACAATTAATGAACACTACCTAACTTTAGGTACCTACAATAAGGCAAATGATGACTCTGACGTTAAAGTACTACTTTAATCTGTGGTTAAAGTTATGTGTCTACATCTGAGTATAACACGAACTGTTTATTATTTAATTGTATGCCTTCATAAAAATACGTGAACCAAAGTACACGGTCCTTAAAGTAAATGTCAATAACTGGAGCACTGCAAAAGAAAGTTATTCAATAAAATTATGTTTTCACTTAAAACTCGTGGCAATTACCTTGATAAACAGTCGCTCTGCGTGAACCCTTCAATTAAAACCAACGAATCCGGTTTCACAAAAGCGTAGGTACTTGTCGTTTCTCAAGAATTATAATTTGGCTATATTCATTATGAAAGTCACTTTGTAAAATGGTGAAGAACAATTGGCATGCCAATTTTATGTCTTTTTGATGGACAAATTCAGAACCGGTCGACATTAAGTGAATAAATTAATACCAAACGACACATGTATAGGTTAAAGAATAATTTCGCAGTTTTAAAAATAGGTCGATGATGACATATTATGGAATAGGGATTGACAACAACAGCTATAATTTTAACACATTAAAAGTTCCGTTGACATCGCGTCACAATTCTTCAAAATATTATCAATTTTTAAATTTGTTTTTTTTTTAATAATAAAAAAGTTTATTTTCTCCACAAAGGTAGTTACAATTAAACTAACTACTAATTAAAGTATAGTTCACATAACCTTTGTGAGAGCTGGAGTCTATACCTGGTTTCTTACAAAACCTGTGTTACAGATCACCAGGCTCTCTGCCACCTCGGAGTGGACTAGTGTATGATACTTATAGTCATATATCTTATGATTAAATGTTAACTACATAGTAGAGAAGACTACCCTAAATATGTGTGTGTTGTGTGTATGAGTGTGTGTAAATGTGAGTGTGTGTGAAAGCGTGTGTGTATGAATGTGTGTGTGTGAGTGGGTGTATGTGTCCCAATTAAAATTAAATTTAATTAAACTTAAATTCCTGTAACCAAAGAAGCTGATTAATACTCTATTGATGAAACATAATAGTGACGACATACTTAGCTTATTCTTATGCAATTTCTATGAGAGAATATTGGTATGATAGGTGCTAAAAAGTTTCTCATGTTGAGTAGTTTGCTGGTTAGTCACCAAACTACTCAATATGAAGAAAACCAAAGTAGTAAGACAAAATTCAGCGCTTACGTCAGTCTTCCCGGTAGCATAGCGGTCAGTGCAGCCGCCCGGATTGCGGAAGACCCAGGTTTGATTCCTGGCTGGGCCGGGTGGGCGTTTAATCTTTTCACTATATTTTATAAATATTAAAAAAAGATATGCGGTACGAAGTCCGCCGGATCAGCTAGTCTATACTAATATTATAAAGAGGAAACCTTTGTATTTTTGTATGTATGTATGTTTGCAACGAATAAACTCAAAACTACTGGCCGGTTTAAAAAATTCTTTCACCATTAGAATGCTACATTAGCGCTGAGTAACATAGGCTATATTTAAAAAATATACATATAAAATACTAAAAACGACAATTTAATTTTCCAATACAAAATGATTTGTTTGTTTTGTTGTCATGGAAACCATTGATAATATTATTTTAACTCAATGATGGAAACTGTCAAAACGGTGCGAAGTCCGCCGGGTCAGCTAGTATGTTATATTTTGGCGGCGAAAACTGTGTCGAGCAGTGCGCCTAAAGTGTCGAACACAGTGCGACTACGGTACATTATACTAGTGTCTGATTAAAATAATAAAATCAACATCAGCCCACAATGTTCCTCGCGGCTAATGGAAAGTGGAAAACATGTGTGAAGATGTTATCGTCGTGTTGTTGGTGGTACGCTCCGAGCAATGCTGTTAGCTGCCTTTATTTATCTTGTGAGGAAATCAAATGCGGAGAATTAAGGACGTAAAGAAATCTGCCTTACTTAATTAATAGGAAAATATACCTTGGTAAAGAAAAGCGCAATTGATAACAATAAAAACATATTAATAATTCATAAGATTGTTAGACAAAAAAATTGCTAATTACTAAACATAACAATATTTATATAAAAACTTGACTAACTGCAGTTTCAATTTTACTGTACCGTATATTAAATATGCAATATTTATATATATATATATGTTTTCAATAAAATTATCATGTAACCTAAATATGCTCCACAAAAATAAACTGAGAAGTGGATAATGTTATATAGACATCCAGTGATCGACAGGTCAAAGAATATAAAATGTCTATAAAACATCTGTTAACTTTTGATTGATTTTGCCTCTTACTCGTGAGGTAAATTGAAAATTAATCAGAAAGTGATTTCTATGTTTAAAATCCATATTAAAGCTCTATTCAAACGTGTTCATATACAAGTTGTACGGATTTATAACTTGTGCATTCTACTGAAGAATTTTAATGTCTGGGTGTTTATTACCGGATTTTGTAATTATTTACGTAGGTACGTCTCTGTTAAGCGCATAAGCATATAAAAAATAATAAAGTGTAATAAAGATAAGAAAAGCCTGATGGCGCAGTGAATAACGCGCCCTGCTTGCGATTGTTAAGGAAAAGCAACTTACGCAAAGGCCGGTCATCGGATTGGTGACTAAAAATGTATCATCTCGAGCTCCTCCGTCCTTTGGAAGGCAATTAAAGCACGTGGTCCCAGCTGCATTAGCAGTCGTTAAAAATCACCAATCCGCACTGGGCCTGCGTGTTTTGTGCGCGTGAACGGTCCATAAACTGTGGGGATTATGATCCGTTCTCCCTATTCATCCATGGGGAAGGTCCGTACCCCAGAAGTGGGGATATTAAAAAATGAGCTAGTGACTACAGAAGATAATTAAAATACGTTGTGAAATTTGTTTAAACAAGAGACCATTTTAACCAATAACCATATTAATCAAACGTCGATAAAAATCTGGTTTATTAAGTACCTATCTATTGGTGTCACTTCGTTTTACGAGCAGGTATGCAATTTACTTCTTTAAAGATTTGCTGCATATAATTTGGCCGCATAACTTTTATGTTTTATGTTGATCAACGAATAAACAATAACTGCATTTTAAGGTACTAAAATTTAACTTCCACCTTGTCTTTATCGACACTGCCATACTGGTGTATCAGACAAAAAAACTGTACAAAAACAAGGCGATCAATTAAAAAGCTCCATTATCGATAAAAATAACGATCCGGTTTTATAGATTTAAATTGCTAACGAGAGTCACGTGTCCGCCCGGAATTGGGTGTCGGACGAGACGCGTCGTTATTCCACTTAAATTGGCAGCTGCCTCCACGCGTCCAGCGTCAGTGTGGACGGACCACCGCTAGATTTGCCCAGGACTGTCTAAATCTTTCAATGTCAACCCGCCGTTCACTGTTTACTGTTCACAATTTATCTAACTCTTTTCAGTTACCATAACAAATTTATGACGTTACATTTAATTTTTTTATGAAATGTGTTTAGCCATAATTTCCTAGTGTACACTACACTAAGAAATTATACAGAATTATATAGATAATATACAATAAAATATTGTACAAAAACATAATTTTCCAATACAAAATGATTTGTTTGTTTTGTTATCATGGAAACCATTGATATATATTTAACTCAATGAAAGAAACTGTCAAAGCGTTACGAAGTCCACCGGGTCAGCTAGTTATATATAAAAGGAAAAGAAGCCCTTTACCATGAATTCTTCCATGAATGAACTCCTGAGGAACTGGCTATCTTGAAAGCCTACACATTTCGTCATCTCATAAAAAACTGAAAAAAAACAATACACCAATTTTAATGAAATTTTCTATGCTTAACGAAAATGCACAGATAGAAAGTTAGCACAAAACATTAAAAAAACGTTTGTTCAACTGAATTTATGCGGTTTGAAACTTTCCATATGAGACTGTAAATAGCATTAATTCAGTTGAATAAACCTTCTTATAAATATATTTTCCTTATGCATAGCAAGTTACAATAAAATTGACTTTTTGGTTTTGGTATAAAAGTTTTAAACTTTAAAGTTTATATGGGATACTGAAATGTAGGTATGTATTAATACACTATGTAATTTATTTATTTATTTATTCAAAAAACTCACTGGCTTACAGTATAAGTACACCAAAGCGCCAACAAGCAATACTTTTTTACATGCATTGATTAAAAATTACATTTAAAATCTTACAAACACATTTCAAAATAAATTAAAATTACAAAAGTATAATAATTTATTATTATACTTTTGTAATATTATATATTCATTTAAGTCATCATAATTCTAGATTTTGCTAACTGTGTGACCTTTTTAAGTTCGTTAAATTCTTCGTTAAGCAATCTATTCAAGTAATTCTTTATTAAAACAAACTTATGTTTTTATAATAAGACATATTTCGTTTGGTTTAATGCCTAGTTTTTTCCTCATTCTAAATGCCTTTACCCTCTTTTTAAATCATTCTTTACTCCGATCAATCTTACAGATGATCTGAAATTTTTACATATCCAGTTAACAAAACGCTTTACCCGTGTAATCAAAATGAAATATATAGTTTTTATTTTTTTATTTTTATTTTTTATTTTAATTTCGTTTAGTGTTAGTTTCCTTACCAACATTTTATCTGTTATGGGGTTTTCTGCCTCTGTAACAATGTGTTCAAGTATACATTACTGCATTAACTTCATCATTTAAATTAGAAAACAGTAATTTGGCTTAAAGGGTGAGACTTTATTACACAGGTCAATTATCTTACCATCTAAGATAATTCAATAAAATCACTGCAATAATAAAACCACCTAGCTCTCTGATTAAGTTTATGTAAAACGTTGTTACCAATACTGTCACTTGACTTCGTTTGCATAGTAACAGCGCAGATTATAAATGGCAACCAAATGAAACACAATAGGCCTGAGTTAGTTCGGTATTCGTGGCTCAATCGCCGGTGGTCCTTGTAGTAAATCTTTTACTACGGATCTATGTTAATCGATAGGACATTAACAACGGTGTACTGGTAATGGTCAGTCCTGGTGCTCAAGGCTGTTCGGTGAAAGGACGCGAATCTGGATCATCCCAGAACCGTTGGTAAATGCCGGTGCAAATCTACACAAGTCACGGAGCGTAGCCTTCGAACGTATAAATCGGGCTTAATCGGGAATTGTCGCTTGCGTGCGCCGGTCTGACGCTAACCGATCGCGCGCTCTCGAAAATGTAGTAGTTTTGATGCGCCTGCGACGGTATACAAATCGACTTATGCTGGAACTGTTCGATTTATTAGCTAAGTGTTCGCTTAAAGACTAATTGGACAGATTTAATCAAATGGAAACTGGTTGAGGATAAAGTTCTCTTTCTTGCTATTAAATCACGGCTTCATACTTAGTTTCGTTTAAATTGATGTTCTTAAGTAACTTAAGCCCTATTTTTATTTAAGTTTGAGTAAACCCACCAAACCGCCCTGATGCAGCGTGGTAGGTCATGGTCCAATCTACATGTGCGCTGTTCCTCATGTGAGAAGGTCATAATGGCACTACCGGATTAACCTAAAGGCAAAAAACCGGCCAAGTGCGAGTCGGACTCGCGCACGAAGGGTTCCGTACTTTATGACGCATTAAAAAAAATCTACTTACTAGATCTCGTTCAAACCAATTTTCGGTGGAAGTTTGCATGGTAATGTACATCATATATTTTTTTTTAGTTTTATGATTCTCTTATTTTAGAAGTTACAGGGGGGGGGGCACACATTTTACCACTATGGAAGTGTCTCTCGCGTTTAGAAAAAAATGATATTATAACCTCAATATCATTTTTGAAGACCTATCCATAGATACCCCACACGTATGGGTTTGATGAAAAAACAATTTTTGAGTTTCAGTTCTAAGTATGGGGAACCACCAAAATTTATTGTTTTTTTTTTCTATTTTTGTGTGAAAATCTTAATGCGGTTTACAGAATACATCTACTTACCAAGTTACCAAGTTTCAACAGTATAGTTCTTATAGTTTTGGAAAAAAGTGGTTGTGACATACGGACGGGCAGACAGACATGACGAATCCATAAGGGTTTCGTTTTTTGCCATTTGGCTACGGAACCCTAAAAACGCACGTGCCTGTGATCCCCGTGTTTTCCCCGCTGAGACAGAGATTTTTGCTTAGAAGATAGGGCCCCGAAACATGAAGTGCGTAGAGACCTAAACACGGCTTAATCCGCCTCTGCATAAAGATCCCTCTGCCCAGCAGTGGGACCTCTATGGGCTGATGATGATGTTGATAACTAGTACTCGTATATCTGTCATTTAACTATAACCTTATTATACGTATAAAACTTGACATACATACTTGCTGATATACCTTACATGTGATTTAAAGCGTTGATAGTCCATTTGTTGCAGTAATGCTCTCTAGCTACACGAAGTCAGCGTCCACATCGGCTACAGTGTATGCAAACGATGTTTACCGCACGGTTGCGAAATAACGCCGCGATAGACGAGATATAGGTATTATCTCGTAAATAAGTGCGGACTAATAATGACGAAATAAATTGATGCAAGTGAGATCACGACTCTCGAGCTATTACTGATGCATCTACACCATGTTACGGCGTGAAAATCGACCGACTTGTGGAATTGCGTCCCAGCGCGCGGCGAATGGAATTTATAGCGACTGTTTGTTTTGAAAATGAGTATTACATTTTTGGATAATGTTATAATAAACATGTTTTATAAAGGAACGTTTAAACACGACAATCTTTGATGTAAAGTTAAATTATAAATTATGTAATTTTATAGTTCTGTAGTTATTGATAGTGCACGCGTAATAGGCTACGAGTGTTATAATCTTGAGACATAACACTTAGCTCTAATATTAGTGCTCAGTTATAAACGTATAACATAATTATATCTGCGTAACGCTAATAATTATTCCTTCACAACACGTAATTAATTTTGTTGAAATTACCTAAACTAATGGATCTACCATTAAACTACTATTATTTCTCAGGATTATATTACAGTACATATGACACAAAATATACAAGGAAATAAAGATATACACGCAATAGTACCTAATCAAGGGATCAAGAGCTTTAATAGCAGATAAGCGCGCGATATCTTGTGTCTAGTAATTAAGCAGATGCAAACTACAATTTATAGCCTATTTCGCAGTTCACATGTATTTTACTGCAATCAAGATAGCGTCATCGGAGAACTCATGTTTCAAAATGATCAGCTATGATAAGTTAACATTTATTTAATACGCAATGAAGTTATAACTTACTCTAAAGATTTCTCGCAACTTATTCCGTGTACAACATCAAACCATTTAAACTACGAATATATATTTTTTTATAATAGTTTTGATTATTCTGTTTGAAGTCTGCAACCTCCTTCCTTTTTTTGAACTGTGTTCTTTCTATTATAAATTCAAAGCTTGTGTTCTTGTTTTTTGCATATTTTCTCTCGCCTGTGGCTTAAAAGGAAGTTTAGGGCCATCGTCAGGAAAAATAAAATGTATGTAATGTATTTATAAAAAATGCGAGTAGGTCCTTATAAAGAAATGAAACATTTAATGGAAGTCTCTGCGTTAACTCTAGATAGCAATTTTTTGTCTAAAATTTTCATATCATGTATCCATTTGTCTTGTATACTAATAGTAACCTAAATGTTGTGTAAATACCAACCAGCTCTCACATTTTATTATTGGTGAATATGTATGTAAAATGTAGGTACTTATTAGTATCGATTATATGATGAAATATTAATATTAGATAAGTGATTGATTGACTGACATAAAATGTTAGAGTGACTTGCATCAACACTGACTAATCACGATTAATCGCCTATATGGTTTAGTGGTTAGGCCATCGGTCACAAACACAGACGTCCCGGTTTCGATTTCCACCAACCAAACCAAGTAGAGCTTGTCTTGTCTAAAGTCGTCTTGGCTACATATTATCTAAGTTAACTTAATTAAAATTTGAATTCTAATTAATTTTAATTTATTTAAATTTAATTTTAAACCTATTATGAATTTATTTTTAGATTTATTTTGATATTTAATTTATTTTGAATTGTATTTTATATGTAAAATTAGTTTGTAAGATTGTGCTGTACCCTTACAGGGTCTTGTAAGCACTCTATACTTTGTAAGACCTTTTTATACACAAGAAATGCAAATAAATGAATTAAGTTTGTCGCAATAACAATATTGTTAGTAGCATTGTTGTGTTCCGACAGTTGAGAGACAAGAAAGACAGTTCCTCAGTTGTAGAGGATTCCGGGTGAAGAGCGCTTCCAAATGTGGCATTCCATGACTTTCCATCAGGTTAGATGAAGGCCCTTCTCCTTTATGGTATAAAATATCTAATAAAATAACGTTTGATAATAAAGCGATGATAATTCAACTATGCTTAAAACACTTTGAATTTTTAAGCCAGCTCAAAAATTTAAATAAAATAAATATAACAATAAATTGTCAACCACAAAAAGTCTAGCTGAACTGCTGAAATACTTCACATATTTGAAAGTAGTTTTATGCATTACCAAAAAAGGATTGACATACGGATGCACCAGTTCGCAAAACCTGTACAATAACATTAAATTATCAGCATAGCTCAAAGTAAGTAATGGATATATGTTGAATATTATATTATGTTAATAAAAAGTAGTTGGGACACGAGCAATTAAAGCTGCATTTCAAAGTGAACGCAGTATTATCAGGCGCACTTCCTGAATAGCAACCTGCGACTCATTATGAGTTGTTTATTTGACAACTATGATGTATGGGCAGCTACGTGCGTTCTCGTGTTTGCTTCGGCTTTAGATGTCGGATTTGTATTTTAACTGTATTGCCTATATCTCAATTTCGTGCTAAACAAAAGTATTGTTTTTTTATAAAATATTATCTCATGATGAATTATGATGGTAAACCTGAATTCAGTTTTCTAAACAATAACTATTAAATAAAAAAAAAGTTTTGCGCATTAATTAAAAATGATGTTATGCAGAGGCCAATCAAAAATAGTGCATAAAAATCAGTAATAACTAGGTAAACAAGCTTAAAGAAAAACGTTTCTATCATTTTGAAGGTTTTGTGTCACGGGGCAGTATTAATTTTTTTGAAAACAACAGTTTGTTTTTAATTTTATTATTACAAACCTGGCTTTTCTAATCAGTATGTATGTAGCAACGTAGCAACATACTGATGTGCGCAGAACCTACATTTGTATATGCTTTCTGTTTATTATTTTACAATTAGTATTTTTTCTATTCACGTATTTCGTGATGGTTCAAGCATTATATTAGGCATTTGAGCATTGCCATAATGTTCTTATTTAATATTGTTAAGCATGATTTAATTCAACCACAAAACAACATCGCATACCTTTTCGGACAGTTTTAACGTATATGCGTTGTTAAATTACTACTTAATTGGCGCATAAACATGTTGCTAGCTCACCGTGAGTTACGCCGGCACCGGCGGCTTTGCCCCGCCGTCAACGCGACTAAAACTAATTGCACGAATCATCACCGTCCGCTGTTTACTTTCGTTTGATCCAAAGCTGACATTGCGCATCCATTTTCTAAAGGCACCCATCAAACGGCACAGATGCTATTTCGCCTCCGTATTGAGCGTGCTTTATTACTTCAACATAATCGAGTCCGCATGTTAACTTCCAATTAGCATACTCATTTATTTACGTCGGCCCGCTGTCAGTACATTATCTCATTTGATCTTTTATTTGTATAGCGACAGGCGCGCATCACAATGTCTATTAAACGTTAACAATTCACTTTCGAGTAAGATGCTGATTGATTTTACTTTGGTATTCTTTTGATGTGGTGTTTTTTTGCACGTACAACCAAATGCAAATATTCGAAAGTCATTTTTAAGTGTGAATAGGCTGGAGTGTACACGCCTGTCATAATATTTTAGCTGATCCGACATTAACAACTTCAATTGTGCTAACAATGAAACTGGTGTCCGAAATTATGAAGAAGATAAGCGTATCGGGAAGTTAAATGAGAACCTTGGAATGTTATTGAAAGTTCTCAAGCTACTAGACCGGAAGCTTTGATATTAAATTTTATTTTTAATCAGCTCATTCTTGATTTAATTTTTAATTATCTAGAAGATATTAATTTTAATTAGGAAACCATAAATGGAAGGTTGTGCGACGGTTGGGCACTTGCGTCAATTGCGCCTATCGTTTCCAGACATTCGAGGAACAAAAGATTAAAACGAAGGTAAGCTTACCAAATACCTTCGGAAGCAGTATTGTATTACACTTTGATAAAATTACCAGCGAGCACTACGAAACCAGAGCTTAAACATTAAGACCTCTAGAATTTATCACAATGCCACAGAAACTTTCTCATATAACTTTAAAGGCAGACTAAAGGTCTCCCTTTAGTACCCCGAAAAGGTAGTCGAAGACTGGAAAATATTGAATAAAGGTAGGTACAATGTTTCTGGACACTGGAAACGTTTCTTTGATAGTAATAATAATAATAATAATCATTTATTGCAAAAATAAAGATGTTACATAGGAAATATCCGCATATTTTACCATTGGAGGCATGCAATTTTTAAAAATATATAAATTAACACTAAAACCTAATAAGTACTTTGACATGACAAATAATATGTACCTACGACATTTAAAATTTTATTATTATTTTATTTTATGATAATTCGTGATATTGTCGTTACCTTGACGAGGAGGAGTAAGAAGTAGTATTGTTACTTTTTTTGTCACCCTATGACATCCCGCGTAAGGAAATGGAGGAAATATGTTGTCTCCGCCGATATGAAAACTTTTTACAGCGTAATAAAACAAACTATTTAAAAACAAAAGAAACATGTCATAGCTTTTTATAAAAAATAATGAAAGCAAAAACCCTATCACGTACTCGCGCTCTCGGCTCAGCGACCTATATTCGGCATGAAACAATATCGATTTCCATCGCGATAATGCCGGTTAAGGGACATTCTGCGAATAACACCGATTAAAACGCCATAAGAGAGTGAAGGTAGGTGTTTCGCGAAACCGTAGCGAACCGGATCCAAATCGGAGGGAGCGATTCTGTAACTGGAGCACACTGCCGTTGTCGGCTCGAGTGTCGCCCCTTACGTCGATAATAAGATTTTCTTTCGGGCAGTTTCTCTTTTTTGTGTATGCACCTGTGATGTAGGACAATCTCAGCTTATTTCGAAACGAATGATTGACGCTTATCGACACAAATCATATATTCGCTCGTTATTCTACGCGGACTGGTACACCAAAGGAACGAATAAACGGCTCTCATTATTGTACAATTTGATAGTAAATTACCTTTGCCGAGAAGAGTTTTACTTGAAACCTGAATTAACGATTTGCTTAAGGCTGTGCCACTCTTCGTTGTTTAGGCGTTGATTTCAAATATAATGATTTCAGCTTATATTGGTGAACAAACTTGATTTCACCCAAATTATTAAAGACATATAAACGCCCAAAACTTTTGACCTTACACCTACACACGTGGGATAAATATGTCGTGAGAAAATCTGGTCCGCTAAGCAATATAAAGTTTTACAAGCATCGGTTCATTAATTAAAAGAATGCTTAATGAACGATCTATCCAATTAGATGAGCCATTTAAGATGTTAGAGTAGGGCAAATCGGTCATCAGTGTATAACGCTGGTGCAGACGCGCCGAACGAGACTAACTAGAATGACGAGCTAACTCCTACATATTTCAGACTAGCTTAAGCTGACCGACGATACAAATTTTTCAAAATTTTAAACTACACACTGTTTTTTGCTATTTGTTGTATGACTGATAATAAAAATACTTTTCCTGGTGATTAAAATGATATAAAACTCTACCATAGCTACATACAAAACCATAGGTACGGACTATGGTTTTTTCCGTGTAAATAAATCGTTTGGACAAGTAATAAATCAATAGACATGAATATGTTCTAAAACTATATAAAATATTTTATTTGTATAGTTGAAAGATATTAGTTATTGGCGATGTATTTTTAATTAAATGTCTATGGTTTCATCTAGTGTTGAAAAAGTTTAAGTGAGTCAGATTTATCGGATTCTTTGACCTGATCAACAACCGCGTAATCTTTAATCATCAGAACATTTGTTTTTAATTAATCACGTCAGAAGCATCCCATGATTTACTGGTCGTCAATCTTCATAACATTATTTGAGCACACGGGAAATCTTTCCGCTATTGATTGAGAGAGATTATTAGATATATGAAGTAGCGATGCACTAAATAAGTCATAAGTGCTTATTTAATTTTGGATGGATAGGCAAAGCTTTATAGGTATTGTCGAAATCTCAAGCTGCGTGGGAAAATCGCTCGGCCGAATTGCCATTCATGCGCTGGACCATATTTTACGTCGAAATCGGAGGCAGTGTCGCACACTAGCGGCGGCGGCGGCGCGCTAATGTCACGACTAGATTGTGCATCCTTGCAACGCACCGCCGCCGCCATCCGCCGCGGACCGGGCCCCGCTATAAATCAACGCACACCGCAACACTGGACTGCCATTTATAATGGCCGCATGTTACACTATCTACGCCGAACGTTTATAATCTATACGTTAATTATATCGACCAGACTTCTCAAAATAATTACTAGGTTAATTGAATTGCAAATCCTATTGCATCAATTTCTTATATTATTAAGCTGCTACATTTGATGCTCTATTAAAAAAAATATGTTTCGCATCCGATAAACCTTTGAAGCTATTTGATATCTATCAACATTGCATATTCTTTAAGTAGCATTGAATATAGTAATTAACGAAATCGACGTAGGAGGTCTTTTAAACATGTACTATGTAACGAGCGAGTCAGTCGTTCGAACATACTAATGCATGTTCGAACGTCAGCGGGAAGCTGCCAGGTCGGACGTCACGTTTACAAATCGTATTTGAACCGAGGTCGTTAATTGCATTAACCGCGTGTCACTCCAGGTCCACGGCTACGCAGCAATCTGCGCAATGATCATTTTACTTCAGTTGCTATTCCGCTTGAATACATAATAATCTAGCATAAAATTGCAACAGCCAGGTAGACGAGAGAGATCAAAGGCTGTGCAAGCAAACGGTCATCTTCTGCGAAATGCCAAAGGTCGAAACGACGCAAACGAATGCGCGAGCGCAGCGCGCGGTGCGAATGGTCTGGTATGCACCCGCGCTCCCATTTGGTATGGCAAGCGACTTCTATTTATTGATCTTATGAATAGATCGGTAGCTAATTACTCAGCAAACCGAATGAATAGCTTTCGATTCATGAACAGTCGCCGTGACTCGACGTAACTAACTTGCTATGTCAGTGCTTTGGCGTAATTGTGCTTTATGATTAGTCACAACACAGTTTGCCTATAAAAATCAGTTAAGAAGGAACTAAATACCTTATTAACTGAGTTCACATACACTTTCCATAGAAAAATAATTGTGGTCAGCTGTGAAAGCAAATTTTTAACACTACGGCTATAAATATCACATCGTTCATAACATTCCTGATTGGTACGGAAGCTTTCTATCACCCGTCGATTTATTTACATTTCCTATTATCGGTATACTTAACACGTAACATTTAAGAAGTAGCGTAATCGAGAATGGATAAGAACCAATCCATCGTCAAGCTACGCTCGCGTACATTCGTCCGCGCATTTCACTCCTCCGTCAATTAGCGAACGACTTATTCGATCTAATTGATATATAGAGGCATAGCCTCCCCGGCACACCTGCACAGTATACCTTCATTCCCTTTTTCGTCCACGACAAGCGAGACAAACATGCTGCAGCGGCCAATTAAAACCGTCTCATTGTCGCTGCCCGTATCACGGCGGAGATCACAGACCGCCTGGCAGCTATAAAACTGAGCTTGCTTGCCTCTGTTAGGGCTGTCGCGAGCCATCTGTTTTTGTGACCGTACTCATAATGTATTCAGAGCTTTTGTTTAAATGGTTTTGTATTAACATAGATGTATGTACGTAAAGGAACAATATTTGGTACTTTTTTGTATTTCTCTTAGTTGTTTAGCTGTTTAAAATACAGTTATTATCCTATGTATCTAAAGTTTTTTAATAAATATTTATATTTATAATAAATAGCTGATCCGATGGACTTCGTACCGCATTTTTTTTCTTTTCTTTTTTTTAATATAGCTATGTTACTCAGCGCTAATGTAGCATTCTATTGGTGAAAGAATTTTTTAAATCGGTTCAGTAGCGTTGCAAACATACATACATACAAAAATACAAAGCTTTCCTCTTTTAATATAAATGTAGAATGTACCTGTATTTTAGATTTATATGGAAATTATGTTTCTTTTTATATATTTTTGTTAAGTATGGGTTCACGTAAGTAGTATAACGGAGTGTATTATTTGGTTCTAACAAGGAAAATGCATGAAAATAATGTACCAGTTCTTTTTTATGTCTGCTAAAGTAATTAGAAACAGCAAACAGTTTAATTCAGTTCATTGACAATCGCAGCGCTCGGCTTTAAGTTTAATTGTTCACTTATTTTCGTTAACAACCAGCGCAATTTGTAAGCTTCGCTATAGATGGCCCGTGGCGATATGAGCATTGTCCGTATTGGGGTCGTTTGAATGCTGTGTTCATTAAAGATAACAACCTAATCTGTTTTGCGCCCTATCGATATTAACACTTACAAAATAAGACACTTTTTATTTATATACATTTTGAACTTTACCGTAGACAATTTAGAAACAAATCTTTATATATATAAATCTTCTGTGCGTGTGTATGTTATTGAACTTCTTCTAAAAGGCTGGACCGATTTGGATGAAATTTTCTGTGTGTGTTCAAGTGGATTCGAGAATGGTTTAGATTTACAATTGGACCCGGTAGGCGGCGCTGCTATAGGGGTCGATCATGGGATACTTAAGCAGACGAATGATTTGTTTGTTTTGTTGTCATGGAAACGTTAACTGTCAAAGCGGTACGAAATCCGCCGGTCAGCTAGTAATATTATAAAAACTTTACGTCTATACAACACATTGATATGGTAAATTTAATGGAAATTATGTAATTCTTACGCGCGTCAAATCCACTAAACAGTATTAACAGTGTATCTACGAGAAAATATGACAGCACGTCGCCTAAGGGGCTAAATCGCTATTACCCATTGCTATGAGTTAATCGAAACGTCTCTGTATGTCTCCTTTTTCGATAGATTTACAATTAAAACTATAAATGCATACAAAATTTCATTCCACTCTCTACTGATACGAATACTAATCTAATCTACTATTTAAGGATAGGTTCATTTCTATGAGTATCTACTGTTTTAGCTAACTTATTTGACTGACTACTTTTTTGACGTGAGGTACGTAAACGTAGATACAACCCTCTAATAAGATCTATATTTTAACATTATAATGAAAAAAAATATTTTCATTATATTTAACAAGAACACCTCTAAACATTGCTCAAGATATATTAAAGTGCGCTTAACTACCTACTCCTGCAGGTTTACGAGCGCGAGTTAGGATTTGCGTTTCCCACGCTGCTGCCTGAGATTTAGTTGCAGCAGCGCCTCTACAACCCACCTATTACATTATCTACTGTACATATCCTTCGAACTATAAAACAGATCCTGTTCTTCGGACTAAAGCGATATTTCTTAATTATAGTTTTGCATAAAATGAGTTATATACGTCTCGTTTAGCTGTGTTGTATGCAATCGCAATGCAACAATATATGGGTACCAGTTTCCTAAACCGTTAAAAGCATCCGTAAAATGCAAAGCTTTATCGTTAATATACATTTTCCGCTATCAAGTATATCAGAATTTAAAATATCAACATTAAAATACTACCTAAGAGGAATTTAAGACTATAAAACTTATTAAAAAATGTTTACGAGCTGATAAGACTGACCTATAAAATTATTCATCCTAATTTATTATTACATTTGGTTTTAGAACATTTCTTATATTACTTGGCGTACTCAGGTGAGCTCGCCGACCGGCAGTGTGTCGCAATTCGGCGCACTCGTTAGCCCACATGCACGCACGCCTTCGACAGACATATCGAATTCACGGCGGATCGGGCCGGCTACTGCTGCCGACCAGCCTCACTGGCCCAGTGTTGCCAACTGTCAAATAGATTTCCCGTCATTACTGACAGATGGGATGAGATAAAAACGGACAAATTTCTCTCTCGGACAAATTTTCAAGTGGTTTGAAACAATGTTGAATAATGTTATATTATGTACAAATTTTTAAGTATCTTAGAAGATTTTGTATGAAATGTGCAGCGCCATCAACCATCAACCTTCTAGTTGCTTATTATGAAAAAATCACTATGTTCAGTTTTCGACCTACAAGTGAGTAAAGATGGCGTTATTAATAATATTAGTGTAACCTCGTAATTTCGTGGTTTGATCGAATTTTGCCAGAATTATGACCATATTTAGCAGACTTTCAAACTATCGTTGGCAACACTGCACCGGCCTCCGCACCGGATGCTAGCCTGGAAAGGCATCTTAACACATTTTACAGTTAGAAATTTATTTGAAAGATAAATGATGTGCGTTCGATGCGTTAATTACAATTATATTAAAGAAATTTCCCATTTATAATAATTAAATGTAATTCGATTTGTTTATATTATTTACATCTATCTGTTGACGAATTATCTTGTAAATGCTTATGCACAAGATTTATAAATGTACTTACAAGCGGATCGCACGACTTCGTTTGCGTAAACACCAGTGTCCCTAGATTCCGAGAGAATTTTTATAAATCCTCCTTACTGGATATTTACATCTTTTAAGGAATGCCAAACTTCGTGTTAGTAAGCTTTTAAGTTGCCAGTATATTTTATCTTTCTTCACCAACATTAATAACATTAAAAACATTAAGATTAATTGTAAGAATTTTAAGTACCCGGATATGTCGTTATTACCAACAGAACTTGTTACACTTAAACACGATATCCTATTAAGAAACAATTGACACATGAGAGAAATGAGTCACATACATACACAAAAAACAAAATAACGTGTTAGAAAATTCTTTATGTTTTTTTTTGTTTTGAACGAAGCAAAGGTCGCTATAACAATGTGCAATAAGTAAGTAGTTACGACGCAACGTAACGACCGGACACACAAACGGATTGGAGTTATCGTGATTTGTCATACATACAATTACGGTAGAAATTCCATTAATCTTTATAATTTGCGCGCCGGCCGCCGATTGCTATAACACAATAATGACAACATACTTTGATCAAAGAACTTAAAGTTCTTGCGGTCAGGACATTTAGCGTACAGTTACATGTACTGCAATTGTGCTTTAATAGCTTAGGTTTTCAATAAGTAATTATAGGAACCGTCTCTAGGATATCCCCGACATACGTACATCTATTATCCAGACGTATTGAACCCTTTGCAGGATCCGTGATCACAGAAATATTTACCTTAAGTATATATATATTACAAATGAGGAGCTCGATGGCGCAGTGGTTAACGCGCCCGGTCTGCGAGTGCTGAGGTTAAGCACTTAAAGCCGTTGGTCCCGGCTGCATTAGCAGTCGTTAACAACCGCCAATCCGCACTGGGCCCGCGTGGTGGTTTATGGGCCGTTCTCCCTATCCATCCATAGGGAAGGCTCGTGCCCCAGCAGTGGGGACATAAAATGAGCTGATGATGATGATGATGATAATGATGGTGATTACAAATGAAATTATAACTTCTAAATACTTCTGCAGTAGTGTAGTATTATTATTTCATAATTTTATTGTATCACATTATAGCAACCAACAAGCAAACTCTTAAAAATAAAGAATAATATCAAAGTATTATCTTTCAATAACATATGGTTATTTTCATGCATCACACAAATAGTTGTTGTATGTAAGTTGTACTAAAATTAGCCTCACGAATAATTTGTGATCACTACATATAAACATTGTTTCAAGTCTTTGTTCAGGAAAACAATTTAACACAATTAAATTTACATAAATATTCGCCATATGCATACCACGGTTTGTTTGCGGATATTGCAAAAGTAATTATTAACTTGATTATATTATGTACAGAAATAAACTAAATGTTCTAGCACAAAAAAATGATCTGTACGGGCTGCATCTAATAGGTAGCTAACCTACTCATAAATAGGATATGCTATTGACAATGACTATATATGAGTTATATAGTATATACTTTTTATACACACTGACACTTGGAAACGTTGCTCCAACAAAAGTAACGCGCAGTGGGCGGATGCACCATAAGACACTTATTGTTGATGTTTTAAAATAGCAGAAGGAACTGGGCCTCTCCCAGGTTTAACCACAAAGGCGGTAAAATGAAATATACTCAGATTATGAACACACTAAAGTATTTTATTCATCGACCCTTATCGTTTATTTGTTTTAGCACCGCATGTGGGTTTTTACCATTGAAAATGGTTATCAGATGCAAATCGCCTGAGACGTATTTTTGGCCATAGCTCCGAGGATTTTGGAAGAATCGAGATGGAAATTGTACCAAGAGTTGAGGAATTTATCGAGACACGTGTGAGTGTTTGAATTTTAAAAAACGACTTGAAACTTTTTTTTAGAATTATGAAAAATGTAAAAAAAACGGGTTTTTTTGGGGGGTGTTTGTATACTAAATTGTAAATATTTCTAAAAAAAACCGACCTAGGACAAAATGAAAAAAAGGGTCCTAGAAAAACGGGTATTTCCGTATATAAAAAGTGATGTAGCTTCTTTGATTATTGACCGATCGTCATAGCAATGGTGTTAAAAGATGCGGATGCAGGCGAGAAGTGCATTCAAGTTGAAATTGTGCTTTTTAAAATAACATCTTTTTTTTTTCGTAAATTGTTGTATTCATTTTCAATGCTCAGATTCTTGCGGGAACTGCGAAATCTGTGAATTTTTTTTGTAGCCGCCTGTCCGAGTCAAAAATAATTATAAACATTAAACTAAATGTTCTCGACAATAATTGAGTCACTATTCATTATCTACGTGTTGCATTAGGCCCGAGTTTATTGTCCGCTCAAAGTCGTTTTTAATTTTGCGACCGGTGGCCAGTGTAGCGCCATAAAACTCATTCGATATCGGTTAACTTAATAGAAACAACGAGGTCAGTTCTCGGAATACCGCAAATTATACTTTGTTAAAAATAATATTTACTGAGAATACGGACATGGATGCCGGTTCAGAAACTACAAAGGCAATCGGAGTGCGAGTTTTATTCAACATACGATCACGGTATCGAAATCGAAAATTTGTATGATGAATTGCGAGACATCTCGCACCTACCAATAGGCACCGCTTTAATGCCATACAAATTCTCGTTTTAGTTAACGTGGTCAAATGGTGAATAAAACTCGCACTTAGGAGTCAGATTATAAGAAAAATATTACCTTTTTACAAGCTTTTATTTAACTTGCAATGTATGTATGTTTGTACGGGTGGATTTACTTGTGTAGATAAACAAGTAAATTAAATAACTTGATGTGATTGATTTTAACTATTAAAATTTTCAATCTAAGTTAATACGAGTAGGTACTTAAATCTCGCGACAAGCTTTTATATCATATAAATTATGTAATGACGTTATAAGTTGATAGTAAAAGTTTAAAAGTAAAAGTTTATTTTTTTCTTTTTAGCGCATTTAAATAAAAGCTTGTTTTTTAAAAAGGTTTTTTACTTTTAATTTATTTTTTGACCCGGTGAAATTTGTAAACCATACCGACGCGTAACTGGAGCGACCCGCGGGGTATGTAAGATTACTCCATCACCATCGAGAGGGTAAGCACTAGGTGGCTGTCGACTGGCGACTCTACTACAGCCCTCCTGTTAAGCGAAGAAACTGATTTGTTTAACACTCTCTCGAGATAACTTGTTCTTCTTCAGTATTATAAAAATATCGTTTCTAACTAACTTTTATGTAACCCGAATGTCATGTAAGAAAAATAGCATTGATTTTTTCAAGCCGATTACATACATAATTCAAATTAAGAAAACAGCTATTGAGAACAACATTTTTTTAGGCTTCACATAAATGAGTTCAAATATGTCGGTTAAACTAAGTTGCAACTAAAAAATAGTTTGACGACATGTCACCAGGAAAATTTGGACATCCTAAGAGGTCGCTCGTACGCGAATTTGAATCGTTTGCTCCATTGATAAGGTCTATTTAGCAGTCATGCGTAAGACCAAACGGTTTATTTGGTCGGTTGATTTGGAGCCTCCACGATAAAATGACAAATAAACATATAGTGTTTAACAATTACCACATAAAAAGATTTACCCTGAAAAGCTTTACTTGACCTAGATCTGTCGTTACTTCAAAAATGTTTATACAGAATTAGCTTGATGAAGTGTTACGACGTTTGACGTGATGACGTTTGCTATAAAAAATGTGTAGGTATTTATTTGTACTTATTAAATGTGTACGTACATACATACGCATATTCATACAAGTGATACAGAATTGGAAGTTAGAAAGTTTTGTTTATTTAGTATTTCGAATCATCGTTTTTTATATCGGTTTATTACGGGTCTCAAATCATTAAAGTACTCGCCACCTGTCAGCGTATATATATACTCGTATGTGCCTCTACTCTAATAGATGACGTTTGTGGTTATGCTCAGTAACGAAAATGTTTATGTTTAGTTGAAAAAAGTCATATTTGGTGACCATCACCCTTGGTGAAGCGGCGCGGGGTGGTACTCGATAGCTACTTACTATTCGTGGCCCCAAGCCATCGCCGCAATGGATGGTACTGCGTCTTTAGTGAGAATGCCCAACTCCGAGAAGTTGGACGGGGGCAAAGCGGATAGCCCCACATAACTCGCGGGTTGCCCCAGACCCACGAGTATGCAATGCAATGCTTTTTTCCATCAGTTAAAAAAGTTATGCAAGACAGAGCTGCTTGGTGGCAGATAAGTATTAAAGTGGTCGCTATCCAGTCGTAAAGAGGGTAGAATGCTTCACTACAGTACAATGCTAATACCGCACTGCATTGATTCCAAACAAAACAAAACAACAAGAGTAAATAATACATAGAAATATGATTTGCTAAAGGTCTCGTGGATTTATGAGTACGTTAATGCCAAAGTCGTTAATTTTATAATCGATTTCGTGTAATGAGAATGAGCCAGCGCAAGGTGCAGTGCTAAACTTCTACAAACACATTCACGTACTGCGTTACGAACTTACGAAACAATGTGTTTGGTGTACCCCTACTCTTGTGATCACAGTTAACATAAAACTTTGCTCCAGCTGGCCACTAATATAGTTAAAATATATCTGTCTGATGCAACGGCTTAAATTACTGATTGAATTTAGAATTTTACGAGCTTTAACCTGAAGTTACTTGCAAATAGTAGTTAAACATATTTATGATCGTCACCGCGCAGTTTTACTTAGTTTCTTACATTGTAGCGAAGTTGTTGCTTTATTAATATTGCTAGGTGAACACTTATTGCAGTATGCATAAGTTAATATTTAAGTATCTGATGCTATTTTGTTTTTATTATATCTAATTCTCTGCTAATTGCAAATATAATTTAAAAAATTAAAATGTCAGATTAGGAAACAGACCATATTTTAAGAAATTGAGATATAAGCAGCGGTGGAGTTTCACATGTGTCTTTGGACTAATCGTCTAATCTTATAATTATATTATATTTAATTCTGTTTACCGGTTCAAAGGATCTAGAATACAATTTTACTAGGTAAAGAGGCAAACAATTAAAGACCCAAAGTAAGTTTGTTGGAAATTTTTTGCAAACATCGATAATGTTTTGATAGATAACGCTGCCGGCTCCTGTGTGTATCAGTTTCCTAGGGTGTCGCATATCCCAACTAAGTATATTATCTAAGTACATATTCACATATCGGTGGTAAATAATATTTGGTCAAATATCAGCGCAGCATTGTATCAGCTGACAGCTGTAACGCAACACCATGTGTTTCGGTCCCGCGCGCTGCTCCAATTCTACGTGTCGTTTTCTTGACAGACCTTTCTCATTTTACGTTACACACAAATCTGATATACATATATGTATATAGGTACTAAAGTTTAACTGTAACATATGTACGAGGACGTTAAATACTTTAAAGAAAATCTGTCGAAGGTTTTAATCGCCAAAACATTACTTTTGATATTTTTGTGTGTCTCCTTGTTCAAAGTATCGGGTGCAATATACTGGATGACTATGAATGAAACTTGATACCGTTATACTATATAAGAGGAATACGTAGTATCTGATAAATCAAAAACCTAAAAAAAATATGTTGTGGCTGCATAATTGAAAAAGAAACTAAATAATCCGTAAGGAAGGCTTTTTATAACTAGCTTTTATTTACGTTTAATAAAATAAAACGTAAAAATAGTTAATATTTTATTGGGTCACGAGGACAGAAGGAAGACACATAGGAGTGGAACTTGGATAAAAATGGATAGAAAAAGGTTGGAGTGAAAGCAACTAGCACCAGTAGCTAGGAATAACAAAAGTATCTGAAATATGTAGTTATAATAAGGAATCACACAAAAGGCTCATAATAATTTGTTTAATTTTTATGAAAGACATTTTTTTCACGATATGACACGGCTTAATCTATTCATTTCTGTTCATCATTATAACAAAATAAATAATAATCTAATATACTCGTACAACTTTTAAATAACTTTTTAACATTAGGTAAATATTTAAAACTTTTTTCTTAGATATTCCGAATGTGGTATGTTTGTTGTACTAAAAGTATGGTATGTTATGCGAGCGCGCGGGCGGGCTGGCGCGGCCGGCGCTGCGGCGCGGCGGCGCGGGCGCAGTGCTACGTGATACCTGATAGCCGCGCTGCGTGACTCGTTCGCCCTGATTTCGTACAGGATTTAAAGCACGAACGACGTTAGCTTGTTAATTAAACATTCAGTTACAACCTATTCCAATCTTGAGACGATACTACCATGAAACTTTAACATGTTTGTTACATCTTACCTTTTCCACTGCTTGCAATTTAGTATGGTTTACATAACATGTGTTCAATTTATAGCTTTAAAAACATTATGTAATTGTAGATTTTTCACAATTATAGGTATGATATAATAAACTACAGTATACTAAATGAAAACATTTCTTTTATTACAGATCTGCTTCTACTGCGACCACAAAATCATGGCCAACACATCAGAACCCCACACCACCGCTGTCAAGAGACAAGCGAACTGAGATCTTGAGAAGCAAGGACCAGGGTTGGGGGGAATAATGGGAAAAAGGAACGTACGGATCAAGTTCGCACATTCCATTGGTCCACCGACAGCCGCGCGCGCGTCGGGCCTGTCCGAGTAGCACCCACTCCTGCGCCTGCGCATGCGACAGCACTACCAGTTACCGACGCTCTAGCGGCCGCCAATAAAGTACAAGTCATTCCGGGTTATAACTCACATATTTAAATTTAGATATATTTATCGTAGTACAAAGACAAAGAGAACCGACACGGTGAAAGTTTGCTTTATGTAGCAAAACTGATCGATGTAGAAGATCGAACCGAGTAGTCGTCCTCGGTTGAATAATTGAAACGGTAGACATGACGGCCACTGCCCCAGAACTGTCAAAGTCTGATTTCTTTGATTTCGTGACGTCAAACGAAGTTACTGATGCTCAGTATAAACAACAGATGCGTTCTGTGAATGTGTTCATGGAATCGCCAGACTCGAGATCGAATCCGTTGCTTTCGGAAGAGCCCAAGGAACAGAATAACAATAGCCTATTGAGTATTGCGGGCCCGCAAGCCCCCGCCAACGCCAGCATGGCCACGGCGACCACTTCCACCACCTTGCAAAGCTTCGACTCCATTTGGAATGTCGATAGAGACCGCGACCGTTTGGAAACGGCTATGCTAGAAGATCTCAATAAATATTACTGGAATCAAGACAGTGAAATTAATGGCTCACATCCGTGCACCGACTCCGCTATTTCAAATAAGTTAATCAGCAACACGGACGGACAAATATACACGCTCACAGTACTAAATCAGGACATCAATGAAAGTAGTACGAACCGTTATTGGGGCAAAGAAGAAGACGTCTCGATGTCAAGTCCAGCTGATATAGAACAGCCACCCTCCTTAGATCTCGAATCAATATTAAATATGAATGGTTTTCCAAATGATTTCAATCAGGATTTACCAAAAGTAGAAGGTTTTAATTATGATGAAGGTGATTCTGAATCGCAAAATACAGACCTGAGCTCCAATATAGTCAAAGTGGAATCTTTTAATTACGAGGAAATGGAGTTATCGAGCGGTGAACCTAAAGATAGTCCACATAGTCCAATCGTCGGGACACCAACCATATTAGATAATCAAGTTGAATTTAATAATAATAACAATGATTGGAAATTAACAGATCAAAACACCGAAGCAAATGAGTCGTTATTAAGAAGTGCATTACAGGGAAAAGCATTCATTAGATATAGTACTATACAAAAGAATACTATCAAATTAGATGGAAGTACAGAACTAAAAAGGGTAATTATCAATAATAACAACAAAGCTGATGTACCATCAATGTACCACGACAACAAAGATACAGACCAAGAGCTCTTGATGGCTATAGGCCCGCCTAACGGCAACGTCAACATCTCTATACTATTAGAAGATCCAAGCACGGCTGTAATCACAAATGGAGACAACCCTTCATCCACACAAAGTGTCGATGACATTATTCTTTCGCGTTTAGACGCAAACTACCCCGAAGACTACGAAAAGTTGACAAGGATAGCGACAGAGTTAGGTGAATCGATTCAACCGTTCTGCACAGTAGAACCCATCGATCCCACAAGAAGCGTGTACAACATCCATCACGTTAACGGAGAGCTAGTGACGATGATACCTGCCGGAGATGTCCAGTTACCCCAGCACTTACAAATAGTAACAGCATCGCCGACTGTGACTAGCACAAAAAGTGCTAACAAAAAGTATAATAAAAGATTACAGAATAAAAATTCACCTCCAGCGGTACAAGCGCAGTCGGGCACGGCGATTCAGGCGGCAACGTCTACGTCGAACGGAGTTAGGAAAGAAAGATCTTTACACTACTGCTCGATATGTTCTAAAGGGTTTAAAGACAAGTATTCGGTGAACGTCCACGTGCGAACGCATACGGGTGAAAAGCCGTTCGCGTGCTCACTGTGCGGCAAAAGCTTTCGACAGAAGGCGCATCTGGCGAAACACTACCAAACGCACATCGCCCAGAAGAGTCCGGCCGCCAACGGCGCGGTGAAGCCCGGCAAGCAGAGGTAACCACGCGGCCGCATCCTTCCCCGGTCATTCACATTCATAGTCAAATGAACTTTGTCGCGTTGCTAAACAAACGATGTAAATCGAATACCTAAAGGCTGAAATATCACAGATGAATTTGGTAAGGTGCTAATTAATGTAGTAGTTATAGGAAATAAGGCAGTTGTAAAGGAGAGATTTGAAGGTTCTTTGGCCGTTATCTTAATCGTTAATTCGTGTGTAATTCCGTCCGTTACCGAATACCTTTTAGCTTTAGCCAGCGTTAGCTGATACAGATAATTTAAGTGTTTTAAGAAATTAAAAGATAATGATAAAGTCTTCATTCCATATTTATTAGTCATAATAGTATTAGTTTACAATAAAGTCATACGTACGTATTTTCATGCATTTTGTAAAGGTATGTGTACTTGGTTCCTGATTTCTAAAAATATAGTAGACTCGCACGCCTGATATCAAAAAATTATCAAAGCTCATAATAGCTCCCGCTCGAGCTTTCCTGAATGTGCTGTAATCCTATCAATAGCGAAATGAAACGAGCCATCAGATAACCGTCGACAATGATGAGCAGCGCTGGGATTATTGCTCGCCGCCGCCGTAATTTCTCCCGCAGCGCGACCGACTAAACTTTCTAAAAAATAAAAAAGCAGAGTAAAAGAACAAGTATTCAGTACCTACTATCTTTCACCGCTTAAATATCGCATCTCCGCTGCGGCTACGCGCTGTTCCACCGCGATGCAATTTTTTCCTCATACTCATGAATGGCATTACTATCGTTTTCGACCGTGGTACCCACTGGCACGCTAATCACCCATCTTATATAATGTTCGCCAGTAACGATAGATTGTTTATACAGTGTCTATTTTTAATAATAAGAATGGCACTGTTATTATTTTAATTCACTTCGTCGAAATAGCCTATTCGAGACTAGGTATAATGCGATCATGTATTTGATCGTCTATATCGGGCAAAACGGTGAACGGTTTCTCATTCCTAATATTATATCTTTCGCCTCATACTTGGAGGGCCCTGATTGCTCCCAGATTGCTATAAATTAGAAATACTAGTGGTAGTCCAATCATGGTGTTTAAAATGGTGCTCCCTTTCTCGTGTAACAAATTGGCCTTTCTTTGTTGAAGCACCCACGAGCGCAGCCGCGCCTCACATTGTTTACACAGCACCACCGATGCCCGGTAATCATTTCCCTGCACCTGCCTGCATCGATAAGTTCGAACATGAAAGCTACTCGAAAGTGCCACTATTAGTGAAAAGCAATTGCCGTGCATCGCAGACACCATCCATGATCTATTTCGCTGTCGCCCCACAAACAGATCGTGCTGATAACGTTCAGTGATTTTTAAACAATGAGCTTTCACGTTTTCGTACAGTCTAAAGATTATTATCGTCTATTAATTTCCAAATCTGTGTAATTTGAGCTCAACCGCAAACAACACACTTGGTCAGAATTTGTCTGTTCATTAATAGATTACGCAGCAGATTATATATAAAAAGTAAAATGAATTTGATTTGGTCCGACCTCCATTGCAGGAAACTCGGTATCTGTAATGAGTATTGAACTGTCCGTGACGCAGCATGTCTTGCGCGGGCGCGAAGGTATACGATATCGCCTGCTGCGGTTTCCGTCTCAACTATTTCTTTATTTAGCACTACAGAATTCCCAACGACTCATAATGTTACTTTACTTAGTACAACTAGATTGCCATTGTCCCTTTAAATTATTTTATTTAGCACTACTAAATTCCCATTGACCCATCAAGTTATTTATTATTCGACAACGTTTTACACGTATATGACATAAATAGTAAACATCATCGATTTATATAGTCTTGATAAAAAGTTTATGGCTTCTTAACATTTAAATATACATAATTAAGAAATAAATATTCCAACAATATATCTTTCTATAATAATACTTGCCCAAATGTAACCATATCCAAAGTATTAAAATTAAATTGAGATTAGCATCATAGTTAAGCCTAACTACTGAGTCCAATGTCATCCAAAAAGAAAAAGAAGCCGAATGAAAGTAGAAGAATATTCCTTTCTCCAGTTCCGTGATTTGGCTATGTTAAAAGTTTGAGTCATTTTTCACGGCATACATGTATGGACGTTAGTGACGTCGTCGTTGACGTGTGGCAATCTCTTATACAGTAATAAGAACAATGAAATATAAAATTGTAATTTGTAGCCTAATAACATGTAATTGATGCTATCATCGAAACAAAATTGAGCCGGCCTTAAGGTCAGGGCGTCGGCGCTGCTCGACCGCCACACGTCAAACTTCAAGCTCGGAACCCGTTATGCACCACAATGTCACCACGACCCGACACGTTTCATTCTGAAACTATTTCTATTAGCGTTTAAAGGTCATCGCTGCAAATAGTATTGTCAATTATATTTTCAATGTTAATAAAAATAGTGACTTTGAGAATATTCTCTATAATCATTTCAATTATAAAGTAACGCTGAACTATTGGTAGACAAGGAATGTTTTATGTTACTTCCGATTGTTTACAATCTAACTTGCTTTAGAGAAATGACACCTAATCTTTAATAAATACAATTAGCGGTGTATAGATTACAAATTGTGAGTTGTCCGTGTATTTGTCAAACACAGTGACCTTAATTGGTTCGCCGCAAACCATTGTTGTTGCATTGTACTGTCAATACTCGAACGTAGTTGTTCGTTTACGATGGCTTTATTGATATCAGGAATGTGCGCAGTCATTTACACAAGGTTTAATGATTTGCTCCACAGTTATACGTATTATAATATGTTTGCAGGTAACCGATATGCAAAGTCAATAAAGTATATAATAATTATAACGTAACACAAAACAATGTTGTTACTGTACGAACAAAATAAAATGTGGTTTTAAAGCATGGCACTTGCAATAACCTGAAATAGCTGTTTGTTATGTTGATGAGAAATGTCATTCGTGCCGTGTTTGTGTTTGTAAAGTTCCAAATTCAATTAAGGTTACTTTTTTATTAAACAAAACTTTAAATAATGATGTATAAACGATATACGAGTGCTATTTATTGGTCCAATTACATCTTGCCACTTAAAACTCTCATTTACAAATTAGTTAAGTAATTAATTTTAACAAACACTGCCTTTGAATGCTCCTATCTGACTGACTTTATATATTTTTTAATGTTGTACATTGTTGCACACTTGTTAGCAATGCATATTGTAAAGGCCTTGTGTAGAACACAAAATTATATTAGACAATTACTCGTCAATTGTAATAAAACGAAGAAACAAAGCTATTCTAAGTGTTGTAAAATTGCTGATATTAGACAAAAACATAATTAATTGACACATCGAATATGGCTTTATGTAAGAAAGATATGATTTATTATCATAATCAAAACATTATTTCTGCAAGTCCAGCAAATCGTCAACTTTTATCTTAAAACTTCAATAATATAATCATAAAATTATGTGTTACTTTTATATGAATTAAAATGTATTTATTGTCAAATTTATGTCTCTGGTTTACATCATTTACTCAAAATGACAGAAAAGAGGTCTGTGACTCTACTATGAAATATCGGAAACGAATTTTTGTGAGCACTTATGACATTCAAAAACATTTACGCTGTCACTAGCCAGTTAAACTTGAAGTTAGACTTGAGGCTACCAAGGAACCCACTTAAAAGGTTCTAAAGATCGAGTCGTCACTGTAACAAGAACATCTACTGTCAGCCCTGTTCACGGGTCACAGTGCTCATGGTTCACGGGCCACGACCGGGCGGGCAGACGATGCCGGTCGGCGGACTGTCGGCGCCTGCGCACCGTTCTAAATGTCAAATCCGACGCCCGATGTAAATCGCAGCTGTCCGACAGACCGCCTCATATTGTTACCTATGACTGCTCGACGTCTGCTCCAAAGAGAAACTTCTTGGAATTATTATTATATAAAAATGACGATGGTCTATGCACTCATCGGTAGTTGGTCTAAAAAGGCAATTTCAGTGATTCTACAATCATATTTATTAGAATTTTATGCAAAAGTTTTATTTCTTGTTACATATTTTATCATTGTGCATCGTATTTAATCAAATTGCACACAACAATCATTTGAATCAAAATAGAATTTAACAAATTTGAATTGTGTAAAGTGGCCGTTAAAGAACAAGTGCCTCACTCATAAACAAAGAATAAGCTACGAATAGTTATTCCGTGTTTTGTCTCTTTTAATCTAATTTGAAATGACATGTAAATGACAGGAACAAAACACGGAATAATTATTCGGACCCTATTCTTTGTTTATTTGTAAGGCACCTACAGTTTTGTAGGTTGAATTAAACTTACTTTAATAAAGAATGCAGGTCGCTATCTTCGACCTCTATCGCTGAACAAATCTGTAGCTAATCTGATAATACTCAACTGGTCACCGTAACGTAATTTGGCGTTATCAATATGTTGTCTACACAAGGTGCTACCTTTTTTACTGACTCATTTTTTATTTTGCCGTAGGTATTCTTATTTCATGAAATATATCTTTCAGCTGTAACCACAGCAAGATGACACTCCTTATACAATACTCATTAATGTAAATATATAACGAACGTTTATTTAGATGGAACCTAATTTGTGAAGTAAATTTATACTCTACCACTCGTATCTCATTAGATGGTATTTTGAAAAGTTAGCGAATTTATAGATTTAGTAAGGTAATACTAATAAGGAACTTTAGAGAGATTTACCAATTAAACGTAAGAGAACTATGGCTACCTTTATATTTTATGCGCGAGCGTAAATAGTTGTTAATATATTCGTGAAATATATTAAATTATGTTGGTTAATGAAAAACATATTTCGAAAAGGTTTTATTAATATTGATCGATTTTTATTGCATTTGTTCCTGAGTTGATGATTAGATTTTATTAATAATTATGTCTTGTTGATAAGATTTTTATGAAATAGTACGTGCATGAATTAATTTAATTTAATTTAGTTATCCGAGTGTAGGTTTGAGGATGAAGTGGACCCGCTAGTGACGTCCAGGAGAACAGAGTGCGCGGCATGTTGTAAATATTAATTATTTATTTTGAAAGTAATCCGTCCAGTGGCGCCGCTGGGTGTCACGGAGACCGACACGGACACTCGCTGTCCACCAACGAGAAGGAGATCCGCCTCATCCTTAAAGCATACTCTGTCCTGTACAATATTTTCATTATTTATTTTTAGATTTATGGTTAAGTTGAAAAAAAGAAAAACAAAAGCATAATTGTATTTTTGATTAACCGGAGCTGTGATTTTTGCTTATCTTTATGTCTCTTTAGCAGTGTCATTCATAATTTTTTAAATCGAAATACAACACGATACAATTGACACTGTTGATAAAATCACTGAGGTCTTCCCGGGTGTACCAGAATGTGTGTTTTTTGTATTCGATAAAACATACGTTAAAACTGACACTAATAAATGGAGATGAATAGCATTTCTTCAAACACATGAATTACACTCGCACGAAGTGAAAGATGTAATACAATAAAATTGCACAGTTTGGGAACCTTAGTTGTCTGTCAGATTAGATCTGATCGCGTCTATCAGTATAGCGCCGTAAGGTCTGTATAATATAATGGAATAATTATAGCTACCATATTTTTACAGATTTACAGTTTTGTATTGATTTTCTTATATTTTTACTTTCCTACGTTAGTTTGCTAATAAAATGTTTTAAAAATAATATACTTTGTTTTATTAATTAATTCTCACGCCTCGGTGGCTGAATGGCAAAGCGCTCTATCCGGTACCCGTATTTCCCGGGTTCAATTGTGGTCTCGGATTTTTCGATGCATAGCCCGCTTAAGCCATTACCCATCAATTGTAGCGATGATGTGATTTTAATGATGGAATCCTTTGCCCAGCTGTGGGACAGTTATAGGCTGTTTACTTTTTTTACTATAAATTAAATCTAGTTGCAATCAGATTTTTAACCCTTAAACGCATGATTTTTTGTTTATCATCAAAAAGCTTTTTTAATGAATACTATGTGATTCCAACACTTCGAAAAAAAATTTTTTGGCACTGCACTTTTTTAATAAAAAGAAATACGAATAATCTTGGAAAAATACTCTCATTATTCATTTATTTTCATTTTGTTTATTTCATATTATTTTGTCACTTTATAATTGTTTTAATAATTACGAATCTATTTCAATTTGCATCATTAAAATAGAACATATAGAAGTATTTTTATTTATTTATTCAAAAAAAGATTGCATTCTCGCATCCAAAGAGGTTTCCGTTAAAACTTCCATGTCTATAATGTTAAATTTAAGAAAAATTTTATATTAAAATATTTAAAAAAAAAAACATGTTTTAATTACAGAGTATATTCTAAATATTTATTTTAATTTAAATATAATAGTATATAAAATATAATTAAAATTTTAAAAAGGCTTAAAGTTACCGTTTCATTTTTGATACGCTATGCGTTTAAGGGTAAACACACTTGTTACAAATAAATAGGATTGAATTTGTGTTTATAGAGATATAGGTAAAAGACTTTGTCTGCCAAAAACCAATCTTATCTCCTGCGTACGTCATGAAAATACCTCAGTTATTTAGTCAGGCCCTCTCCACATAGATATGTACAGACTTAGCAAAAAAGACACATTCACTTACTCGAGAAACAAAACATATATTTGTATCGAAAAATGTACCATTAAATGTTTTTAGAAGTCACCGTACATATTTCACACTAATTAACCAATTTACAAGGCATATTCAACATTACGCTAATAACAACTGCAACATTCCTTACATAAACATTAATAAATAATGGCAAAATACATTTCTGTACAAAATCAAAATGTGACCATAAAGAGCGATTCACAAAATCACACTAACATAAACGATTTAAAGGTAGGTTCCCAAATATTTGTCGAGCAGTTAGAACGCGTTAGTGCAACAAAGGGTATAATGTTTGTAGACTATCTATTGTGTATGTATTTATACATGGAGTTAACAACTTACTAAATGGATATTCATTCCAAATAAATATGAAAATCGGTAATAAAATGTTGTTCACTAATAAATTGTTGCTCGAATGCTGTTATAAACATACGTACAGCCAATTTAAGAACTATTGATAATTTTTTCTATAAAATAACCGAAATTAAAAACAGAGAAACGTAAATATAATAAATAATACTCATTGTTTTTCTATAAAGTCAAAAGCGTCCATCAACTGAGTATCACTCGTACACTATTTTTTTAAATTTAGTCTTACTATAAACAGTGGTTTATAAGTAGTATTAGAGATACGATTAGCATTTTGTACAAAAAGCGATACAAAGCGAAAACTAATTAACTACCTATTCTTCCGCTCCACGCCGGCCGCCTGATAAATATTTAAAAACATCTCCGCGGGCGCGGGCCGTAGCAAGAGGAACTACAAATCTTCGGCTCTAGACACAAACCGTAAGTAACAAGGGAAAAAGTCAGCTAACCAGTTTTCCGGGCTTTTCAATGGAAAATCTTGCTGAGCGTGTACTTAACTGATTCGTATATAAAAACATTATAAAGAATGTTAGGAATGATGATGCACTTTATGAAGACATTTAGCTACATCACATAACATTCCGCATAAAATTAATTTCATAGAACTGGTAAATGATGCATTCGTTGTAAAAGATTTTTTTTATAAAATAAAAATTATTTTTTATTTCACAACGGGGAAGCTTTTAGTTTTCCCATCATTCCGGACAGCTCACCAGATGGTAAATAATGATGAGCCTGAAGATAAAAGAATCTTTTACCCATTATTCTCAACTAGCTACGAACGTGCTGACACTGGCAGGACGCAACAAAATAGGCTTAGATAAAACGGTGGTAGCTAGCAAGGGACCGCTTAGAAGCACTCCTACCACCAACCATTAACAATATGTAACAATACCGCTGTAAATTGAACCCAGGATCTCTATGGTTTTGAGACCAGAGACGGTACTTTTATTGTTTTGGTTATGAGGATAAATATTAAGTAAACTAGCTCATCAAAAAGCAGTTGCGGATTCAGGAGTTAATGCAATTCAAAAACAATTCATAAAATGCAAGTGTTCAAATAATGTTAACTCCACTTAATCTAGTTTACTTGACCGTGTACACGTTTCGTAAATTTTTAAATAACAAATCATCAATTTACGTAACTGAACACTGAAATGAGCAAATATTTGAACAAGGTAAAGAAATGTCTAAACAAACAAACATAACGCGAAAGCGAATTCCAAGTGGCAAGTAGTACCCTACTATTGGGAAAAACACCAAATAAGAGACTGTACCACACCTCCGGCCAGCTAATCAGTACTTCAATAATAAGTCAGCACTGGGCAAGTGCGAGTGCCACTCGCTGGTTAGAGTTTCGTACAAATAAATTTTGTACACATAAGTATAAAATAACAAGTGCTGGATGAAAATGAAGCCCATTTTCACGGACGACGCCCAAGTTTGAGGTAATCCCTAAGCCATACTTATTATAGTTACCGGCAAAAATATATCACACTAATATTATAAATGCCTAAGTTTTTGTGTATGTGTGTATGTTTGTTGCTTCTTCACGCCGCAACGGATGGATGGATTTTGATGAAATTTGGAATACAGATAGTTTATATTATGGATTAACACATAGGACACTTTTTATCCCGATATTTTTACGGAAACGGGAACCACGCGGGTGAAACTGCGGGCGGCCGCTAGTCAGATTATGAAAAAGAGTGAAAAGGCTCTAAAATCTACTTCAAACGCAGATACACAAAATAAGGAGACCCCAGAAGGTAAACTTAATACATCCCGCGCTTGAGCAACGTACACATAGACACTCTCACGGACACTGAATCTCGGAGCATCTCAAACCAGTCCGAGCGCAGCTGCCGTTGCGAGATTCCGTATCCGTGAAAGTTTGTGTACGTGTGTGTTGCTCGAGCGTGTTTGTATGTAGCTTACCTTCTGCAGTCTCCTTACTTTGAGGCAGATATCTTATACTTATAAAATACAGGGAAAAAATTAAACACCCACCCGACCCAGCTAGGAATCGAACCTGGGTCTTCCGCAATCTGGGCGGCTGCACTGACCGTCATGCTACCGGGAAGGCTGACGTAGGCGCTGAATTTTGTCACTGCTTTTTAATTTTTTGCATGCTTTTATAGCAGCAGAGTGCCATCTATCCAACGGTCATTGCAACTGATGGCCATGTAGATTCATCTTTACAGATGAAACACCACAAATTGGTTCTTGGCGGGAAAGTGAAGAGTCATGTCTGCGGTTTTGTTTTATTTTCTAAAATTTGTGTTATGTTGAATATTAATGTGAAATATTGGTGGATTATTAACCGTTAAGTTTTCGTGAGTGTGCATGAGTGTTGGCAAATGAAACAAAACAGTGCAACATCCCTTTCAATTTCTCTCAAGAAGTCCGCCCGAGGACTTAGTAAAGCCCCACATCTTTACTGAGATACTCGAGGGGTTGGGGGTATATCATTTCTCACTTCTCATTTCTATTATCATTCATCATCATCATACAGGAAAGAAATATTGTTTATTTATGTATTACTTATAAAAGAAAAATTACACTTTTTCATTGGCTAAATGCTTGTACAAAGCTATATAAAAAAAATACCACAAATTTGATAACACAACGCTATAGTAAGTAAGTGCAAGTAGTAGTATCTTATTTCCGTAGACTGTCCCTGCGAAACCTCACCGTGATGCCTACATAGTGCGAGTATTATTTGGCATTCAATTACGTCAAAGAAAACGATAAATTGTATGGCAAAATACCTCAATTAGCTTATAAATAGTATTTATTAACCGTAACAGCGCCCCGAGACAAATGACTGCACTAGAAAAATTGGGTTAGTTGCGTTATTCCCCAGTTGCGATTTTCCCCGAAAAATAAATATTAAATTCTAGTTGCGTTTTTACCCAAATTGTTGTAAGGTACAGAGGCGTTCAAAACTATAACGAAATAATCTATTAGTCATTATTATTTATTCCTATGTAGTCTACTTCAGCTATTAATATAATCAGCCTTAGAAACTTGCAATTTGAATCTGTAATATGTAAAATATATGTAAATTATTTTATTAATTTGTATTGATTTGTTTGGTTATTGTCTATTTTCTCCTTCCTTTTTTTATATATATACGGAATAGCGTACCCTAAAACGCCATATATTGAGCCATAACATACTGTGCGTTAGTTACCCAACTTGTTAGAGTGAGACGAAGTGGTACCGCAAGCTATGAAATACCCACAATGCTAACTGTGAATATGTCTTTAATTTTCCTTAAAAGAAAAACCGTGGATGACCGTTTGTTAAAAAAACTTTTAATAGCTATTTTTTGATATTGAATAAGGCTTCTTTGGCTTACAAAGTAAGAATAGATAGTGCACCTAACCCGATATGTAATAGGATGCGGGTTCAAATCCTGCTCGTGGAAATATTTTAACACATTTTTAAATTGTAATTTGAACGCAATAAAATTTGCGTAAAATTATATACAACCATATTTTTAGTCGCCAACCTTAGTTTTTTTTTAGGTTTTGTATCCCAATGAGCCCTTGATCCACCCCTGCAGCAAGGCATTGTTTCTGTAAGCCGTAGCTTGTAATTAGCGCCATTGTTTTGCGACCGCGGCCGATCCTATCGACCAGCCGACCACTTCCGATGATTTTACGTTCAAAACTTGCTTTCGACTCATTGTTTGTTTACACATATGCTGCACGAAATATCTTTAAATCAATAACAATAACGTATTGTATATTGTTTTTACAGGAGTATTGAAAAAAGTACGAAACGATTTGTATCTTAAAACTTTTATTGTGCTCCTGCGCACTTTTTTATAAAACATTTGGTATAAAATATTTTTAAAATAAAAAATACCAATGTACCAATCGATGTTTTAAGATTTTCTATATTTTAAATGATAGCTACGTGAAAAGTGAATCGTAGCATGCGTTATTGGTGCCCATGATGTATCAAAAGAAACACGCTGTAGTTAGTGTATAAATAGTCATGTGAATATTGTGAGGCACTCGGACTTTCTCCGCTGATGGGCCGTCAATCATCATAAATTAGAGGCGATTTTCCAGTTATCACTTTAACACAAGTTGAGATCCACAACACGGGTCATGAAACATATTTTATTTAATAAACGTTAGCGATGAGATGATGTGTGCGCCTATCTTAATGGTCAGCATTAATTTCGGTTTTGATTGATACGTCGTGGTTCGCTGTTAATTTCTGAAGCACTCCGAAAAGTTTCACCGCAAATAAGCACACTCATTAGCAGGTAATTCGTAAATGTAAGTACTCGCATATGCAAGTAGGCAGTGAGTGACTTACGCCCGCCGCTTATATCGCGGGCGTGCTTATATGTTTTCTAATTAGTTTGCCCGAGACCCGCTTTAGAAATGATCTGAATGTCCTTGTTTCGAGATCTAAAATACTAACGACACTCAGCTTACAAAAGTTAGGCATCGGGAATATATTGTTTTAGTGTAAAGAAAAAATATTGCAACTCAGTATGTAAGTACAAAGCTTATGATAAATGATAGACGGAGTGAAAATAAAGACTGCATGCAGCCAGAAGTCATTAACGTCACAGGAAATCGTAAATAATGAGAGAAAACTATGCATTCCGCGTTTTCAATTGAGCGAGGATGCTGGCGGATTCAAGTCACAGTGGCATCGCTGGAGTCTGCTTTATGGCGAGCAATTATTGTTGTACGAGGTCCAGAGGTCGTCGCCTTACATCTGCTCGAAACAATAATGTTTTCAATTCATTTTGTGCCGCCCAACAACAAATAACTAGCAAGTGGATTTAGTAAACTGGGACTACGGTTTTGACAGCGCAGTTTTGTTTCCGTATTATTGGTGAAGGCCTAAGTATTTTTTTTAGTAGAGTTGGCAAATAACTCCGCTCTACCTTATGCTAAGCAGGAGTAAGATTGTGCCACACTTGCCGTCCTTACCTTGCCGACCATGAAGTTGCTTTTTTACACCTCGTTTTAAGGACCCATGTTGTAAGGAGGAAATACATGTACTGGGAGAGCAATCCATTTTAATTTTTTGATAGTGCGACAAAGATTTGATTGATGCGACAAGAACTCTATTCACATAAGTGAATAGGTAGCTAGGCTATCATTGTAAGATAGTTCGCGATATTAATTAAGCTGTTAAATTGTAAAAATATGTTACGATCAGATTTTAGTATGTTGTATAATCCTGTCGAATACAAATCAAATGGGAAAGGATATCTTATTTTTTCTTAATAAAATGATGACATTTTTATATCCTCGTTTTATTGGTTATTAAATTAAATTAATTTTAATTAGTATATTCTATGAGGAGCTCGATGGCGCAGTGATTAACGCGCCCGGTCTGCGAGTGCTGAAGTTAAGCAACATTCGCAAAGGCATCAAGGTCACCGGATGGATAACCAAAAATGTATCATCTCGAGCTCCTTCGTGCTTCGGAAGGCACGTTAAGCCGTTAGTCCCGGCTGCACTAGCAGTCGTTAACAACCACCAATCCGCACTGGGCCCGCGTGGTGGTTTGACCCGTTCTCCCTACCCTTATAAGGAAGGCTCGTGCCCCAGCAGTGGGGACATAAATGAGCTGATGATGATGATGATAATGATATTCTACACCACGAGTTATTGATCACAAAATAACATATACAATTTTGACTTTATATTGTAAATTATGGTACGACATTAATTTTATTTTGAAGTTTTATTACTGTTTAATGAATCCTTAAACTATTATAATAAAATTAGTACTCAATTAATTAAAACATTGACTATTTATTGAAAATTTAAAATCATTAACACACTTTGTAATTTGGTTTTTGAATATTTATTTAAAACTTATTTACGTACCATAAAATTTTTCTTCGCTAACGTAATATTACCAATTTACATTCCTAACACCATATCGGTGATTCATTTAATAGTTTTCTCAAGGATACATAACACTGTATAAATCAACCTTATCACATACATGTGTAGAGAAATAATGGTAGTGCGATGATTTATTGAAACCGAATTTATCATCAAGTGATTAAATAAATTGTTTTTGCTTTGATGAAAGTACTGCTTCTCGTATTGAGAGTGGATATCAGATCACAATCTCTGAGATTTTATCAATTGCTAACATTGCAATCGCTATACGATAGAATTATTAACAAAAAAAATGGACATGTCCGAGTTGGGTTCACACGCCGAGTATTTGCCGGGATTTTTTTTATTACACTACGTAGAAGCGCTTGGCTTTCATTTTACCTGATGATAAGACTGGAGATGAAAGCGCCCTTCAAATGTCATTCTCAACTGCCGAGCAACTGGCTCTCTTACCTTTAACTGACGGTACTGTAGTGATCGGGACTCCTTGCTACGGGCACCTCTGTGGCACACGACATGACCTGAATTTAAACGTAGAAGCTTAGGAAAAAAGGAAGAAAAAAGAACAAGTGAAGATAAGAATTATTGATTTTGGGACAGCTAGCGATAAAATACACAACTTGAGTTATTTTGGTGTTATTATTCATATAGTTACCACATTTGGTGGAGGCGCCGGGTAGCAGAAGAAATACGTGCGAAAAGTGCCGTAAAGAAATACGAGCGAGAAGTGCCGTACGATTCGAAAGAAATCTCCGTATAGCATAGAGCTGCGGAAAGTTCAGCGTAGCATAGGTTTTGGTGTGTTCGAATCAAGAGAGGGCGATTCAAGATTCTATGGGTTTGGATGTATCCTGCATATGTTCATGCGTTGAGATATATGCATACATAAAAAGCGAAGCTGTTCTCGGGATTACAGGCGATACAATTTCAGTTGTTTTTAATAATATTTTCTTTCGCTCATCTACGACGTCGAACGTGGAATATTTTACTGGAGTCAATGGTGCTTCCGTTTGTGATTTTGCACGCGATTTTAAGTGCGTTGCAGCCATTAATAAGTGGCACGAAAAGAACCTATCGGTCATTCTACCCGCCTATCTAAAGGGTCCGGCATTAATGTTTTATAAGTCGATCTACAAACCCGAGTTGGTGTTAAACGACATCTTATCGCTACTCGACAAAGAATTTCCCTTGGCCAGCAATGCTGCGGCAGAGTTCAATACAGCTCAGCAGAAGGGCACCGAATTTTTATTAGTTTTATTATAGATTATCTGATCTCGCATTGAGAGCGAACATAGCCGATGAAAACGACTTCATTATGACTTTCCTTCGAGGTGTAATTCCACGAGAGAAAAAATTTTTAGCGGCGCAGAACTTCTCAAACAAAGCCTCCTTAAGAGTTACTTTAGTTCGGATGAGTGACATTCTGGATGGTAATACGGTGATGTTACGTTTAATTTACCAATCAAGGAACCCGCTGGGATTTCACATAGAAATGGCTCAGGCGATCGTGCTTCATATCGCCCACAATCCTCTGTGGGATATAGACAACCATTCTCACCAAGAGATAATATTCCGATGCCATCGCAAGGGGTGAGAAACGACGAGTTTTCGACCCAACGGTATCATCTAAGGCCGCGCTTTAACCGTGATAGTATTGCTCCCCCATCCTCCAGTACTACATCACAAAGAAGATACTACAGTCGTTCTGATGAACGACAACAAAGAGGCGCATCAAATTTTGGCCGCGGGACCGGTGCCAGATAAGGAGCGCGGAGATACGCACCGAGTCCCGAACGCAGTCTCCACTACGCGCCCGTTCTTCTTAGGAAGTAAACGGTCAGACATTCCTTAATCCGTATGTTAAATTATCCATGGGAACGAATACATGCTATGCTTGGTAGACACTGGCGCAATTTATCCGTAATAGGGTCGCAGGATGGTCAAAAGGTGCGGTTTGCTGCTTCAAACCTTACCGCACAATAGATTTTTAAAAACCATGACCGGAGCGGAGCTATCATCCCGATAGTGCATGAAGTGATAACAAACTTCGTCATCGAATCGATCACACTCAGGAAACTGCTAAGCGTTTGTAAATTACTTGCGAAAAAAAAAAAAAAAAAAAAAAAAAAAAACACATTGTTGAAAAAATTTCCACGAGCAGGATTTGAACCTGCACCCTTCTGACATTCCGGGTCAGGTGCTCTTCCAATTGAGCTATCGTGGTTCTAACCAGCCCGCCGAAATTATTCAACACTTTTTACTTTGAAAGCCAAAGGCGCTTATTCAATGTCAACAACTACCGTCACTAACATCCGATCATAATATTTTTACAAATATTAAAGATCAGTTAAGAAGTAAGCAAGCTATTTATAAATGTTCAAATAATTTTTAAAACGCAAATTTTGTTGCGAACAAATTATAAAAACACATTGTTGAAAAAATTTCCACGAGCAGGATTTGAACCTGCACCCTTCTGACATTCCGGGTCAGGTGCTCTTCCAATTGAGCTATCGTGGTTCTAACCAGCCCGCCGAAATTATTCAACACTTTTTACTTTGAAAGCCAAAGGCGCTTATTCAATGTCAACAACTACCGTCACTAACATCCGATCATAATATTTTTACAAATATTAAAGATCAGTTAAGAAGTAAGCAAGCTATTTATAAATGTTCAAATAATTTTTAAAACGCAAATTTTGTTGCGAACAAATTATAAAAACACATTATTGAAAAAATTTTTAGAAAAAAATTATTTGCGATTATGTTTACGATTATAAGTAGAGAACGGGGTTAAGTGATGGCGTCTCATGATTATTACGTTGCGACACACAATTATATAATCCTGTTGAACATACCTAGGTGATAGGTAGGTAAAAAGGTGAATCGGGGAACAATGAACACTCTTTGCATTAATGAATTAATTTATTTATCTGTATTATTTTATTTTTTATGTAATTTAAAATTGTTTTATTTAATTTTAATTTCTTAATAAAACTTTAGTTTTAATTTCAGTAGAGAGATGGAAAGTAATTTTGTGAAGGTTTTATACTTTCCGAGCCCATACCATGAGTCCACGTCAGGCTCCCCCCGATATATTTTCTTAATTTAAAGAAATACGATTTATTGTATTTTACATATACTTCAGCAACGTGGTATTGGCGTGGCCGAAGGGGCGTAGCTCATGTTGTGATCGGGACTCCTTGCTACGGACAGCTCTGTAGCACACGACGTGACCTGAATTTAAACGCAGAAGCTTAGGAAAGAAGGAAGAAAAAAGAACAAGTGACTATGAGGATTATTGATTTTGGGACAGCTAGCGAAGGCTGTATTGTAATTCGTTTCTTGATAAAATACACAACTAGAATTATTTGGCGAGTTGTTATTTTGGTGTAATCTATACATATAAAATGCTTTGTCCTGAACGACTGACGGATCAACGCACAGCCTAAACCGCTGATCGTAGAGACCTGAAACTTGAAGGGTGTGTTGTATGACGTAGGCATCCGATAAGAAAGGATTTTCCGAAATTCTACCCCTAAGTGGATATTTATTTCACCTGAAAAATCACCGGCCCCTACAACAATTAAAATATACAGTCCACTGCCCTACACACTGATGTTATCTATGCGACATCGGAGCCCTAGTTACTTTGATTATGCTAAATGTGGCGTCGAGGTCACCAACTGTAAGTTTATTCAAATTAGATGATTTTATTGCTCTGTCTACTGCCTACCTTTTTGGAGAGAGACGTGAGAGTATGTATGTATATACTTTAATATTCTTATCTTATGTTAGTGGGGCCTGCTGAAGTTTCCCTCTTGCAGTAACACTTCGACCCATCGGAATCTTTTGTGCAACCCCATCCTTTCACTCTTCTTCCTCTGTAAAGATAGATGCCATAAGTTTGGCAACGTCCTTAAGGGCGAAGAGCCTGAAGTCCTCCGGTTTCGGATAGGCTGAGCCCAGGAGTCCCATTCTTTTCCTAGCCAGAAAGTCGCAGTCACATAGTAGGTGCTGCATTGACTCCGTTTCCTCTCCACATGCCCTACACTGGCTATTTGTTGATAGATGCATTCTGTGGAGCATTTGTTTTGTGGCATAGTGCCCTGTCAAGGCATCGATGGTTAATCGGGCCTGCCTTCTACTGCCTCCGCATATGAACTTAATCCGTCTGGCGTTTTCGCCTAAGAAGGATTTGGAGTGTTTCATACCCGGCTGCTCTTTTCATCCGATGTCGTGCCTGTTTTTGATGTAATCTTTTAAGGCCTTGTTAATGGTACTTGGTGCAAGTGCCACGAACGGCTCAGGACTACCAAGCTGGGTCTACTTTAATATTATTATGGTTAGGGAAAAGCTGGAAAAATAGATAGATAGGTAAGTGAAATAAAAATCTAAAGACGTAATATAACTTAGTCATAACTTATATTTTATTTTATTTCTTAATAACTAAAAATATTTTAATACAAAAACATCATTACAGGTTTTGGTTCTCTACTGAACTCACAATTCCACTGGAAAGGAATGAAGAGTAATCAAATTGCTCACCTAGCTAATTAATATACTTGTGTTGATATAAAATTGTTAAATTATTAATGAAATAAACACACTTATACACTATTAACACAAAACTATAAGTCTAGCAATAAATAACTTAATAAAATTGCTATTGTGGAAAATAGATCAGTTAGATACGCGATTTATATAATAAACAATTAAACAAATTTTATGATTAAGTTACTCACAACCAGATAGTGTAATCAACCAGCTGAAGTATGTAATTACTCGGTATAAATTGTCAAAATAAAACCAGAAGTTTCATTAAAACAATTATAAATACAAAAAAATGTGTTTGTCATAGATGACTTGAAACTTTTTAATAAATCTTTAAATCATATTAGAAACATGATTGTCTCTATCAATTTCAAACAATTGACAGATACGCAATGATATTCCAATAACGTTTTGCGCTAATGGTATTTAGCAAGGTATTTAATGAGTTTTTTAACCATCACCATCAGTCATCATCGTGAATCAGTTACTCCAACCGTAGAAAACTTTTTGTAGCATTAAAAAATCTTATCAAGGTTACTTTCTATTCGGCGTCATTATAGAACAGATTTTTATATCATTGAAATGGAACGTCTTTGACGGATCTACTCGCTGGGTTTTACGTAAAACGTAACACACCCGATTTCAATAAAAATACCTATTCAAGTTAAAAATAAATTATGAGACGACCAACACCTCAGTCTCCCCGTGACCCTGTGACCACATGTAAAAGGTTCGAAACGTCGGGATAAATCAAAAACCTTAAATGTGTTAAATAAACACGGGTAAATAATAAATCATTTTAGACTCAACTTGGCCACATTTCAGAACAAAGCCTTTTTCAATTGTTATTTGAGTGAATATTACAAACTTTTTGGAACCTGAATAATGAATGTTACGAACTTTTTGGTTTTAGTCTCGTTCGCTAATAGATTACTTCTTGGGGTCTCTGTAAACGCCCATGAAGAGAATTGAGCTGGTGGGTCGCTCGTACACCACGTACACGAAGGGGAAGTTGGCCACGAAGCGGCTGGGCTCCGCGGGCCGCGACGACCGGAACCCGAAGATGGCCGTCGCTGCTGCCGCTACAGTTCCTGCAACGCCACCAAGGTTTGAGTTTCTCCTTATCATTTGTGAAACAATGTTTGACACTCACACGAAAAGTTCGATGGCGCAGTGTTAACGCGCCCGGTTGCAAGTGCTCAGGTAAAGCATCAACTTTCGCAAAGGCCAGTCATCGGGTGAATGACCAAAAATTTATCATCTCGAGCTCCTCCTTGCTTTGGAAGGCACGTAAAGCCGTTATTCCTGGATGCATTAGCAGTTGTTAACAACCACCAATCCGCACTGGGCCCGCGTGTTGGTTTATGGCTCATTCTCCCTACCCATCCATAGGGAACGCTCGTGGCCCTCGATAAATTGAGCTGATGATGATAACGCGTGACTTTATTAAATAAATATTTACTTTTTAGCGATAAGGCCGCCATTTGTAACAAACACTTCTTGTATTGTCCTCTGTGTCTTTTAGTATGGTGTTGGTACAATACAGTATATTCTCATTTTTATTTTATTTTCATTCGACTAGTAATACTAACTAACGCAGTGCCACTTGTGGCTTTCAGTACATGTTTTGTTATTAAACTTATGGGTTAAGCACTTAGCCTTCTACTCATCTGATGATAAGTGATGATAAGGCTATTGAAGCAAACTTCCGAATTCGGCAACCACTGAGGAACTAACTATCTTATCTGTCGGTTGTTGTTAAAGTGTCGGAACACAATAATGCTAACACATTGGTGTTATGGCGACATATTTAGATAAAATGGTAGTAGTTACCCAGACGGACTTAAAACAAGCCCTACCACCAACCGAACCGAGTACAATCATGTACTTCACACTGGAAATGGTCTTAACCACTACTTAGAATAATTTAAGCTAGCTTTCTTAAATATTTTTTGACTTATACCACTTATAACTAATTAGTTATTAGGACTACCTACTAATGCAACGCCACTTGAGGCTTGCGGTAGCTACATGTAGCAGATACATAGCTTTCATTATCGTCATCAGCCTATAACCGTCTCACGGTATAACTGCTATTGTTAATGTGGGAAGGCCTGATCCTCCAATATGAACAATACGTTGGGATTTTTTCTGTTTTTTTGTCAACAACCAAGGCAATTTTTTTTATTTTTATGAAACACATACCGCCGGTACGTTCTCAACTCACCTTCCTTATCGAGCTGTATCTTAGCATTGCACAGCGTCGTCAAAGTGCCATTGGTTATAATAGCGGCGGTAGTTGGTTGGTGTGTCGCCACCGATTCATACTCAACTCACCTTCCTCGTCGAGCTGTATATTGACCTTGTGCACAGCGTCATCGAAGAGCCATTGGTTATAGTAAGCGGCGTTAGTTGGTGTCATCACCGATTCGTACTCAACTCACCTTCCTCGTCGAGCTGTATCTTGGCCTTGTGCACAGCGTCGTCGAAGAGCACGCCGTTCTGATCCGTCAATGTGGTGAAGTCGGCGCTCACGTTGAACAGATCGCCGACGCCGACAACTTCCAGGATCTGGAATCATATACCAGGTAAAGGTTACATTTTAAATCCGTATATTGGCTGTTAAATAAAATAATTTCTAAAAATAAAGTTAAAGATATGTGTTCCAGACACAATGTCTTAATTTAATAACAAAATTGTTTTCTGAAGTTTACGCGAACACTAGGTACACATTGAAATGAAAAAACTTTTACGGATTCACTGGCCTTCACCCTCGCGCGCCATATGTACCTACGCACGGTCGTATGTAAGGTGGCCCGCTAATTATACCTACAGCGCGGGACGAGTTAATTAAAACTAATGTATAAAATAAACGCGAGTAAATCCGTAAAAGTTGTTTTATTTCAATTAATAACATAAATCACGTGTTGTTCAGTCAATTCGATCTGAGTATCAGAGTTCTTGCTGAGAATTTGTATGACATTGAAGCAGCGAGCGCCTCATGGTGACAGACAAAGAGAGTAAGAACTTCCTCATACAATTTCTCGTGGGTTTTGTCACATAGATCAATCTGTCCCCAAAAACTGACCTCTCTAAGCGGCAAGCTTTTCTCGATGGTGAACTTGGGAATCTCGACAATGACCTCGCGGCCCATGTAGCTCTCCTCCACGACGGCGGCCAGCCTCTCCGGAGTCAGGTTCTGAATGATGTTGCTAACTCCTGGGTGGCAAATATAACAAATTTGAATAAGGTTATATGTGAAATGTTCTTTTAAAAAGGAAATATGCTACTGATTCAAAGCATCTTGTACCGCAGCCTCACACAGCATAGTACAATTAGGTAGCTGTCCGACTTGTTGTCGCCCAGCAACCCACACAGCGACCATAGCAAGTGAGGCGGTTAGATGGGTGGGTATACTCGTAGTCAGCTAAAGGCTACGATTGTATCATTCAGGAATGCTTAAGAATGGCATTTTCTTAAACCTCAAGTCAAAGTTGTGAACTACAATAGTGTTTACAAAATGTTTGTGCGTGTAATGTCTTCCTGTCTTACAAATAACCTTTATAACTATTATTTAAATAATCGTTAGTCATGTTTTGCAATTTATCATAGGCTTAGAACAACTACATCATATTCGTGTATTTTCCAGCCCCTTAAAAGTCATTTTCTCATTTATTATTTTATATTTCTAGAATAATATAATCACTAACTCAATTTCAGCACCCACTGCCAGTTATAAGCCTCTTCTTTAACTTGCCAACTAAATTGGTCCCGTGCGAACCTCATCAACGTTACCAACCTTCTTTCATGGAGTAAGGGGGCAGGAGGATGTACATGCTGATGTCGCTGCCCTTGTACGGCAGCTCCAGGATCTGCGCTCCAAGGTCGTCGCTCACCACTGCAAAAGTAATGGACATTATTACAAATATTACCTATATTTATAAATATATTATTTGATGATCTTCGTAGCCGAGTGGCTTGCACGCCGGACTTTGGGTGGCACTAACTGTGAGGTCCCGGGTTCGATTCCCGGTCAGGTCAATGTCGAAAACGGTCTTTTCGATATTGTGTCGGGTCTGGGTGGTTGTGGTACCGTCGTTGTTTCTGATTTCCATAACACGAGTGCTTTAGCTACTTACCTTGGGATCAGAACAATGTATGTGATATTGTCTAATTTTGGTCTCAAATGTAGTCCAAGATTCAAGAAGTCAGAAGAACTCGTTGAGCCTAACTTTATGATTAAATAGGCAATTTTTAAAACTATTTTCATACTTAACTAAACTAAGATAGGCCTATGTCTTTCCAGAGATAGGTTATTAATTACGGCTGTTAGCAATCAAAGTCTCCCAATCAGCTATGTGTGTGTATAGTTATGCTTACTGTAATGGAAAGTTCCTTTCTGCTTCATGAAAGGCACAAGGGTCTGGCGGGTTTCAGACACGAAGAATGGTTCCTTCCTGGTTCTCTCGACGGGGAACTTGGACGCCCACACTCCCTTGAAGTAGGCCGCGTTGGCCAGCACGAGCTTGGTGGATTCACTGACTCCGCCATCGGGAATCAATTCCTTGATGTTATTCTTGGTGATACGAGCAACCCACTGGTTGATGTAGTCCTTGGACGCCTGGACGTTGTCGTGGAAACTCTGCAAGTAGTAGAAAAGACATTGATATCAACACAGACAGTAGAAGGAGTTTCTATCTAACCTAACTAATAAACTATCTAATGCAGGAGAGTTTTTGTAGTATTCTTTCGGGTCGCAACTGGACAATTAATTTGTTTTCTTATTTCAAAGATCATTAAAACAAAATTCACTGGTAACAGCTACGATATCTACGTATACCTAATCTACGTATGATTCTGGAGGTAATCACACTAGAGACGCTTAAAAGGCTAAAACGCTGTATATCGTTCATTTTAGGAGCTGTCGTAGTGGCACCGTTTTCGACACTTTAAGCCTAGTGTTCGTCACCAGCTTTCGTCGCCAAATAGTAATATCATGGAAATTTTACTATTAATAACAGGTAGAAAGCAGGTGGTCTGAATTCAATTGTTGCTTAAGTAAAAAACCCGTTGCTAATTCCTATTTTTAATGATTAAAGGAAAAAAATACAATCACTGGTTCCTGTCGAACACTAGTGCCACTATCACTTTTAAGGATCTATAGCTGCATAGAATAGTCTAGAATAGAATAATTTTTTTTCAGGCAACTATGGCCTATGCAAAAATATATACTTACCTTAAATACTAACATACATTTTTTTATAATAATTATTTTTAGGTACAGACGACTGCACATCAACCTATCCAACACTCTCAAATTTCTTCCAAAAATATTTAATCTTATGTTGTATGAATAAAGTTTAAAGTCTATTGAGAGAATTTGACAGTTTGTGGTAGTCAGATGTGCACGCGTGTGTACACCTGGCTTCAAAAGCACCATTCACGGTACTAAAACTATATATAACTAGCCGACTGGCGGACTTCGTACCGCTTTGACAGTTTCCATAAAAAAAACAAACATAACGTTCACAGTTTCCATGACAACAAAACAAACAAATCATTACACCCGTATCCCATGATGGACCCTTATAGCAGCGCCACCTACCGGGTCCAACTGTAAATCTAAACCATTTTCGTATCCACTTGAACACACATAGAAAATCGATCCAGCCGTTTAGTAGAAGTTCAATAACATACACACGCACAGAAGATTTTTATATATAAAAGGTGTGGGGAACAGACTCACCAAGGTCTGCATCTCTTCCCCGAACAGGTCGAACATGCAATTGCGCACTTGCAGTTCCTCGTCCACGAACAGCTTGTTGGCGCTGATGAACTCGTAGCTGTCACTGTTGTTGTTCAGCGCGCGGGACCGTTTGTCCACCTTGTAGGCTGTCATCAAGTTGATCTTGTCCTAAAGCAAGAAAAATTTAATTAGGTTACATAATTAAAAAAAATTCAAAAAAAACACTTCAGCAAAGAGGTCAATTGTCGAATCCAATTAGGCTGGGCAGCTTTCGGTAAGCTACGAAATATCTTTTCGTCCGATATACCGCAGTGACTCAAGACGAAAGCCTTTGACCAGTGAGTGTTGCTAGTGATGACATACGGGACTGAGACGTGGTCGCTCACTATGGGCCTTATCAGAAGGCTCAATGTCACTCAAAAAGCAATGGAGAGGGCTGTGCTCAGGGTTTCTCTGCGAGATCGAATCAGAAATGAGGAGATCCGCAGAAGAACAAAGGTAACCGACATAGCCCGAACCCCAAAGAGTTGCTAAACTCAAGTGGCAGTGGGCAGGGCACATTGCTCGCAGGACTGATGGCCGCTGGGGCGGAACAGTCCTCGAGTAGCGACCGCGTACCGGAAAGCGCAGTGTGAGCAGGACTCCAACAAGGTGGACCGACGATCTGGTGAAGGTCGCGGGAAGCCGCTAGATGCGAGCAGCACAAAACCGGTCGTTGTGTCCTTTGTCCAGCAGTGGACGTCTTTTGGCTGAGATGATGATGATGACTTAACTCTTTTGAAGTCAAAAAGACTACGAGCTCACTCGTAGTCTTTTTGACTTCAAAAGAGTAGTCTAACTACAACTTTACTTTTGTAAGTCAATAATATTTACAATTTTATGTCTATTTTTTTAGTTGTAATTAGAACTAGATAGTGCAAAACAAATACTTACTAAGCTATCTGATATTTGCAGAGACTGTTTCAACGACTTCTCCGTTTCGCCTCCGGCAGCGAAGTAGGCAAGCAGCAACGAATGGTAAACGGAGAAAGGTGAGAAGAAGATGTTGTCGTCAGGGACGGCCTTGTTGATAGCGTTGAACAGGTTCAGTGTGAACGTCATCTGGCCCCGGTAGAGGTCCGACCGCGCCTGCGGGTCCAGCTTCTTTGAAGCGTCATCCTTGTAGAAGCATTGAGAGTGTACCGACGAAACGGCCACCAAAGCTATCACGGCAATTTTCAACATCGTCGACCTGTAACAAAGAAACTCTCGTTTTACTATCATTTCAACCTTGTACTTGGCAATCATTATAACAATATGTGGTATTATTATGTGTTTTGCGACATTAACTTTAAATGCTTAACAAATCGCTGCTCTTTGACAGTAAATACTATTATTTGAGTTGAATGCAGTCCTGACTCGTTCTGAATTATTTTCATGGCTACAGTTTAACCGTTTTTCGATAAACAACGTTTGCTAAACGAGGTAACATGATAACCATTCTTTAATTCTTTTCAACAAAACCACTTCATAAGATTCTTTAGTTATTTTTAAGCTTAGTACATACCTAGTTATAACTATAAACGGTGAGAAATAGGTATTGGTACAAATTTAAAATGGGAAAACCAACACTACATGTGAGTAGGTAGATCAAACGCTCTCGCTCTCTATGTGAGTGCGAGAATGACGTAAGTCCGCCAATGTGGTCCAAGCGAACAATGATGCGACACAGCAGGCGATCTCCACTTAGAGCTAATGCATTTCACCTCGCTTTCTCCGGGGGAGGGGGGCGAGCCGCCAACCGCCTGCTTCTGTGCCTGCGCCTGCGCTGTGACGCAGACTCTTTAATTTTGCAAAGGATGACCTCACTAAAACTATTCACACGAAGGTATATTTATGGACAAATATCGGTATATATGTATGTTAATGTGACCGTTAATTTTTCCCACAGAACAAACGCCCTTAAAAATATTTAAAAAATAAAACACATGTTTATAAATATATGAGCAAGTAGGAATGGAATTGTTGGCATGATTTGTTTATGTTATTATCAGAATAGCTTTTAGGTAACACGAGGACACCTAATTATGTTTTTTCACTCGACCATATTTGATTCATATAAGAAAACACTCTTTGTTTCAGCTGGAGCTTTACTGCCAGGCAGAGATAAAATGTACTCGAGTATTACGAAAATTCGGAAAATTTTGATTATTTGTTTGAAAGTGTGTATATTTCAACCCAACGACCTTCAGCACCGCTGCCCGAGGCGCAGACTCACTGCTTGCTGATTTTGTTTTGTCAATACGGGACATTTTTTCCCGCGTTATACTCGTATAAGTACATTATTTCAATCCATTACCTGCGAAAAGTAGTTAGCCTATGTCACATTACTGGGAAAATGTCTTCATTATTAAAATCAGTCATCGCTACAATTCATGGGTGTTGGTTTAATCACCACGCTTGCCAAATGCGGGTTGGTTATTACAAAAATAAAAGATTTCTGTAAATAGGATATAAAAAAACCCAACGCCACTATTGAAAATACCTACTTATTGTAAATTGAGTCGCAATGGATTAACTCCTCGTAAGAGGTATGGTTAGAATGCAAGACCAATCACACGAATTGACCCAGTTAACGATTTCCAAACAACCTTAAGTACAGCATCGTTCATGTACGCATGATATTATGTCTTATATTTAAGCAACACAGTATAACTACAACTTTTTTAGGATTTTTTAAACTACGGACTACTCGATGCATATTAGTGTGCAGATTTTCCTCCACAAATATTTAAATCAGGATAACAACAACTCCTGAATCAGCAAAACACAATGGACGAAACGCTATCCTCAATATGAAATGACATGACGCCTATCGCAGTGACTATGTCACCTGAATAACTGGACCTGACGGCTTTGCTTCTCATTACACGGAATACTTATGTGGGTTTAACCGAAACTATAACGGCATGTGCAGGTGCGACGAATCTTGAATCAGTCTCGACTTAACGAATGTTTTCTACATTATACTGAAAACAGTGTAATTGCGTAACGTAGGTATTCCCTGTGAAATTGGAAAAGAAAATTATATAGAGTTTACGATTAATTTAATTAAATTTAATAGCACAGGCTTTTATGACAATCCCTAAAAACAAATTATAAAAGAAATTAACCCACTATACAGTATTTTGGAAAATCGTTCAGAATACTATTATCGAGAGGGATTTTAATTTTGAACAGATTCTATCAACACATATTCCTTTCGATGTAATTCCGTTCGATGTAAGTATGTTAATGCTATATTTATTTGAAGCTGTCAAGGATAATAAGTATAAATACATAAGGAGCAACCGGTATTATGCGCAGACTTGAACTGCATCTCTCCATATAAGGCAACCGGCTGAGAGTCTGCGTCTGCGCACTGCGCGAACACGTCAAAGGGAATCCCGTGCTGAGAGTGCGCGATTACATTGGTCACGACCAATGTATGCTGATTACCGATGATTAGGTATAAATGTCCGAGTACTTGTTTATGCTAACGGCACTACTTATATACTTTCTTTCTCATTCAAGTAAATATCTTCTATAAGAGCAGATAATAGTGTTGATAATACGAAATCAAATACTGAAACTTTAACACCTGCATATTTATGTATATATACAGTAGTGCCCAATTAGATGAGACGTTGATCTCATCTGCAGTCCAATGATAAGTGACAATAAGCCGAAAGTGGAATGTGGTGGCAGCGCACCTACCCAGAACTCCTGTGTTACTTCTTACTGACGAAACGCAAAAATGGTCCAATTATTGTTTTTATGGCAACCGACTTAGAAAAGTTACTGGTATTTTCTGTTACAGATAGAATTACGTGTCCAGTTTTGAATTTCCCTTAATTTAAGCGACCGTGAAGTTGAAACGAAACATTATATGCTGCTCTACATTGAAAAAAAATATTTTTCGAGGAAAATTTAGAGTTTTTAACAATAGATTTATTCATGACTGGTTAAGCCGTCACCCATCAATTGTGGTGATGACTTGAGTTCAATGATGGAGGCCTTTGACCAGCAGTGAGACAGTTATAAGCTATTTACCTATTCATAATTAGATACCAATTATAACGGTATGATATCAATTAAGAGTGCTACTTTTTCTTTTATTCAAAGTCACTGGTTACTTATTTTTAACACCGAGAGTCTCGAACGGTTTGTATCTTATAAGTTACAATTTGTTAATAATGCAAAAGTAACTTAATTTCACAGTGTATCATATTATTACTTCATGTCATTTTTAATTTCGTGGTCTATGTTTTCAAACGTATCTCGTATTGTACATAAACCCATTGCGCGAAGAATGAACCAATAAAGATGTTATGAGGTCTGCCTCTAAAAAAACAGGCTAAATTCTGGAGCTCTACGAACGAGTAGCGAAAGCCAGGCAACGCAAGAGACGCGTCATCGACACACAAGTTACACAACAGCCGGACCACCAACCGTGTCAGTATGACTAACATTCCAAACAAAGAGAGTTAAAACAAAATCTTTTAACTTTTTCATTTCATGCAAGAAATTGTTCATGTATAGCTCAGCTTCATTTATTTCAAATACTTATACCGAAAAACAGTTGCTTTTATGATTAAAACAAAAGAGAGGAGGATCTTTAAAAGATTTTTTGAAAATCATGGATATGTTACGCAAAGAAGCTGTTAAAACAACTGTTTAGATAAGCTAATTCAGATAGATAAGCATATTTCATTGCTGTTTTAAAGTTAACCTCACATTCAGAATCTGTTTTTCCCATCTTTAAACTCGTAATAGAAATTTTAGCCAGTATCACTATTCACATTCTTACGGCCAATATCTCCCATGAGTCAAGAAAGTGCTTCTATAGCAGTGAGTGATAAATATATCAATATTATTAGTCGGAAAGTTAACGGTCATGTAATAAGAAAAGTATCCGTCTATGTTCATATGTAGCTTTATTTGATTACAACAACGTCAGGCACCATGGAAGAAAGTAAGTCGGTGACTACCTATACTGGGTTTTTTGAAGGCGAGTTGACAAATTGATGTCAGTGCCACACATTGTGCGGCGCAAGCGCTCAAGTCCGCCTGGCGGGGTTTCCAGCGGATTTCATTCGATAAATTGGTTTCATCTCACGGCATAACCGGATGCTGCTCTGCTCAAAGCGGCGTCAATGTTATTTACAAAACAATGGACTGCATGAGGACTGAATAGAGATTGTTTCAAAAGATGTTCCTTTATTCATGTTAAAAGACAGGTAGTCTTCCATATTTTACTGAAATTATGTGTAGTTTTATTAAAATTTATAAAGTTATTAAATTTGTAATTTAATTATTATAGTGTTATTCGTCCGATACTTTCGTAGCTCTTCATTGTGTTGAATTTCACATACGATTATTTGTTTTTTTTTATTCCAAGGCAAATTTGTTTCGTTCATCATCGACAACGAGGAATACCGAGGCCATCTCTTCCAACAGGTGTTAACTCAAAAGATTTTATTCGGTTTATGGTAATGTGACCTCTATTACTATTCCATAAGGTTCAGCACGATGTTACGGTACGCTACGTAACTTTTGCATAAGGACCTCGAAGTCAAACGGTACGTACATTACAAGAATACTAAATAATGATTATTTACATATAATTTTACGCAAATATTGTTGCGAACAAATTACAATTTACAATTTGAAAAAAGACAAAGTGTTGAAAAAATTCCACTAGCGGGATTCGAACCCGCACCCGATGACATGCTGGGTCAGGTGCACTGCCAACTATGCTATCGTGGCTCAATCCACCTGGTGGTGAAACAAACACTTTTTTTTTCAAATACTATATAAGTTTACTTTAGAAATGATTGTTTAAAATAACTACTCATTTATTTTAATTTTTCAAACACTTTACGGGGCCCGTGGTCCCGATTGAGTGAATAATCACGAATAGATTTGTTATTATTATTATTATTATTATTATATCAGCCACAACTGTCCCACTCCTAGGCAAGGCAATAGACAATAGATCCGTATTTAGCAACAAGTGTTTGCGTAATTTTGAGAAAAATAATTGTTTGTGGTTCTACCTAGTCTTTTGTTTTTAGATGTTTTTGTTTAACTATCCATTTACCTAATTTAAAATATATATTTTAAATAGGTAAATCCAAACCACGTCGCAGGGCTAAAAGGGGCGAAAAACGCCCATAACGACGTCCGCAGATGCGTTGGCACGACGCGACGACATTAAAAGAACAAAATAAAATGGATAGAAGCTGCCCAAGATCGTACACGGTGGCATACACTGAAGGAGGCCTACACCCATGAGGTCGAAAAAGGCTAAGAAGAAGAAGAAGAAGAAGCGATGACTTGATTTCAATTTTCTGGTCTTTTGCTTAGCAGTGTGGCGGTAAGGCTAACACTAATAATGAGAGTTAACAATAAAATACCAACAAAGCGTTGGAACTGACATAGCCGGTCAAACGTGAAAACGTTCCACATGGACAATGGCATAAAATCAGCATTGTCGGTTTTCACTTGTTAACCGACTTCATATAGCTTTTGTTCAATTTTTTTTAACTTTTATTTTGGTGAACCGCTAGGCCAAACTTTAGTACACAATTCAGATAATATTAAGTAGTTTTTTGGTCATCTTAGGGGCATGATGGATGTGTCAAATTGAAACAGATACAAATCGTAACCATTTATGACCAGCCTCGGAACGGTACGGAATTAACTTGTTATTAACTCTTCCATTCTTCTCGATCTCGCCTATTCTTCTCCACAGCGAAAAGATTCCTATCTTTTAGCTGTGGAGGATGCCCTGAATAAGTAGCGGATTTAAAAAAATTAAAGATTCAAAAGAACTTATATTAACAACATTACAATAAATATATTTGACTATGACTATAACTATAAATACATCTACACTTTCGTAGAGGCAGCCTTCGTCGTCATTCAGAGTGACAGTTGGGAAGTCTTCCGCATCTGACTCATAATTGAAAACAGTATTTTATGAGTTTTTGTCCTGTTTTCTGGTGGATCTTTCAGAATATTCCTGGTTCTTATTTCATGCTACGAATAAAACTCTTAAGCCAGAGTGAACATTGACTTTTTTTGCATTGACCCTAATGATATTATATGCATAGGTACAAAAACAATTTAGGCCGTGAAGAAATTGTTTTTATGATACTGCTGAAAGAGTTTCATCGGAAAATTCTTTATACTCTACATACTTATAGATCTTGTAATGGAATGCTGTTCAGAGGATAAGAGTCCTTACTGTGGATATGGCGTTTTATCTCATATCATATCATACATTATTTTGTTCCATAAAATGGTATTAATGTTTTAACTGCATAACTATAGGGTATTATAACCATATTGTATTGGTTAAGTTAAATATGTCATAAAAGAACAACTTCAAACTCTGAAACATGAAGAAACTAATGTCAAAATAAAGTTTTCTGTAGTTTACACAAAACAACCATTAGCAGAAAACACTAATGTTCGTAAGAACTAGGTAGTAATAGCTACAGTCGAGATTATGGAGCCAATAATTTGTCAGGGTTTGTTAATCATGGTCGACACCGCCTGCGATGTTGGCGACAAACCATGATTAAACGCTTTCAAACACCGCGTAAAACTATGACATTGTATATAGCCCATAGGTATTGAAAATGTATCATTTATTTTTCAAATACTTTCTCTCGCTATATTAGATTATATTTTACACGATAAATGTATTTAAGTTATATTTACATTATATTTACTAACTATCGTTATAACATTCAATGATACAATTGTGTGCAGCAATGACACAGACAGAAAAAATTCAAACTCATATGTATGTCTCGTATTATTATAAATTCTTTTGGGACCGACAAAATATTGGTCTTATTTTAATGGTTGACAAATATGATGTTATGTTGTAATTCTTAATGTACCTTCTTCATCAACGTTACTCGATTCTTTTTTTTATAATAATAATTCTTAACTTGATAATGTAAGATGTTGTGTTTTATTACTTATTAGTTAAATATTATTACAGTTGTTATGAACTTCAAATCAACTCAAAAATTAGATTAAGTACCTACTTTTTAACGTATATTTTTATTTTTTATAATATTAATAAAGATGTAATGTTTGTTTGTTTGTTTGTATGTCGGGGCTAATCTCTGGAACTCCAAATCCAAAAATTCTTTTACTAATAGAATTCTAACTTCCTTGCGGGTAACAAAGGCTATTGTTTAATATAATAAAAAACAAAATTTTAACTTCTCAAATCCTGCGGACGAAGACGCGGGTAAAGTGCTAGTTTTTAATATTTTAAATGTTAGCACACCCCTAACTCAATGTAAAAGTACCAAGGCACTATGGAAACTGTCTAATTAAATAGCTAAGTATGTTCATAAACATTATGCAATAACGTACTTGATCATGCGTAGCATTCGAGTAAGTACATTACAGCATATAACGTCTCCGTGCGTTTACTATTGCAATACGTAGCGTATCATAATAATCACTCCTTGATTACTTAAGGAATTACTGTAAAAATATCATTTTTTTTATGACTACATGTGCCAAAATAAAGAGAAAAAAAATGTGTTCTTAATAATATTAGATGATACAATATCAAATTATTGAATATTTATGTAATTTTATTAAATTATTTCCACTCATTGAAATGATAAAGTAAATTATTTCAAAACTGTTTAATACAGAGCATAAAATTAAATATTTTAAAAATATTAATATTGGGTCCTTACCTATGAAATTGATGTTTTTTCTCACTTATTAATAGCTGTATTACTTCTAAAAGTCAATACCGGTTGTTAATATTATTATACACCTTTAATTAGAACTATGTTACTAAGGCTTCCGTAATAACAATGATTATTCATTTTGTGTCTTTATGGCCCAATATTTTTTTTTTATTGTCTTCTTTTTTGTTTCGCGGAATTGACTGTTTGTTTCATTGTAGCTTTGAAGGAACTTGATTTATTTTTCTTTTTAATGTCTGCTATATTTAGCTAGTGAAACAAACACACTACCTTTAAACCTACCGTTTTATAGTGTTAACATAAATAGATGTAAAGAAAATTAAAAAAACGTTAGTATGAAAAATATAATTTTATAAAAAATCTTCATACAAAATTTCAATTTCATAGGTAAGGACCTAATATAAAGAAACGATAAAGAGAACATAATAATATGGCTAACAACGACTACATGTGCATAATCTTACCTTTTCGGATCTTTTATTATGACGATGATATTTTTAAAAGCGTTTAAATAGTCAATATGGTCACATATACCTATACTGTAAGGCCCTAAGATCACCATTAACGAGTAATTTGCTATGAAATAGAAATTTAGCGAGTCTTTAAATAGTTATTGAAATTACTTGAGAACCTAAGTGAATGATTTAGTCAAGCATAATTAATCAATATAGTTTTTATTAATATAAGTCAATATAAAATAAAAGTGTCGGTCATTCGTCGCGTCTATTATTTGTAATGTTTTCGGGAAAAATAACATATTAACTTAGGCAGGTGCAACGGATCAAAGCGACATGGATATTAGTGTTGAGGTTAGTGTTGTGAAAATTCGTCATAGTGAATTAGAAAGCGTGCATGCATGTTAATCGCTCACCGGTGGCTTTGAGCCCGTGTGTGTTTATAACACCACAGATGAGTGTTGTTGAACGAAATAGCTAGATCAAACTACTTAGCTCATTGTTGATCTCTAAACAACTCGTTATAATTATAAAGCAAAACATATTGATTACTGTAGGTATGTTTATCTTTGATTACAAACAATTGCATGCAGAAAACCCATGGAGCATTATAATTATTTTGCATGATATAAGGTGTGTTATAATTATGCACAAGAAGAGAAATCATCATTGAAATCTACCTCACTTAATAACAATAGATTAACAAGATAATTGTTAGAAATTCAAGTTTTTTTTTTAGGAAACTTATGTAACTAACTAACTAACTAACTAACTAACTAACTAACTAACTCTCTTTAAATTTATTTAGTTGATTTTGAAAGTTGTCTGCCTTTTTTTAGATTAATAATTCTCTTATATTTTTAAACGTTAGTTGAATGATAGTGGTGAATTCATTATTAAACAAACCACTATTCTCGGAGACTTTATCATTACCTACGTACTTTTAAATTATCTATAAGCACTGTTTAATAATACCAATCAGAATAAAAACAAACAACAACTTACCTGGTTGTCCTTAAATCACTCCAAATGAATGTTTTCTAAATTGAGAATTCAGTTTGCGTAATGTCAACCTCCTAAATAGTCGCTGGCGTATCTTGGACGAGAATATATTACTTCCTAAATGATCAGTTTTGTGCGCTATTGGAGTTTAAAAAATTAAGAGCGCCTCACGTACCGCTGGAGCGAGGCTCAAAGACGCACTGACTCGAAGAGAGCTGCGGTCGCCATCCTCTTTTATGTGTGTAGTAAACTGGTATGCGCCCGCGTCGCTGGGTGCGTGTCAGCACTCAGCAGCATCAGGTAAAGCTAAAAGAATACTACTATTAATTTACCCGCCCACAACACAGTAGGTAGCCGAATCGAAGTGTACTAAGATGTAATCAGAAAATATAATTAATCGAAGCAAACGGTACCGTTATTCTTATTGGTCGTATAACTGTTTCTACCATTGTAATTGTGACAGTAAAATTGAAAACGTGCCGTTAAAATGAGGTCAAAAGTGCAGAAACTTTCTGCAGACCTACCTGACACTGATACCTACTAGCAGGTCAGCAAATGATTGATTGGAAAGTGATCTGTAGATAAATCCATTCGTTTTGGTTCACACTTGAAAATTACTTAAAAATACTTTGTTCCTAACAATTTGTTGACTAACACTTACCGTTACCATGGACTAATATCCATAAGCTATCATATACTGTTATATTACTATATTGCTGTATGAAAGTGACACTGTATACCTACATAAGTGCAATAAATAAATAAATAAATAACATCATTTAGTAACTAAAGTTATCTTTGGTATGAGAAGATAAAGTCTGATCGTAATGTAATGCTTGATATACAATCTTGTGACAATGTATACTTAATTAATCCTAACTCCATTTCATTTAGTTTATATTTAATTTAATTTAATATTTGTATGCTAACATGTTAGCTAAATGTGCGATTCTCAACCTCAAACTTACCATCACTATAATGTACCGCATTTAATACGAATAAATGATTTGATTGATTTGATTTGATCGAACTATATAGGGATTCTCGGGTTCGACCCTTTTTAATCACGTTATTATAACTCACTTTTTTTTAACTGATTTTTTTTTCTTCATTCCACACGAACTGATTATCTAAGGCTCGTGGCTCCCTCTTTCCTTGGGCAAAGGGTGGGGAATACTCAAAAAACACCCTATGCACCCGTACTGTGGGCACCGTTAGACAGACGACGTCATAAGTATCGCGAGGTATTGGGAGCTGGTTCTTTAGTTTCATAAGTATTAGTAGTATAGTTTCATAAGTTCTTATGGAACCAGCCAGGAGCTGGGAGCTGGGACAGCAACAGCAACAGCTGGGAGCTGTTTTGACAATCGGTTATCTTAAAAATAATAGGATAAAAATACTCTATCAAATTAGATAATTATTTAATGATAATAGTTAGGGCAGTGACACTAGTTTTCAACAGGAACCAGTGGCCGACATTTTTTCCTTTAATTATAAAAAATCAGGTCAGCAATTTATTTAGGCTTTAGCAACAAAAACACAGATTTCTAACTGTCATCCATTAAAATTTAAATTTAAATCTATGTTATTTTTGGGCGACGAAAAAGTGTCGAACAATGGTGCCATAACCCTAATTGTTATATTTAGGGCGGCAAACGCCTCCATCATTAATGCCAAGTCATTAATTGATGATTGTTGGCTAAATCAACACCCTTTCCAAATGCGGGTTAATGATCAGACTCGTATCACATACGGGACTGAGACGTGGTCGCTCACTATGGGCCTTATCAGAAGGCTCAAGGTCACTCAAAGAGTAATGGAGAGGGCTATGCTCGGGGTTTCTCTGCGAGATCGAATCAGAAATGAGGAGATCCGCAGAAGAACAAAGGTAACCGACATAGCCCGAACCCCGAAGAGTTGCTTAGCTCAAGTGGCAGTGGGCAGGGCACATTGCTCGTAGGACTGATGGCCGCTGGGGCGGAACAGTCCTCGAGTGGCGACCGCGTACCGGAAAGCGCAGTGTAGGCAGGCCTCCAACAAGGTGGACCGACGATCTGGTGAAGGTCGCGGGAAGCCGCTGGATGCGAGCAGCACAAAACCGGTCGTTGTGGAGATCCTTGGGGGAGGCCTTTGCCCAGCAGTGGACGTCTTTTGGCTGAGATGATGATGATGATCAGACTCGGGCTATGCATCGAAAAATCCGAATAAAAATTAGCCTGATTTAGAAATCGAACCCAGAACCACAGGACCCCTGACCGAGCGCTTTGTCACCGTGACGTGACGCAATACGACACGAGTCGGAAAGAGCACTCTTAATTCATGTCATAGTGTAGGACCCCTGGGGGGTACCCAAATTGAAAGTGTCATAAAAGTGTTATAAATATGTAGTTTGTTGTTAGCTTTCACGAATAAGTGCATATGTAGGTAGATACTAGATAATACTATTTTTAATTAAGTTTGAATTAAGTAATTTATATTTCGTTAATGTTCTCTCTCTCTTATTTTAGTTGAATGGTTCCACAGAAAACCAGCGCTTTGGCATAACCATGTCATAGCATTTAGTTGAGTGGCAACCATTTGGTCGGCAAATATGTTATATTTAATTGTATTTTATTAGTTTTAGTGTAAGTTTAAATGCTTGACCAATAAATCATTTTTTCCTTCTTTCTTTCTTTCATAAAATACCGCCCCCTTAATATATTAAACCGATGACTAATTCTCACGCTATGATTACCGAAGCGGTATGTACCGCTTTAAACTATCCTAAGATAGCCAGTCTTGGTGACGCTCACAAGAGCGTACGTAGAAAAATCTACGTATTATGTTTTAAAACCTTTTTATGAGGTTGTTGTACATAACAGCTTGAATATTTTAATAATGTCCGAATCGTCAGTAAAAAATATCTAAATTGAAAAGTATCAATTCCGACAAAGTTTTCGAATATTTTTTGTCCGAATCGTTAGCAAATCGATATCAATTACGAGTGCTCCTTTTTCTTTTATATTCGAAAGGTGGAATAGTCTACCAGCACACGTTTTTCCTTTTTCCTATGATATGGGGTCCTTCAAAAGAGGCGTAAAGAAGCACCTTGTGGGCCGGCAGAGTGAGGTTAACTGATGCTACGTTTGTTTTCACGCTGCACCAGATATCTTCGCGTTTGGACTCCATTTCCACTTAACATCAGATTTTTGTTTAACACTGTCATTGTTCGTCATGACTGTCATGTTTTGATTTCTGTTTCTCTTCGACTATGAGGTTGACGACCGAGATCACTAACCGCCGAAATTAATAACCTATCTCTGGTAAGAAATAGGCCTACTAGAGATTTGTTGCTTAGTTATTTCTGTTATTTGTCGGAAAATAACAGCGGTTGCTAGGTAACTAAACTAAGATAGGCCTATCTCTTACCAGAGATAGGTTATTAATTTCGGCTGTAAATCAGCTCGACCTAGGGTTGTCAATTTTCAACTTTACTTATTAGCAAAAAATCTCAACATCTCGGCCATATTTTTAGGCATTTTTATAATTTTCGAAGGTTCTATGCACTATGTCGTCTCTGTCATATTTGGGATTAGGTATACAGGTATTCCCAAACACACTGAATAGTTGCAAGATAAGATTATACTAGAAACAATCAATCAAGCAGCCTCAGGGAATCGATTCCCACTAGAACAGTGGTTCCCAACTGGTGGTCTGCGGACCACAGATGGTCCGTGAAAGCATCGGTAATTGTCCGCGGGACAGAACATTATTAAATCCACAAAATATTCTTCAAAAAGGCACTAGGTACAATGTTATTTTTTAATTCCTGCACTATCACATACTATCTATTTGCCAATTCCTAGGTCCCAGGGTGGAACATGAAATGTTTCGCATCAGCATTTTTGGTAGCAAGATGTGTGAAGTAAACTGTCACTATCTACTGAACTTACGCTACAAATACTTTTTAAGTTTTGAATAAAGCTTCTTTCTTTTGAACCCACTTGGTCCGATAGGGTGATATAACACCCCTAAAAGTATTATATAGATATACCTACCCTAATATACCTATACTTTAAGAGTTTCATTTACAACAACACACAAACGCCTGGTCGAACTAAATGGCTTAAATAGTTTTTGTGGTCCCTGCTAACAAATAAATTAGAAAAAGGGTCCATGGTCAGAGAAGGTTGGGAACCACTGCACTAGAGCTTCCTGTTGATTTTTCGTAATAAAATATTATATTACAGAATCTTAAAAAATTCACCATAGTTACCCTGGTACTATTAATTATTCTGTGCCATAGTAACGCTAAGTAAATAAGACTGAGATCGGCGTAGTCCATGGATCGAGCGATTTTACGCCAGTTTAACTTGGTCTTCACAGGAAGCAGGTTACCCTGTACACCTCCTTGGCGATCCGGCAGCAAACACTTTCCAACTTATCTCTGATAGTTATCAACTTACATCTGGGCCTTTACAATGAGCTCTTACTCGTATAACAGTACTAGCTGTTCCCGATCCACCGCGTCGGTCGCATCGCGTTGCGCGATTGCGCTGGTACTTCGTATTAGCTTAGCGTTTTTCTGACTTTTTAAGGGTCATAGCATAAAATTAAATGGCCTATAGCCTTACACAAAAATTGGGCTATCAAATACAACAATATTTTTTCAAATACGACTTGAATAGAAACTGTCTAATGAGTAAACTGGTGAATCAGTAACATTTACGAGTAAGGATACTGACCAGTGATACCTACGCGAATCCCGTTAACGTGTTCAAACAAAAAACAGTCTCTTTAACTTTTTTATATTAGTATAGATTACTGCAATGTTATTGCAGATGTGAACGAGACGCGTATATATCTGCCGCTACACGCGTCTCGTTTTCACAATCGCAACAACACTAAAACAGCATTGCAGCGGGTCTCAACAGGCCATCTGGTTTCAGCAGGGGCCTTACTGTGAGGTACTGAAACCCGAGGGCGCCTACTTCCAACAGCTGCAGTTCTAGTTGTTATAAATTCGTTGGTTGAACCTTTTGACACAGCATAAATGCCTCGCCGTGTCCTGGACGCCAAGTATTCACTTCAGAGTAAAAAGTTGCAACAGGAATTGTTCGCGCCAGAAACGCGACGGCCTCATTCAACTAAAAGATACGCCACATAAACCGACGGCGGAGCTAGTGTGCTGACTGGACCGCGCGAACTTCTCTCAGCTCATGGACGTGCGGCGTGCATTTCGGTGCATTGAGTTCTCAACGATCGGCCCGCCCGTGACATCGCGGCGTTCAGTACAAGCCGATTCGATCAGCCATAGAGAAATATAATTTTACCATCAGCTCTTCGCTCAAGAACCTTCTTGAACTACTCGTAAATTGCCTACCGGCCGGTACACCCCTTCATAAAGTGCGTGTGCGCGAGTGTATGTGTGTGCGAAATAAGCGACTTCTACCAGCTCAGCTCCATCCCCACGAGTCGTGTCGTGGCTACGCCGTCAACGTCAGCTCGCCAAGTAAGTCCAATAAATCATCATTATTCATCATCCATCCCTCCTCAGCTCCTTAATCCTTTAGCTCCCGTCGTTGTCGGTATATTGCCTTCCCGGCAGCCGACACAGAAATAGTGATTCAAAGATTTCCATATATATTGCGTTTTTGTAAACTATGGGTATTGTCGATCATTGCCGTCGTTGGCATACAGGGCACGCTATCGCTACGGGTAATTAAAATAATAATTAGAACACAATTTTTTAAACATGTTTTTATTGTAAAAATATTCACTTTGTAAAAATACTAATAACATAATACAAAAGGTCAATATAAGATAGAAAAAAGTTGTATGTAATCCCGTCTTTATTAGAAAATCAAAATTATAAGGCACTGATTTTCCTAAAGTCAAATTATTATGTTAAAATTATGCGTAATGTTGCAAATTATATTTATTATAGGTACAAATTGTACTTGGACAAAAGGAATGTTTCAATGCCATTTAAAAATAGTGTACTTGTTTAGCACATTCTTATCTTATGTCATAATATTATGTATAATTATGTTGTATATGTATGTAAGTTACATAAGTATTATTTAACCACTATTCCAAAGCGGTCGTTGTTTCAGCAGTCTTTCATTTGGGTAGTTTGCCGACCTCATACAAGTATGCAGCGAATAACTTAATCTGAAATGAAAGAGAAAATTTAATTGTAATTGTTTTTTTTTTCTTTACGCATAAGGACTTAGCCCTATTTTTACATAATTTTAACTGATGATAAAGCGGAACTAGTCATTACCAGTAACGTTGTTATGGCGACAAATAAAATTGTGGTATAGCTACTAAACATATAGAGGCACCCCGTTTGTGCCAGGCTGTCTCAATACAAGACCAGCGCCTACCAAACCGACAATCAATAATATGCAGCCTTCGCGTCGCTGGGAATCGAATCAAGGACCGGTGGGTCTGAAACCGATGGTCTAACCACTAAATCAAAGAAGCAAAGAAAAAGGTTTTAAGGCAGCTTAAGAGTCTTGTCTAGTTTATTTTCTGTGACAACATAATACTCCAGCTTGCAGACAACCATTAATATTTAAAGTGTTTCTGAAGTTATTCAATCTAAACCGACTCTGCTATATATTTCTAGCCGTTGCTAAACTATTGTGTGTGAATAAAAACAAAAAGTTTAAAATATATTTACAAACAATTAATATTCTTTTGTGTCTGTATTTACAGCAGACGACAGATTAATTTGATTTAATGTTTGTCCTGACTTTAAGATCCCTATACAGGGTCCGTGGTCACAAGACCGATAAGATCCGTAAAGTAGTTTAATTTGAATGTGTAGTGTTCGCGTAAACTTTAGAACACAATAAATTCAAAAATCATTTATTCAGTTTAGGCTACAAGTAGCTCTTGTGAATGTCACTATGCCATCGGTTCGTAAGTGTACACAGGGCGAGAAACCTTGTACTGAGAAGAACCGGCAAGAAACTCAGCTAGTGTCAAGCTCTTTTCTCTCTTACAGCGTCAAAAATATTGGAAAATGCCCTAAGCAGGACACTTTCCATTACAAATAAACACAAAAAATATAAAAGACAACCACAACATGTAAAAAAACAAAATAAAAATCTAAGTTAACTACATCAGATAAAAGTGTCAATTTCCACAATGTCATACAGTACTCTAGTAAAAGTCAAAAATTGTTTAAGAATAACAAAGTCAAACTATAGTGAATAATACTAAAAATAAGAAAAGTATGCAAGAGCAGACCAGCCTCCACAGGCGGCACCCGTTCACAAGTATGACATATGAATCAGCCGTCGCTTCGCTCCACCATATTTTAGGGAACGTAACGACCACGCACACGCCGCCACCGCAGAGACAATAAAGAGAGCATGACACACTCAAGATACTCTAAATAAAAACTTAATGATCTATTTAACGAATATGAAATGAGTACTCACACCCTCGATATAGTTGCGCACGTTGATCTTCTCGTTCTGCGAGTGCGCCATGTCGTCGCCGGCGCCCATCGGCAGCAGCAGTACGTTGCACCCGCTGGCCTCCTGCAGCGTGATCGTCACCGGGATGGATCCGCCCTCGCGCGACATGTCCGGCTCCGTCTGTACGGAAGCAGGAGGGAGAAATTGAGTATACGACACACGACTTTACGATACACCTGTTGACACTCAGTCAGTGGTATATTCCCACCACATTTTCAATTATGATTAGTTTAGGTGTGTTATTTTACTTATTGCATGCAGTGTTCATTCCAAGAACCTTTCTGAGTGATAGAGTCACGCTGCGTTGCAGCACAAAATGTGCCGGCTCGCCCGGAGTAATACCACCCTCTCACAGAACATCGGCGTGAAACAATGGCACTCGTTGCTGTTGTGTTTCGTCCGGTGAGTAAAAGTACCGGAGGCCCATCCCCCTTCCCAATTCCTACTTCCTCCTCAAGATCCAACTCCTTCCTCAAGGCCGGTAACGCATCTGCGATTACTTTGGTTTTGCGGGTGTCCATAAGAGGCAGTAAAAAAAGAAGGTTGTACACTATTATTTTTTACGATATCTTATAATGTTTATTTGTAAGTTTTGTGTGTATAGCTAGTTAAGTAAACCATTTATATAAAAAAAATAAACATATTGAACTTTTGATTAAAATAAAATTGAAATAAACTTGAAAATCAATGAAATATTGCGACGACCTTCGCAAGGTGGCTGGCAAAAGCTGGATGAGACTAGCCGCGAATCCTGCTCGGTGGCGTGCACTTGAAGAGGCCTATGTTCAGCAGTGGACTAGTATAGGCTGATGATGATAATAATATGTTCTACTTTTTAAGGGATAAAGAACATATTTTAAAGCTTTATGACGCAACAGCTTGCGCGTTCGTGCTATGCACACATTTGCAATTCCTTACCACCAGGCTATTAAATTGAAATATCTCGAGCTCCTCCGTGCTTCGGAAGCAATTACTTTTAGAGAATGCGATCTCACGACAACACTGTTGTCTAACTGTGAGACTAGGTATATATGAGTAGTATTTTAACACTTTATGTTATAATATATTTACTACCAAATATTCAAAAGTGCACCATGCTATCGCCGTGAAGAACATAGAACTCCTAAATTATTTACTTTGACCTGACTTAACTAACGGCATGTTTCAGGGCAAACAAAGACTTTTGCCACCATCATTTTTTGTATTGCTTCGCGATTGAATAGGCGCATTTAGTGTAAAAAACTTTAAATAATCAGAGTTTTTTAAGTCTTTAGTTGCTTTAACAAAGTAAACCTAGAGTTAAAGATATTATATTTTAAAAAAAAATTATCCTTTTAATAGGATTAAAAACTTATAAATGAAGGTAATACATGAAGAGTCTGTTAACTTAGTTGTTTACTAAATAAATTTTGAGTTAAAGTGATTCTTATCCACTTGCAATGGAATTGAAAACTACTAAATAGTGTCAGCTCAGTCAGAAAAACTCGTTTGCGCAGTTGTTAACGCGCCCGTTCTGCGATTGCTTAGATTTAAGCAACTTTGGCAGAGGCCGATCATCAGACCAAAATGTATCATCTTGAGGTCCTCCATGCTTCGGAAGGTACGTAATGCCGTTGGTCCCGTTTGCATTAGCAATTACCAACCACCAATTCGCCCTGATTCTACGTGGTGGTTTATGGCCCTTTTTTTTTCCATGGCCATGGTTACTAGTTCTTTAGTCGAAAACTTAATTTAAAGACAACATTTCTTTCCTGTATGATGATGATGAATGATAATAGAAATGAGAAATGAGAAGTGAGAAATGATATACCCCCCAACCCCTCGAGTATCTCAGTAAAGATGTGGGGCTTTACTAAGTCCTCGGGCGGACTTCTTGAGAGAATTTGAAAAGTGACGTTGCATTGTTTTGTTTTGTTTCATTTGCCAACACCCATGCACACTCACGAATACTTAACGGTTAATAATCCACCATTATTTCACATTAATATTCGACATAACACAAATTTTAGAAAATAAAACAAAACCGCAGACATGACTCTTCACTTTCCCGCCAAGAAGTCTTTTGGCCCGTTCACTACTGGGAAGTAGTGTTTCGGAGGCTCGTGCCCCAAGAGTGGGGAGTTTAAATAAGCTGGTGATGAAATGGTGTCAGCACCTGGTAGATAAGCTTGGTGGCGCGCGCCGCGGCTTGGTAGTGCGGGTGGTCGGGGTTCTCTGTCCACGCGCGCCCGCTCTGCGCGGTGATACGCATTTTGTTCGGCGATCCACGCTCTTGCCACTGTAAAACAAACATTACGACTATTCTTTTTTATATCAGTACTTGGCCTTCATTTCACCTGATGTTAAATGACTATAAACTCATGCCTCAACTACTGAGGCACTGGCTATCCATATCTAGCTGCCAAAATACAACAATGCAACAAACTATGATTTTATGGCGACTTATTTAGATAAGGTGGTGGTAGCTAGCTAGGCGGAGAAACAAGTCTTACCACCAACCAAAACTAGTACATAAACATGTACCCCCGCTGGGAATCGAACCCGGGACCTCTGGGTCTAAACCGGTGGTCTTTACCACTAAACCGGTTACAAGAGAATACTGGACACAGGCGGTTAAAGATACTACTGTCAGCCAGGTTCGGAAAGGATATAATTATCAATTTATAATAACAAAAGATTGCCCTTGCTAATCTTAACTATATTCGAACGAGATAGGCGTATTACCACACGCACAAGCACATTGCATATCTCTGTGCTCTACGCTAAATATGTAAAGATCCTTGTAGTTACCGTGCCTATTGTCAAAGTAATAAAATACTGTTGTAACACAAAATATAGTTTTTCATTTGTTACAAATGCACGGAATAATACGCATTCCTTAATTTACCTACCTACCTAAGTAGATAAATTAAGGAATGCCTTCGGGTAGGTAGGTAGGTAGGTACCTACCTACCTACTTATTCAGTGCGCCAGCGCCGCGCCACACTTGGAATTGGATAATTACCATAAAGTTCCTTCTATGTTTAGGCGGTCAATAGTCTGTGGTTAATTTGATTACATATATTTTATTTTGTACTACTACTACTTTACAAATGTAGTTTACTACATAATAAGTGTGTGTAGCTACTACAATTACACAAATTACTTCATTATTTAACTTTGTACATATTATTATACATGGTTTAAAGTACATAGTTAATACAGTTGCATAGTTTATAGTACATAGTGAAAACAGTTGATCTGTATTTATTTAATTTTATATGGTTGAGTCACAGGGCTAGGCCCTGTGACTCAGGGAATATGATACTCAAGGAATATGATACGCCCCTGCTATAAATAATAATTCGCATCATAATATTAATTTTACAAATAAATCATTGTCAGTACCACAACAACGGACACAAATGATAACAAGCATTAATCATGTTGGTAATTAAATATTGAACACATGAGAAATACTATCACATAACAAGTATGTTATTTGCAAACTTTTACTTTATTAACTTATTTTTTTACTGTGTTACTCTGGTCTGATAGGACTTGACTGTTAGGTTGTGAATTATTTATTAGGGCCTTATTGATTATTTAATTAAGTAGTATTACAAACCTTTTTGTTAACAAAATCAAAGACCAGCTTTTCTATTTCTTCAGGCTCTTGATTAGGTACCAGCCTTATGGAGAATTTTCCAATCACCTTCCCTGGGATGACAGTCTTTGCGCCAGGTTGAAATGCAGCACCTAATAATATATATGCATATGATTTATTAATTAGAAGGATATAAACCATTTCTTTGTTATCTAAGTTCTTTTATCACATCAATCCAATGTTTTAAGTACCTAAATATTTGAATTTGTCGCCCAATATCCAGAGGACCTGGGTTCACCTCTAGGTCAGGCAAAGTACATTTCAGATTTCCAATATATAGCCTGGATTTGATTACCTACCTCCATTTGGCGAGCATGGCGATTATGCCAAAACCTATCAATTGTAGTGATGACTTAATTTCAATGATGGAGGCCTTTTCCTAGCAGTGGGGTAGTATATTACTTTTTGTATTAAATTACCTTCAATGCCATGCAGAGATAGACTTGGGTACCTCCAGCGATGCATCAATAACTGTTCCTTAACACCATTGTGAGCTAATTTGTAAGCCTGAATAGAGTTTCTGCAATATAAAACATTAATTAGGAAAGTCATATATGATTTTATTAATTTAATTGCTAGTTCTAAGTTATCTTTATACTGTATTTTGTTAAATCTTTTCAATAAACATAAAATAATGAATGTTACTTATATGCTTCAGGATCAAAATCAATAGTTGTGTACAATTTTTTCTCATTTTCTGTCAAAGGTGCAACTGATTTGTAAATATCAGTGACCAGAATTTTGCCATCCTTGTCCACTAGCTGATCCATCAGATATATCAAATCAGACATAGCTGGAACATAAAAAAGAAATAAGACTCTTTAACAGCATACAATGGTACCCAGCATGGTAGAAGTAACTCAGTATTTGCAATTATAAAGCACAAACTCTAGTTGTTACATCACTAGGCTTTTAAAGTTCATCAGCATAGAAACATAATATAAAAGAAGTAATTAAGCAGTATAATCAACAAGTAGCAACAACAATAAAAATTTTTGTTGACATAATACTATCAATTGACTGATATGACAGATATAAATCTACAAGGACAAAGTTTTCTAGATAAATGAATGTGACAAGAAATTATATTATTAACATATTATTTTGTAATTTACCCTCATGCACCGTGCCACCGTAGACTCCGCTGTGTAAATCCATTTTGGCACATTCTACTTCAAGGAAGTAATAGCTGATTCCTCGCAAGCCATATGTGATGCAAGGCTTTGTAGTGCCAAGCCAGTAATTGTCCGATATACACACATAGTCTACAGTGTCAAAGAACCCTTCCGGTTTCAACTGTTCTATGAGAAGGGCATCAAGACCTTCCGAACCAGACTCTTCCATACATTCAAATACAAACTTCAAATTAACTGGCAGCTAAAATAGCACAAGGAATATTAAATTATAAGTGACAGAAAAGTAGATAAATCTTCAATTGATATCCACATCGCAAACTTGACAATTTAGTGTCTTTTGCTCTTACAATTCTATCATGTAACACAAAGGTATTGGAATTGAGTTAATCAATAACTTTGCAATAGTAATCATGTTCTGTTTACTCTCTAATTGCTTACCAACCTAATTAATAAGACGATAAGTTTTATACTTTTAGATTTAAACTCACCTCTTCCTTCACACCTTTATAAGCATTAATAGCATGGAGCCAGCCCAGGACTGGTCCTTTATCATCAGTGGAACCTCTGCCATACAGCTTTCCATTACGCTCTTGCAGAACAAAAGGTTCTGTCTCCCAGCCATCTGATTTAAGAGCAGGCTGAACATCTAAGTGACCATAAATGCATATTGTGTTTTTTGTGGTATCCTAAAACAATTAAGTAAGGTCTTGAATTAAAGCACTACTTACAGTATGATAAATTATGCTTGCATTCTATGATTCATAGTACCTAAACTTTATTGAAACAGATCAAAAGACTTATTGTGATAGACTATGTACTCACATTTCCTAGAACACCAACTAGAACCGGCGGCAATTTAACCTGTTTACCATCAATTGTCTGGTAACCAACATCTCTTAGTTCAGTGGTAGCACCTACTTCCTTCAATTTATCCTGCATCCAATCGACCATACGCACGCAATCGTCCCGGTACTTTACATCACACGACACCGATGGAATAGCAACAGCATCTTTCAAAAGCTTTTTATACGAATCCACATTTTGATCAACAAATCTAAATATTTGCGGTAATAATTTTTCTGCCGACATTTTTAACGGACTTTTTTTGTGAGTTATTGAATACGAATTACTTTGTGACTGATAACGATAGCAAGCTGATGACGTGACTTTGTTCGTTGATAATCTGAAACCATTGAAATTACGTAAAGCATTTATTATCAAAGAAGTCATTTTACGGACAAAAACTGAAAACCTTACCGTCATGCATGTACTGTTCAAGTCAAGTGTCACTTGATAGATGTCAATGTCAAAGTGGCAATGTTGCAAGAACTGTCAGCAGCAGGGTAGAATGCCCATGAAGCTGTATAGTAAACTACAGCTTCATGAGAATGCCTCAGAATACTATTTAGAGCTATTAGTTCAAAGATCACAGATACTATTAGTTATTGTTCTGAGAAGAATGCACTCATGCATGATGCATTATAGATCATCAATTTATGTGAGATGGATTCGTGTTTGTGACATTTTATTTACGAATCATTGTATTCCTATCTTCAAATGGATCGATTGGCTTCGTTGGGTACCGCGTACAACACCATGACTGTCCTCGTATCAAAACATGCCAATAAATTGAGCGAAGCGATGGCTGATTCATATGTCATACTCGTGAACGGGTGCCGCCTGTGGAGGCTGGTCTGCTCACGCATACTTATCTTATTTTTAGTATTATTCACTATAATTTGACTTTGTTTTTCTTAAAAAATTTTTTCCTTTTACGATAGTACTGTAGTGGTACTGTATGACATTGTGGAAATTGCAACTGTTACCTGATGCAAATTTGTTAACGTATATTTTTTTATTTTGTTTTTTTTTTTTTTTTTACATGTTGTGGTTGTCTTCTATATTTTTTGTGTTTATTGTAATGGAAAGTGTCCTGCTATGATAGGGCATTTTCCAATATTTTTGACGCTGTAAGGGAGAAAAGAGCTGGACACTTGCTGAGTTTCTTGCCGGTTCTTCTCAGTACAAGATCTCCCGCCTAGAGTAGACTTACGAACCGATGGCATAGTGACATTCATAAGAGCTACTTGTAGCCTAAACTGAATAAATGTTTTTGAATTTTGAATTTTGAATTTTGAATTTTGAAATATGTTTATACAGGAAGATTTCGGGGTCGTGATCCCAACCATTTTTTTCTGACTCAGTAAATAATTGCGATGCTACCTGTATTTATTTTAATTGAAACAAAGATGATTCGTTATTTACGTATTTTTATTTAAAAATTATTATTGACTCAAAATGCGTGGTCACCCTACTTTTAATATTAGACCTATTTAGAAAACAAAGGAAATTTTAGGAAATAGTAGGGTGACCATGATCTCGAATTATCGCAGTTTTTTTTTTGCTGACTAAAATAAGTCGCTGGTGTACTGTTAGTCCTAACCTATCGTGATCCTTAGGAGAAAGTAAGTTAAATGCTTCTTTCTTGCTCCACGACCCCGTAATCACCCTGTATAATTATGAGTAATTAGACAACGCCAGAAAACGCCCTCTAGACAGCCATGCACCGTATCGTTCCATGAATGGAGGCGTCGTTGTATATTTGATATTATAAACACTAATATAAGACTTTTAATCAGTTGTGGTGAATAGTATTGTGTGAAATGTTTCTTTAGTGCCTACCACGTTCTTATTCTATAAATATTTCCGTTTCTATAAGAGCAACTATTAAAGAACTATTTTTGTATGTAAGCTCCATTGCTTTAGTAGTTTATCTAACGAAAGTAGACATTGGAATAGAGCGGCCAATTTTAAAAAAATCACTGATTTCGCAGTCCCCCCAAGAATCGGAGCATTGAAAATGAATACAACAATTTACGAAAAAAAAAAAACATTTTATTTTTAATAACACAATTCCAACTTGAATGCACTTCTCGCCTGCGTCTGCATCTTTTAACACCATTATCATGACGATCGGTCAATAATCAAAGAAGCTACATCCCTTTTTTATATACGGAAATACCCGTTTTTCTACAATACCAAATCTAAAGGGACCACCTACAGGTCACAATTATTAACCGATTTTCAAAATTTTTTCGCCATTTTGTAGCTAAACTAATACCCTAGGACACTTTTTTTTTAAATTTCTTCTTAAGTCAGTTTTTTTTTTAAATATTTACAATTTAGTATACAAACACCCCCCAAAAAACCCGTTTTTTTTTTACATTTTTCAAAATTTCAAAAAAATTTACAGCCGATTTTTAAAATTTAAACGATCACACGTGTCTCGATAAATTCCTCAACTCTTGGTACTATTTCCATTTGGTTTCTCCCAAAATCCTCGGAGCTATGGTCAAAAATACGTCTCAGGCGATTTGCATCTGATAACCATTTTCAATGGTAAAATAACCCAGTATGGCGTTCCTCAGGGTGGCGTTCTATCTCCTTTACTTTTTTCTATTTTTATCAATGCGATAACTTCTCAACTGTCTTCTCACTACCATTTATATGCTGACGACCTGCAACTTTTTACACACTTCCACGTACAAGATGCTGAAATAGCGATTAGGCACATGAACAGCAATCTCGATTGGATTTGTAGGTGGGCAGAATCCTATGGTTCGCTTGTTAATCCTAAGAAGTCACAGGCTATAATAATTGGAAGTAAGTACATGTACAATTGTGCGTGTGTAAGTGGCCTGCCGCCAGTGGTCTATGATGGGACAGCGATTGCTTATGCGGAGTCTGTTCGTAACCTTGGTGTTCACTTTGATTGCAATCTTTCATGGAGCTGTCATATCAATCAGCTCGGCCGAAAAGTTTTTGCTGCTTATCACTCCCTGAAGCGTTTACAGAGCTTTCTCCCTCTTCAAACTAAAATCACTCTTGCTCAATCTCTGATGCTTCCAATTCTTGATTATGCTGATAGCTGCTATCTCGATGCAACCGAGGAACTACTGAACAAGCTTGAGCGCCTTCAAAACGTATGCATTCGCTTCAACTTTAGCCTTCGTAAGTATGATCATATCTCCGAATACAGACAACGGTTACAATGGCTTCCGATACGAATGCGCCGTAATTATCATATATTGGTTCTTCTTTATAATATTCTTTTTAACCCATCTTCGCCTCATTACCTCAAGGAGCGTTTCTTGTACCTTTCGTTATCTGGACGCGCTCATCGCTCAGCCTACTATCTCCACTTAAATCTTCCTCCCTGCAGCACTAACATGTATGGTGATTCTTTTACTGTCCAAGCAGCAAAACTTTGGAATAAATTACCAATACCTCTACGAGAATGTCGCACTGTGAGTACCTTTAAAAAACAGCTAAAAAGTTATCTATTATCGGTTACTTGAGCGGCACTGAATCATGTTATGTTTTTATATATAGAATATATATTATATTTAGTAGTATATTCATATTTTTGTGTATATAAGTATGGAGTTTAATGTGTGGATGTCTTTATGTTATATAAATATCATATTTTCTTAATAGTTCTGTGCGCAGTTTGCCTATCTAACTAGCTACTTCCATACTATCCTGTCACCATGGTCTGCTGGAAGAAATCTCTTTTTAGAGATAAGCTTACCTGTACTATTGCGATCCAAAATGTTAACCATTGTAAATGTTTATTTGTGTACGAACTAATAAAATAAAATAAAATAAATAAAATAAAAAATATGGCAAATTGGCAACTCCAAAATTACTATGAAAAAATGGAACAACAAATGTAATACTTTATAACTATGTATTCTAACGCCTCGGTGGCCGAAGCGCACAGCCCGATGATGCCCAAAGGTACGGGTTAAATTCCCAGGTAAAGTGTGTTTCGAATTTTTCGATGCATAGCCCGGGTTTGTGATGATCACCAACCCACATTTGTCATGCGTGGAGATTAAGCCAGTAGTGATGATATGATTTCAATGATGGAGGCCTTTGCCCTGCTGTGGGACAGATATAGGCTATTTACATTGGGTAGTTTTGTTTTGCAAAATGTGCCATAATTTTATTTTTGGAGTCGAGGTTGCATAATATTAATTTTATTATTTTTATATAATAAATCCATATTACAGTGGAGCTATCCTTTTGAGTATGCTCCATCAAAAGATACCTACCTACAACCATGTTTGTTTTATTGCCATTACATATATATATTTAAACTAGTGGTCGCCCAGTGGTCGAAATTCGACCGTAATTTTATGAAGGCTGCACTGATTGTATCCTAAGCAATGAAAAATTTAAAAAGATAGAATGTGAGTTTAGTTGAATTGGCGTTGACAGATTTCGGCCACTCCTTTTCCATTTTTGAATATTTTGAAAAGAGTAAGTCGCACCAAAGTTCTAGTCCCCTCTGAAATTGCTTCGTTGCGCAGCTGTACAGTAAGGCCACAGTATTACATGCTTTTAAAACTGTGGTAAGGCCCTACCGCTCGTACCCGCCTTCGCCCTACTGACGCTTATTTTTTACTACTGCGACGCGAATCGCGCCATCTGGGTTTAGGTTTAAAGAATTTCAAGAAAAAATTTTCAGAGCGGATTAGAAGTTTGGCGTGACTTATACCATGAGTCATGCGTGCTGCCGGCGCTCAGTTGAGACAGGCATTTCTGAATTTCGCGGGTCTCGAATTCTCGATGCAGTTAGTTCAGTAGTCGTAAATTGTTCATTATTTTCATTTTGAATAAATATCAGGCTTTAAAATTATCTATTGTGTATTATTTATTTTAAGACTTACAGTTTTTTTTACTATAGACAGTCATTTTTCTGAAAAATCAGGCGTTATGTGCATCATATACAGGCATCTTCCCTGACATTAATGGTAAGTAACCCTACCCTAGACGCGTATTGTGCCAACTTCAAAGGGAACTAGAAGTTTGGCTTTGGCGCGATATGCGTGTGTCAAATACATATGCGTGTGTGTCAAATACATGGTAGTGTGTGTAATGTTTGTTTTATTGATCTAATGTATTTTTTATGCATAATTTAAATAAAATATAAACATTCTGCAATCCTTCTAATATAAACTATAAGTGTGCGAAATTTCATACTCCGTCCGCGCAATTTTCGTAAAAAGGAGTACAAAGTTTTTGCTTCGACAGTTCGCGAGCGAAGACATAGGCGTATACATTGCCTAACGTCAAGTGACGGTCGCGGTCTCCTGTCTCGGTCTCTGGTCTCGGTCTCCGGCGCGGTCGCAGCGCGAACCGCTAGCTTTACATGTTAATGCTTGTGACAGTACACGCTGTCAACGCACACATAGCGTGAAATTCAGACCGCTTTTTGCGTGTTCGGGGGGCCTAGTGTGAGATTTGTTTACTATGCGTATTCATTCGATTACGTTTACGAAAACGAAAATTAGTATGGCATTGAAGCAGCGCCTCCTGGCGCTGCGGTCGAATGGTGAATGAATCTCGCACTTGGCACCCTGTTGTAATGCTCTATCTAGACCACGAAGCTGTAGATATAAGATCTAGACATGTTATAATAATCTAAGTAGTTATGTACCTACCTACTTACTATTTTTCTGCCTAGCGGAAGTTGTAATCACGAAGGTTGTAATAGACCTCAGAATATTAATAGACATAATCGAAAAGTCAAAAGTGACTTATAATTTTATCCACTCTTCAAAATTGTAGACATTTTACAATCATGTAATTTTTATCGTAATTAATATTGGTGAAGTGTTAGGTCTATAGTATAACTGTTTGCTATTTCAAAACAGCGGCATCTCTTTTTGTATCCTATTTATGTAAGTTTATTTTATTTTTATTTTTATTTTATTTTATTTGGGAAACAAACAATACAAAATAGTAAACATAAAAATGTTACACACAAGTTACACAGTAATCAGTAAAGTTTCCACTACTAGTTAATACATATAAAAATAATTATTATTAGGACTCTAAGACAGTTCATTATTCTAATTCATTAAATAAAAGTTCACATACCTTAGATTTAAAATTTGAAACGTTACAATTAAATATATCTATTGATGGGAATTTTTTATTGTAAACATTACAAGATCTAAATAAAAATGTATTACCTACATATTTAGTGCGGGTAGTTGGTAAAGAAAATAAATTATTAAGGCGAGAACTTATCCGAGGGCATCTTATACCGATACTTTCTAATAGGAATGGACTGTCAATAATATTTCTCAAAACTTTAAAAAGAATTTAAAAAAATTTAAGAAAATTTAAGAATTTAAGAAAAAGAATTATAATCTTAGACACTTTTATAATATCTATACTAATATTATAAATCTGAAGAGCTTGTTTGTTTGTTTGGTTGAACGCGCTAATATCAGAAACTACTGGTTCAAATTGAAAAATTATTTTTGTGTTGAATAGTCCATTTATCAAGGGAGGCTATAGGCTATATTACATCACGCTATGACTAATAGGAGTGGAGCAGCAACAATTTATATGGCAAAACAACGTTTGCCGGGTAAGCTAGTAGGTATATTATAAGTTGTATGCACCTTGTATGCACCCATATGGATGACACACCTACACCAAACATCTTTAGGTATGCAAGTCAAGACATGTCAGAAGTCTATTGTTTTTCTTGGAGAGAGTATGCTAGTGTCCACATACGGCCTTTTTTGAGAGCGGTGAGAAGCTTAACGTGTTCCCCAAGCCGTGATAGAAACACCGTCAGATATTTTCTAGAGGGAATGGCATCACGCAAGCGTGTTCCCATTCCCTACTACTTTCTCTGAGGGTTTCAGATCGGATCGGGAGCGGAACAACCCGAGAGCGCCTTTAAAACCCAGCTAGGGGTTACACGCATTTGGTCCTATTCGCATTTGGTCGTGCGCTCAAAAAAGTCCTATTCTCATCTGGCCTTTTTCGTATTTGGTCCTATTCGCATTTGGTCTTATTCCCAGATGGTCACACTTGCTTGTTGGAAAAGGTGGCAAAGGTTTATAATTTAGGTTTGTGTAAATTGGTCGCAACAAAAATTTTATTTTTGTTATATTTATAAATTATAGGTTAAGGGAATAAAAAAATCTGAGTAAAAACTTACAAAAATTTGTAGAGTTACTTTGAGTTGTTGAAAAAACATTTTTTTTCATAAAATAAGCTAAAGTTATGGAATTACCAAGTAGTTTTTTAAAAGATTTTTGTACTGCTTATCTAAATTAATATTTTTAGCCTTTCGGTTGCGTTTTATATTTCCAAAATTCCAATGTTATGCTTCTCATTGCAATTTGCAAAACTTAGTGCATCATGTGCATGTGTAGTGGCGCGACGCTTTGAGAATCGGGCGGGAAAGTCGATTGAGCCACGGCCACGATAAATGCCATTGTACAAAAAAAATATAGGGTATTTTTTAGTAGCTATTGTAACTAATACTAATCTGTGCTAGTGTCCACCAAGCAGTGGTAATTGGTATCGTAGGTAGAGATCAATTTCATTTATTTTGAAAATTTATATTTATAGGTAATAGAAAGATAAATTATAAGTTAATTGATTTTCTTAGCCAAAGTATTTCTTTATTTATTTCTATTTTTAAGAATTGTAAAGTTTCCAAAAAAAATATTGATTTAATCGAAACATTACAATAAAATTATACATTTTAGTTAGCGCATTGAATGTAATGCTGTATAACTTTGTACGTCATTTCCTCCCGAAAAATTTTTTGTACTGATTATTGACATGATCCTGTAAGTAATAAAACAAATCAGCTGGCAGTACGCCGAGGGAAAACTCGTCAGCTGATATATTCAAATAGGCTGATACATTAATATATGCTTTCGATCGGCTCCTACGTTACACCATCAGGGCATCAGCTGACAAGCGTTCCACCTAGATACAGCCAGCTGACTTTTTTTATTAATTAACAGTAATACATAAACTGTCATCTGATAAATTTTCAATTGGGAGGATATCACTGAACACATATATTTTTTTTCATATTCGTGTGACCAGCTAACGTATAATCCATCACTTTATAATTAGCTGACAATTTTGTTTCTACAAAATATTAGGCTAACTATAATTTGATGAAATTTTAATCGAGAATAAATGATTTAAAATATTTTTTTATTACGTGCGTGGGCAGCTACCACTCTTCAACCCACCCTCGGAGCCGCAGCGCGGCTGCCCCATTTCAAAACCTAGTAAGGAACATTTTTTGTAAAAATAGGTTTTTGCATTAATCTTCCAAATATAATAAGTCCCTACACAATACAAAAACACCAGCATTGAAATCTACGATATATACATAGATATTGAAGCATCAATACCTAGTAAGTGCACCATTCACCACCTCATAACCATTTTTAAACCTAGCAAAGCACTTTAACCATTTCAAAACCTAGTAAGTCTCTGAGACTTGCTAGGTTTTCATGTGGTTTGTGCTCCTTACTAGGTTTTTGAAATAGTTTAACAGGAATGAAGTGAAGTGGGTACACGGGGAGCGCAATAGCAAGTCACAACTAGCATACGCAGACTCGCGCTTCATTAGTTCATTCGGCGCCGCAGTAAATACATTTCGTCGCATCGCAGTGTTTGGAGTTATTAAAATGAGTCACCAAATGTAATTTTACCGTGCAAAAAAGATTATATAATATCGAAAATATGAATGAAAAACATGATTCAGAGACGGATAAAAGGTAAGGTTATAGGAATCTATAAAAAATCTTGTCGCTCATGCAATAACGTGATATATGTATGTACTTACTCTGACTTTTTTAATAGATAACCTTGAAAACTTAAGCACACATTTAATCTAAAAATCCGAAATCGAACAATACGAATATTTACGATTTCAAGAATTTTAAAGACACGGTGATGCTATCAAGGAAAAACATTAAAACTATTGAAATCAATGACAGATATGAATGGCCAAAAAAAAAGAGAGCGGCACGTCCTAATGAACCATTAAAACAGTTTAATTTAAACTCTGTTGTACAAGTTGAATTTTTCACTGTCTCGAGAAACCTTTATTATAATACAAGGTGTAGGTAAAATATTTTATTTTTATTTAAATTGAATTTTCAATATCTTTTCTTTTTTAAACTAACTTTGATTAATTTTTTCGGATTTGATGCACCCCTCGAAGAATTGTACTTTCTAATGAAAAAATTGCCTGAATCACGAAGATCATTTTGGATGAATTTATCCGTCAATGGCTCTTCAATAGATTTGACAAATGATGGGCAAATGTTTGCAGCTGAATAGCTCTTTTGAGAAATTTTAATATTTATTGTCTTTTGCTTTGATTGATTTACGAAGGACAATAATGTCTGCATTTAGTAGTTTTAATTAAAAGATATTATTAAATAAATTGTGAGTTTATTTACATTCCCTACTGATTACATTATTATTTTATTTACACAGTATATATAGTTACTACTAGCTTTGAATTACTGGGATAATACTAAATTAACTATAGCAAAACCTAGTAAAAGCTCCTACTATGTTTTGAAACAGGTGTTTAGGGGTACTAAACCACAGCATCTCAATTTTCAAAGTTAGTAAGGGGTTTAAAATATGTAATATACACATAAATCAATATATCAATAATACTTCATGTTTCGTATTTTATATATTATACAATCAATAGATTTTTTCTTACCCAAGATAAATATTTTTCAAAGGCTGACCTATTTTACGTTTATACGCTCTCCTGTAAAATTTGCTTTTAGGTCCTTACTAGGTTTTGAAATGGGGCAGCCGCGCAGCTGACGTTCACAACGCTTCATGATACAACTCTCTGAGGCATTTTACGAGTTATCGACTGAGGAAATAATTGACGAAAATTAGCGCCTGGCTCACGGACTATTAACAGGGTATCTAGTGCGAGTTTCATTCGGCGCTCGATCACGAGAATTAGTATGGCAACATTTTAACTCTCCTCGTTTTCCACCAGGTGGCGCTGCTTCAATGCCATACAAATATTCGTTTAGTTAACGTGATCGAATGGCGAATGAAACTCGCCTTAGGCACCAGACAAAATACAATGCTTGAAGTAGGATTAGAAGAACATTGTTCTACAATGGCAAAGTGCAGGTATTTTGCACGATTTTAGGATTACCGATAAATCGACCGCCACAAATCATATTTATATAATACCAATCATATTATAAAAACACAAATGTTGAAAAAATTTCCACGAGCAGGATTTGAACCTGCATCCTTCTGACATTCCGGGTCAGGTGCTCTTCCAATTGATATTGGGCTGGTTAGAACCACGATTCCTGCTCGTGGAAATTTTTTCAACATTGTGTTTTTATAATTTGTTCGCAACAAAATTTGCGTTAAAAATTATTTGAATAAATCATATTGTTTATTCACAGGCGCTGGACTATAGACACTTCACCAATAAAACTGCCGAATTATGGAAGAATATCAACACGGTATAGAGTCGGCCGTTAGGGACAAAAGAAAAAACGATTATTTACAATCATACAAAAAAAATGTAAAGGATACTACAAATAGAGCTTCTAAGCTCCCTTATACGGCTGGCTTTAATGCTGACGATGTCTTCTATGAAATTATCAGATATTATCCGATTCAAAACATAAACTTTGATTTATATTACAACCCATACAAAATGAAGATCCAAAATGAAGATAAAGAATTGCACGAACATGCCTTATATATTTCTAAGAAGGAAAACCACACAATGAGGTTGCATCCGAAGATCACACAAAAAAGATGCCGAGAAAAATATTGGTCTAGAACCGACAATAAAGTTTTTGTACAAAATACGCAAGGGCGTAACGGTTTTCGCAAAGACAGTATTGTAGAGTTCAAGGAGGACTGGTGTAACAGCTACGGAATTGATAACATAATGGTATTGTTTAATTTTGCCAAATTAATGTACGAGACTTCCCAGCGACTCCAATATGTCACACAAAACACTCAATACGTTTTACGACAAACAAGTCAACCAAACTTCTTCGTGATATCAATTGAGTTATCGCATTTAAGGAAACTACTTAATCCTATGCTAGACTTTAATGAAACAAGCATTGATCGTATTATACCGAGCCCTTTTCACGAGCAAGATAACTGTGAATGGGGAATAAGGAATAAACATTATGATGTCATGAATGCGGAACAGAATCATCCCATACCCTTAAATATTTGCGTTGAAAAGCAAAGTATGAAATTTAATATTGTCCTTTGCAGAATCGATTCGCTTTCTAAAAGCTTTCTTGAGGCTCTACAAACATTTCTTTCCATGTCCAAAACCATCGCCATAAACTACGAATCCACCAATGTGCCATCTCTGTGTATACGTAACTGGTACTTCCAAGACATATTTCAAGGGTACATGCTAGGAATGCTACTCAGAAATTCTAAAGTCAACACCTTGAACTATATGCGAAAATTGTATTACGTTTTAATTACGGGCACAACTCCAAATCTCTGCATCGAAATAAACATCAAGCTCAAAAATGGCATATTCATGGTTTACGACAACTGTTTATATCAAGAAATAAACAATTGGAACACGAAATTCAATAAGTTGTATCGCAAGTCGATGTCTATGGCAACCCTCGAAAACATCATTAAAAAACGATATATTGATATTTTTCAAGAGAAAAAGTTAGAGGCGATAACTTACACGAATTCGTGCCACAGCGAATTAAATATTGGTACAAAAGCTAATTGTCTGGAAGCAGAAAGTAGAACTGAGAGTAGTGAAAATCTCTACGAGATAAATTATGTTTCCGATTGTGAATCATTGCAAACAAAACTATCGAAAAGTAGTACGTATTCACTTCAAAAGGTGAACGGAGCAACTTCGTTAAAAGTAGTTGATGATGAAGCATGCGACGTCGTTCTAACTGGCCTCGCCCGGATACCGGATAGCGACGCGTTCATTAAAAATATTTTTGAAAAAAGTCACGTGTACAACACTAACTATCTACACAGTAAAAAATGGATCACAGGAGTCTTTAAAACCGCGCAAGAGACGCAAAACAGTCCAAGAGATTTTTTCCATTATCAGCATTGGAAAGAAATGATTTACGATAAAACATTGATACAGAAACATTTGCGAACAACTTTTGATTTATACTGGGAACATGTCACATCACAATCGTTTTATACCTTACTCATAAAAACTTTGGGTCAATCGTTAGGGAATATATTTTTCTGCACAGTTTTAACATGATAAAAATAGGAAACAAATAAAACTTTGAAATACTTTTCATCATTAGTTTTATTTAAATAAAAGTTGTTCAAATTAAACTACTTAAGCTAGTTTAAGTTGCTCCAATCTCGGAAATATTCATTTTTAAAACTGGTAACACAAAGTACTAAGTTATTTACTATTAATAAATAGAGGTATGAGTTACATAGGACACAAGGTTCTTATTAAATTAAGTTAATTGTTAATGATTAAAAAAATATTATACACTTAATTCACAAAACATTACATTTATAAAAATATCAATCATCTAATGAACCTGTTACAGCTTATTGAAGTGTATGTAAATTAAATACTTTTTACGGATATAATTAAATAATTCCGTATATTTTACCTTATTATTTTAGCCATACTTTAATGAAGCGAATTGGTTGGATATAATGTACGCCCGACCTGGGATCTATTATTATACGGCCAACACAATTTTTCCCAATGCGCTGCTGTCTCATCGGCATATCTTGGGATTGGTTTAAAATATTAGGCTAGCATAAAATGTAAAATAAATGCGATAAATTCTGTATACATGTAGAGTTTGCCCTTCACGTTCAATTCGAAACTTCAAAGATAGAGACGGAACATTATTTGTCTGAAATAGGTTTATAGACGTTGGATTTTTTACTAACATAGCGGATAAAGTAAAACTTTGAAAATTTTCTAAAGGAATATTTTCCATTTAATTTATTTACTATTAAGTTTCATAGTTGCATACATAATGATCACGTAAAAACCAACCTACAATAACACTAAACTTCTCTTATACAACGTGTAACAGAAAGGTGTGGTAAAAATTAAAAGATTCAAAGTGTATCCGATCAAGGTCTTGTATACAGAGTTACAAAACTCAAAAATATGTATTTATCCATGAAACTAACCGGCGAGCGGAGGGCGCCCCGCAACGAGCCTCGCGCACTCATCCCAGTGTGCCCCGCGCCACGGCGATGCCCGCGCACCCCCTTCACGCATAGCTATCCTGCCGCGCGAGATTCCCGCCTTTGGTTTATAATGATGATTAGATCCAAAGTAAAACAATTTACCACCTAAACACAGACGTTATTTCATAGTTTTCTGTTCGTCTCTGAATTAAATAATTATTAATAGACGTCTTCGGTGTTTATTCAAAAAAAAATATAGCAGAACATAATCTGTATAACAAAAATAAGAGTTTAACAATAAAAAATGTAATAAAAAATCGTTTGTTTTCGATGCTCAAGTCGGGTATCTACCCGGTATCAAGCGGCTGGTTATTCGTTTCTATCCGCTGGTTTCGGTAACTACCGGCTACCAAGCTGCATGCTGGTTTACAACTATAGTAACAACAGATACAATATCTCTAGATCTTGTATGTGTTGAAATACACTTAGGATCTTTTCATTTTGACCACACGCACAATAACTTACGAGATCAATTTAGCATGTATTTTCTTTTAGTAGGATTGCGATAGTACGAATAATTTTATGCAAATTTTGGAAGATTATGGAGCTTCGCCCCTCCACCGGCGTCTCTGTCGACAGGCGGACACCTGTGAGACAAGTCGTCGTGTATTTGTAGGCGGTTTGTTGTACATTCTTATAACACTATGTTATTAGGTTAATAATAAACTGAGCATAGTTTTTTATTCAGTTAGTATGTGACTCGATAAATGACGCACCAGTATTAAACAGTATTAAAGTTTTAGGTATGGTTCAAATGGTTAAGGTGAAATCGTTTACACTTTTTTAATGAATGCCTTGCTATCATTGTCTACCTAAACGGTGTTCACTGATAAATACTGTAGTTCATAAATATAACGGAATGATTTAAACTAATTCTTTACATCTCACACAGCCTGTCTTCGGAAGTCACGCCCTCTTTTACTCAACAGTTGACTGTCCTCAGTATCCTGCAACAAAATTAAGGATGATATAATATATAAAATATATATATATATAATATATAAAGCTTGTTAGTAGAAGTTGCTAAGATAATAATCACGACCTAAGTTCCTAAATGTATTTTGTGTCTGTTTCATCATCATCATTTCATTTTATGTCCCCACAGCTGGGGCACGAGCCTTCCCTATGGATGAAAAGGGAGAACGGGCCATAAACCACCACGCGGGCCCGGTGCGACTTGGTGGTTGTTAACAACTGCTAATGCTAACTGCTGCGAAAGTTGCTTAACCTCAGCACTCGCAGACCGAGCACGTTAACCACTGCGCCATCGAGCTCCTCCACCGCCATCTCGCCATCGAGTGTCTGTTTCGCTAGTGGTAAATTATAGCCCGATCTTTCAATTACCTATAATTGACGTCCCACTAAACGAACAACACGAGTTTTAACGCGCGTTGCCAAAGCTAAGGCTTCAGTTCTTATGCCTTTATGTCCTGTCATTTAAACCAGAACATATCCTACCAAAACAAAGCTGCTTGGCGGCAGAAAAAGATATAAGTGGTCGCCATCCAATCGGTTTCTGGGCATACACCAACCACCCGGTGTATTACTAGTTGATAAGGCAAAAGTACGCATCACACATTCACTTCATTATGTTGCATACTCACGGTTCTGGGGCAAAGGGGGAGAGTTACTAAAACCGGAGAACTGAGGAGATCAACGAGGCGAAGGCCCAAAATAAGGAGACTCATTATCTACGAAATCTTACAACAGCTTGTTGTCTATGTAGTATGCGTTACTTGAGCGCGTTTTTGTGAAGTTTATCTTGTGCAGTCTCCTTATTTTGTGGCGCAGGTGCATACCCACTGAAAACGTAATACAGTTGCAGCGCTTGTGGCTACTAAGGGCCGGTACGTTGCAGTTTAACCAATTTATCGAAGGATTCATAAGTACAATCGATCAAACACCGCTTAATTAGTAGAAAACATATAATGTTGTTTTTTTCGAAACTGACTGAAATTGACAAGCTGCAATTGCAGCTTGTCAGTTTCAGTCAGTTTGATAGGGTGTATTGTCACGATATAGGTGAACATCCCCAACCACGCCACACGACCCGCGAGGACCCGCTTCGCGCGCTATAATGATTTTAACTTTTATGATTTTTTTATTTTTTTATTGGAATTGGAAAGATGTTCCTAGTCTACCCGACTATAAGTAATATTACATAACAACTATATTTCTTCAATTTACATTATAGTTTGATACCAAAATTACAAAAAATATACTTTTCAGTAAATACTTATTTATAAAAATTGAGTCCCACTCACACAAGGCCGAAAACGAATGTTGGAAAAAGGGAAGGGAGGCCTTTGCCCAGCAGTGGGACGATAAGGTAAGTTAAGCTTTGTTTGAGTAAAAAATAATTACATACCAATTTAGTTTATTACAGGTAAACGAAACAATCTATATACATATAATTTCTTGTCCTGACTGATTCATCATCGCCGAGCCGAAACCGCTGAAGCTAATTAGATGAAATTTGGACTGTAGGTTAATTGAGTGACGTAACCAGCCACTAAGGATTTTACGAAAATACTACCCTACAGGGGTCAAATAGGGGATGTTCACATATATCGTGACAATACACCCTATCAATTGTAGCTTGTCAGTTTCAGTCAGTCTCGAAAAAAAGAACATTATATAATTTCCTACATACAAAATAAATCAAAATGGTTTTTCTACTATTAAGCGGTGTATCCTTTGATAAATTGGTTAAACAAACAACCTCTGACACATAAATGTAAAGAGTTGGTATAACTTGAAATTTGCAAAATCCTATGTGTATGAAACTCGATTTTGGAACCACTGTGCGGCACGTGCACGAAGATGGCAGACGCGCGGCGGCGCAGCTAGTACGTGAGCACGGCCGTCGGCGCGTCGCACTACAGCTGAGAGCACTCACCCCGCGGCTGCGTCCCCAACGGGCGCGTGCACGAAGATGGCGGACGCGCGGCGGCATAGCCAGTACGTGAGCGCGGGCCGGCGCGTTCCACTACAGCTAAGGGCACTCGCCCCGCTGCTGCGTCCCCAACGGGCGCGTGCACGAAGATGGCGGACGCGCGGCGGCATAGCCAGTACGTGAGCGCGGGCCGGCGCGTTCCACTACAGCTAAGGGCACTCGCCCCGCTGCTGCGTCCCCAACGGGCGCGTGCACGAAGATGGCGGACGCGCGGCGGCATAGCCAGTACGTGAGCGCGGGCCGGCGCGTTCCACTACAGCTGAGGGCACTCGCCCCGCTGCTACGTCCCCAACGGGCGCGTGCACGAAGATGGCGGACGCGCGGCGACGCAGCCAGTACGCGAGCGCGGGCCGGCGCGTTTCACTACAGCTGAGGGCACTCACCCCGCGGCTGCGTCCCCAACGGGCGCGTGCACGAAGATGGCGGATGCACGGCGGCGCAGCCAGTACGTGAGCGCGACCGCCAGCGCAGTGGCCAGCGCGCCGGCCGCCCCCGCCGCCCACGCACCACCCCCGCCCGACGTCACGAACACGCGCGCCCACATCGTCCGCCACACCGACTCCGTCCACGTCGAGAACTCGCCCGACGTGAAGTTGTAATCTGACGATACAGAAAGTGCATGTTAGGTTGGGTAAATGAAATACCCTTTATAGGTAAGTCCAACTTTGTTCGCCATTGTTTGTGCTCTGTTTTCTGATCGTGTGTTTTCATTGAAATAAAATATAAAAGTGTTTTTAAAACATTCTGAGTCGAAGCAGTAGTGACTAATTTGTAAAACGGCTTTAATAGGAAAAAAAAAGTTGCAGTCAGCTATTAAAAGTGGCTTACTTTGAATATACGGAAGAACTTACTCGATATCGTAAACGCAGGACTAATCGCTTGACTGAAGTTCATCGTGGTCTGGATACAAACGCCAGTACGGTTCCAACCTTTGAGCCAGTAGTATGAGTATTGCTGTAAGCAAAAAATATTTTTTATAGATTTACCACATTTGCGCTTGGCTACATAATTTCTAATGGCAAGCTACTCAGGAACGGCTATCTCATTAACTTATATTTTACTTAACAATTATTTACTTAAGTTTATGTACATATTATTTGGGATACCAAATTGATAAATAACCATCATATTCATCATACAAGTAAGTTGACAGAAGTTAATTCGACAAACGTGCTTATTATTATTGGACTCGACTGTAATACAGTACTTACAGGGTTGTCCATCGCCTCGCACTCTGACTTGGTAGTGAGATGTTCCCCTGTGAGGAACGCGAGCAGATGGTGGTAGACCACGCTGACAAGAAGGTCCTACTCACAGGATTGTCCATCGCCTCGCACTCCGACTGGTTGGTAGTAAGATGTTCCCCAGTGACGGACGCGAGCAGATGGTGCTAGACCACGCTGACAAGGAGGTCCTACTCACAGGGTTGTCCTTCGCCTCGCACTCTGACCGGTTGGTAGTGAGATGTTGCCCAGTGAGGAACGCGAGCAGATGGTGGTAGACCACGCTGACAAGAAGGTCCTACTCACAGGATTGTCCATCGCCTCGCACTCCGACTGGTTGGTAGTAAGATGTTCCCCAGTGACGGACGCGAGCAGATGATGCTAGACCACGCTGACAAGAAGGTCCTACTCACAGGATTGTCCATCGCCTCGCACTCCGACTGGTGGGTAGTAAGATGTTCCCCAGTGACGGACGCGAGCAGATGGTGCTAGACCACGCTGACAAGGAGGTCCTACTCACAGGGTTGTCCTTCGCCTCGCACTCTGACCGGTTGGTAGTGAGATGTTGCCCAGTGAGGAACGCGAGCAGATGGTGGTAGACCACGCTGACAAGAAGGTCCTACTCACAGGATTGTCCATCGCCTCGCACTCCGACTGGTTGGTAGTAAGATGTTCCCCAGTGACGGACGCGAGCAGATGGTGCTAGACCACGCTGACAAGAAGGTCCTACTCACAGGATTGTCCATCGCCTCGCACTCCGACTGGTGGGTAGTAAGATGTTCCCCAGTGACGGACGCGAGCAGATGGTGCTAGACCACGTTGACAAGGAGGTCCTACTCACAGGGTTGTCCTTCGCCTCGCACTCTGACCGGTTGGTAGTGAGATGTTGCCCAGTGAGGAACGCGAGCAAATGGCCCGCGAACACTGGCGCGGTACTAGACCACGGTGAAACCCCTACGTAGAGCGGCGCCGGCATCTGCGGCAGCTTCTCCTCACCACCTCCGTTCTGAGCGTAGTCAGCAGCTAAGAGTAGACGGCACGCTTGGCTCTTTAGGAAGCAATATAGCATCTCGTCTACCTGTGAACAAGAGAAAAAATAAAATAAACAGTACACACGCCTACACATCAGACTACCACAAACAGTCAATTTCCTCAATAGAAACACATGTTGAAAATTTTTTTTTCACGAGCAGTATTTGAACCTGCACCCTTCTGACATTCCGGGTCAGGTGCTCTTCCAATTGAGCTATCGTGGTTCTAACCAGCCCGCCGGAATGTCAGAAGGGTGCAGGTTCAAATCCTGCTCGTGGAAATTTTTTCAACATTTGTGTTTTTGTAATTTGTTCGCAACAATATTTGCGTTAAAAATTATTTGAACATTTTATAAATAGCTTGCTTACTTCTTTACTGATCTTTAATATTTGTAAAAATATTATAATCGGATGTTAGTGACGGTAGTTGTTGACATTGAATGGGCGCCATTGGCTTTCAAAGTAAAAAGTGTTGAATAATTTCGGTGGGCTGGTTAGAACCACGATAGCTCAATTGGAAGAGCACCTGACCCGGAATGTCAGAAGGGTGCAGGTTCAAATCCTGCTCGTGAAAATTTTTTCAACATTTGTGTTTTTGTAATTTGTTCGCAACAATATTTGCGTTAAAAATTATTTGAACATTTTACTAGTTATCTTCTATGTAAGCCACTCTAAATACAATTCAGCATTGTGGTTATTTTTTAGCATCTAAATTAGTAACTTGCATTCAAGCAGTAAACTTCTAAAATATTAATATATGACATCAAAAAAGATATTCTTTAAGCTTCTAATTTTTTAACTCAGTACGTTTAAAATGTAAGTCATCCCACATTAATTAATCGTCAAAATTTTGCTAAAATTGTCATCAAATAGTAAATTACGGCCACTAATATTACCTAAAAACTATTGAGGGGAGACAAAATAAATGACTTTATTTTTAAGAATCAATTTGTGTATTGAAAGTTATTGTATTTATTTGTGTATGGTTAAGTACATATTTTAAATCCGAATAAACAATTTCAAACGTCACCTTTGTAGGTATGTCTAAAAGGTATGGTCATAAAGGAAAGGTCCTAGATATGTAAAAGAACGTCGCACGTACAAAAACGTCGTTTCTGGCGCTTCGCCGGCCGCTTTCGCGGCACGCTCGCTCCGCTCGCTCGGCTCGCGCGTTTTTGGTCACCATACTGACCTAACCTAACCTAATGAACACTACACTTTTTTCATGGCGGGAGGCCTCGCCCCTCGTCGAGCCCCCCGTCTCCCCGCTTCGGTTACAGAGCCGGCGCTGCCATACAGATGGCAGCGCCGGCTTGGCCACAGATTAGGTAAAAGTTTTATTACTACGTAAATGTTTCGACACTCGCGCTAAATCTTGCAGTGGCTATTTTCACGATAAAAGAATATGATGTATTATTTTACATGCTAAGTTATAATAAATGATGTTGTCTATAGAAGTTTGAATTATATTTTTTTGAGGACCTTGTGGTTGAAGCTGTAAAACGTAAAATGGTGATAAGATGTAAAATCCGTGGTTGTGTTAGTAAATTAGGTGGCAATATATAAATAAGAAGGACAAGTTAAGATAATTGTTGATTTTTACTTGACGCTTTCTATAGAATATTTAGATGGCATTGAAAAAAAGAAGAATTAGTTTATTAGAGCATATCTCATTTTCCCGTTGTTTAGTTATAAAATAAGAAGTTAGATCACGTGGCCATATACTTATAATTTCTCAAATAAAAATTATATAGTTTTTAAAATATTTCTAAATAACATATTGTATAAAAATGTTAAAAGAACTTACTAAATGAGCCGAAGCAGATTCATTGCCCGCGTACGATATGCCCACAACTTTTTTGTACAATGTGCGAGCAACTGCCGTGGCAAGCAAAGCAATCTTTACTTGCGGCTCCGTTTTCTTCATAATGCCTTCGGCAATGAGATCATCCGTCGACATGACTGGAAAACAAAAATAACATAGAGCAACCGCTACTAGTCGAATCAGGATGGACGCTTAATGCCTAACGCATATGGTCAATAGACTGCAAAATTTGCTAATACAATGATTACATACTGTGTTCAGAAAAAATATGAAGCTGGAGACTGACCGATGCGTATCATCGTAACGTACCATTCGCGGCGAGCTTGATACGTCATTGCTGACTAACCGATAACAGTTCGGAGCTCGCGGCGAATGGCTCGTATCACTGTACTGACCATGCGAATACTCGCAACGAACATTATTACGTTTCCGCAAAATGCTTCGTTGAGTCTCGACCATTATGGTGGCGACTAACCGGAGCGTATCATAGTAACTTAGCCGTAACGTACCATTCGCAGCGAGCTTGATGTGTTATTTATGAGCATTGCTGTAATATATCAAGCTGACTGACCGATACACAGAGCGGCTCGGCTCACTGTACTGATCATGTGAATGCTCGCATCAAACATGTTACGATACGGCAAAATGCTCTGGTCAGTCTCCACATTTAGGCTGGTTTTAGTGTCACGCAGACCGTCAGTACGGATCGCTCCGCACAGACCGATCTGAATTTAGCTTAGGGAGCGTTTTAGAGTAATGACCCGTCCGGTCCGTACGGACGACCGTCCGCGCCGACAGCTCCGCAATACAGATCGGTCTGTGCGGAGCGATCCTTACTGACGGTCCGCGTGACACTAAAACCAGCCTTAGGCGTTTGTCTAGCTAGCCCTTAGTGTTAAAAAGTCTATTGTATAGGCCTCCAACGACAAAAGTTAATAAGTTATTTGGCACAGAAATTAAGAATAATAAAACAACCCACAAAATAAGCAAGTTTAGTTTACATACATTTTGTTCAATTGGGATTCTTTAGGAAATAAGAATTAAATAATTAACTATTTTCGTCTCGGTCTTCGCCCAAGTAATATTCTGTCTGCCACAAAAAAAAAAGTTAGGGCTCTCTAACTATCTCCATGCAAAACAACGCTTCAATTTGTCGCACCGACGTAAAAGTAGGGCCAGAAACCACCAACCATTTTCGCATTCATTATATAAGTCAGGACAACTGGATCAAATGGATAATAAGATTAATAAGAAATGTGTGTACTCACATTTGCCATTTTCTCCAATGCTGATGTTGTGATAGTCGAAACCTATATTCTCGTAATCATCTAGAGCGGAGTTATAAAACATGTTGGTGAATTGTTCCTTGTAATCAGCCAACACCATTTGGGCCATTTCATAATTCGGAGCGACGTTCGAACTGTTCTTTAGCTCCGAGGCAGATATTTGTGAGATACGCCGAAAAGAATGCAGCGACGCCGGAGGAAGGTTTTCCGTCAGCGTGAGCTGCACGGTCATGTTGTGTTGGTTCAGGTATTCACTCAACCCATTAATTACTTCTGAGACCTGCAATAAAACATTACTGCTAAGTGAAATAAAAAAGTATGCTGCAAAATTTGTTTATTATTCCTTAAAAAACCTTTCATTCATAATAACGTTAATTAAACGTTACTTTTATATATCTTACGGGTAAGCACAGTGCCTTCATCTCACCTGATGTTAAGTGATGATAAGGCCAATGGTGGAAGCGCACTTCACCCGGGATCTTCAACTACTGAGGCTGTCTTAGCAACACTGGCTATCTTATCTCTACCTTCCAGAACACAACTATGCTTTATGTTATGGCGACATATTTAGATACAATGGTAGCTAGCCAGGCGGACAAACAAACCCAACCAAAAGTATCTCACTAATATTATAAATGCGAAAGTTTGTGTGTTTTTGTGTATATTTGTTGCTTCTGCACGTTGCAACGGATGGATGGATTTGGATGAAATTCGGCATACAGATAGTTTATAACCTGGATTAGCACATACGATACTTTTTATCCCGATATTCCCACGGGAACGGGAACCACGCGGGTGAAAGTGCGGGCGGCCGCTAGTACATAATAAATTTTAAGTGTGTTCATTTAGAAACAAAAACTGGTTTCTTACATTACAGTGCATTCTAAAGACGCTTGTGTTTCTCTGTACACTAATATGTTAAACTATATTCGCTGGGAATCGAAACCAGGATCTCTGGATCTAAGACTAGCCGGTGATTTAACCAGTACTTGGACCCCAGAAGCGGTTGAAATCGGGATGATTTTGATTTTCCTTGAAAATTATTTAGTCTTTTTCTATAGAGTTGGCTAGATAATTGCTCTGCCCTACCTAATGTTAACATCTGCTTCAGCAGAAGCAGAGTCCTGATGCGAGAACAGCTAGTGGAGCAGGGTTACATAACTGACAACTCACCTCATTAATATTGTTAGCGTCACTCGGAGTGAACATGTTCAGGGGCCACGCCTCTTCGTCTTTATGCGCTACGAGCTAGCAGCCGATCTGCCCGAGCTCTATAACATCTGCTTAAGCAGAAGCAGAGTCCTGATGCGAGAATAGCTAGTGGAGTAGGGTAAGATAACTGACAACTCACCTCATTAATATTGTTAGCGTCACTCGAAGTGAACATGTTCCTCAGAACGAAGACGAAGAGAAGACAGAAGAAGAGGCGTGCCTGAGGGCACGCCTCTTCGTCTTTATACGCACAAGCTAGCCGCCGACCTGCCCGAGCTCTGTAAAATCTGCTTAAGCAGAAGCAGAGGCCAGATGCATGGACAGCTAGTGGAGCAGGGTTAGATAACTGACAACTCACCTCATTAATATTGTTAGCGTCACTTGGAGTGAACATGTTCAGGGGCCACGCCTCTTCGTCTTTATGCGCTACAATCGAGCCGCCGATCTGCCCGAGCTCCAGGTACAAGGCGATGTCTTGCAGTTTTAGGGGTGCGATTGGAGGCCACTCGCCATACTTCATGTCGTATGCCACCTTCTGCGAGCCAATGTAGTCGAATGCCTCGCCGTTGAACAGCGTCCACAGCACGTTCGTATCTACACAAAGTTATGTACTTTTATTGACATTACAAGATATTATAGTCCAGCGTGTTTTTACATTTTTTTAAGCACTCACACGCATGCATGGTCGATAGGGGAGTATTGACCCACGTTGACCGGGTCAGCCCGAGCTAAGGTCTTAGCCTTTATAGGCATCCTTTAGTTGTTTCACACTCGATTCCGATCCGAAACTAAATTAAAGGAAAGTAAATCTGTCCCATTGCTGGACAAAGGCCTCCATTATTGAAATAAAGTCTTGCTACAATTGATGGGTATTAGCTTAATCACCACGCTTGCCAAATGCGGGTTGGTGATCTCAAACCCGGGCTATGCATCCAAAAAATCCGAAACACTTTGCCCGACCTGCCCCCCAACCGCCTAACACTCTCGCTTTCGATCGCTTTGGAAGCGAGGCCCTCGCCTCGCTTTCTAATATGATATCGAAATATAATATCGAATAATATCGAAAGCTATAGCCTATAGCTTTCGATATTGCTTTCATATTGCTTTCGAAATGACAAGATGACGCCTTCTTCTCGCCTCGCCTTCAAAGCGATCGAAAGCGAGAGAGTTAGGCGGTCGACCCCCTGGGAATTGAACCTAACGGGTAACCTTCCGATCCAAACGCCTCGGAAAATCAAGTAGGGGACTGGAAAACGCTTGATTGTTGCCATCCTCTCTAGAAACCCCCTGAGGATATGCGATCATCACGGCTTAGGGAACCTTCAAGTTTCATGCCGCCCACAAAAGTCCGGTTACGGCAAAGGCCATCGAAGGCCAACAGCAATATTCTTCCAAAAAAACAACGCACACACCCATAAAGTTATATTTTAATTGTTTACTTGACCTTTGTATTTGTAAAAAACAAATTCTTATTAAAAAAAATTGTAATATTTTAAACTACTTACCATAGGATCTGTTCTCTGGTGGCATTATATGCGCAAGAGTGGCGGCCGCCGTGATCAACGTCACCATGCCTACGACAGAGCTTGCCGCGCCCGGAGAAAGCCCTGTCAATTTAAAATCAATCTTAATAAAAGCGCTCACAACTGAATATTCAAAAGATAAGCCATAATAATAAAACTGCGATAGGTACTAATTCGTCAATTTAATTCAATGTTAACGTTACGTCAACAATACATAATCGGTGAAATTAATAATGTAATATTTATCTTAAAACTGTATTTACAGTAAAAAAAAAATGTATACTAATATTATAAAGAGGAAACCTTTGTATTTATGTATGTATGTATGTATGTATGTATGTATGTATGTATGTATGTATGTATGTATGTATGTATGTAAGTATGTATGTATGTATGTATGTATGTATGTATGTATGTATGTATGTATGTATGTATGTATGTATGTATGTATGTATGTATGTATGTATGTATGTATGTATGTATGTATGTTTGCAACGAATAAACTCAAAAACTACTAGACCGATTTAAAAATGCTACATTAGCGCTGAATAATATAGGCTATATTCAAAAAAATATATTATATAAAATACTAAAAAGGACAAATTAATTTTCCAATACAAAATGATTTGTTTGTTTTGTTGTCATGGAAACCATTGATATATAATTAACTCAATGATGGAAACTGTCAAAGCGGTACGAAGTCCGCCGGGTCAGCTAGTTTTAAATAAAAAGGAAAATCTGAAGAGAGTGTTTAAATTAGCCGCGCTTTTCATAAGCCTTCGGGTGCACAGGCCAGCACGTCGAGACTAAGACAAACTGTCAAATTTCCTCGATAGACTTTGAACTTTATGACTATGACATATGGTTGAACATTCATTGAAGAAACTTTACAGTTTTGGATAGTCTGATGTGCAGGCGTCTGTACTTTATGCCTACTAGCTAATATGTAATATAGTACACATAGTAAATCAGGTACACTTTGAGTACACCTTAGCTATAGCTATGATGTACACACGGCGGCAGATCAACCTACCCAAAACTGTCAAATTTCTACCATCAATTTTGAACTTTATTCTTTGGTATTAAGGATCAATATTCATTGAGGGAATTTGACAGGTTTGGGTAGGTAGATCTGCCGCCGACTGTACTCAAAGTGTACCTGATTTACTTTTTTGTACATACCATCAAAAAGCGATGCAGTGTCAATTCTAGCGGTAACCATGATGACTGGCTTTTTTGTTTCCTAAAAACCAAAATAATTAGTTTTTAATAATTAATAGTATTATTTGGACATAGTTAACTACAACATAATGCTAAGCAGTTACATTAATAGATATTAAAATAATAAAACATTAAAGTTTAATGTATTTGTTTTTTTCTGAATTAGGTATTCCTTCAACTAAACTTTTTCCTTTTATCTTACAACGTTTGTATCTAGAGTAACTATTCTAGTCTATTAAAATCTTAACACAATATCATAATTCACAATACTAACCTTACTCAGGGGTAACAATGAATAATATACATTTTGATCCCCTAAGGGATCACATACTTTAGCTGATGTCAAAACAGCTGAATTGCCTGATCTGCAAAAAAAACATTTAAAGATATATTCTTAACCTTTCATAAATTAAAATATAGTAAAGAATATAATCGTATCCGTAAACTGTGTACTAAAATGTCTTTAAAAAAAGTATAGTAGCTTAGTAGCAACAGATAATAGATGATGGTTGTGACAGGATTTATGCACTAAAGTTTAATGATTTAATTGGTTGTATAATGATTAAACCAACACCACTAACCTTCTCAAGCAGACTGTACTGTCCACCGCAGCAAACATGAAAGCGTGCAACTGAACTGAGCATAGAGGCCTGCCATTTTGATTGTCTGTATCTGAATTATATCTGTAAAGGAAGAGCATATGATATAAAGACGCATTTTGTCATAACCTTATTAATATTGTATCATTGCCAGCCTATCCAGCCTATTAACTCTAACTGTGGCTCGATCCTTCCTACATGAACAACAAATACCACATGAGAAGATTTCAGCATAACCCACCAATTCAACAAGATTGCAGGTTGGTGAGTTTCGACAACTGCTTTCTAGTGACAGCATTGGCTTAACAAGCCTAAACAAGCACAAAGGACCTGAGATATTTCAATTTTGTCATGCAGTAGGTTGGCTTTGCGAAACTTTGATCTTTTACTGCAATTTAACTTATATCATCATCATCAGCTCTTTTTATGTCCCCACTACTGGCGCACGAGCCTTCCCTATGGATGGATAGGGAGAACGGGCCATATACCACCACGTGGGCTCTGTGCGGATTGGTGGTTGTTAACAACTGCGAATGCAGCCGGGACCAACGGCTTTACGTGCCTTCCGAAGCACGGACGGAGGAGCTCGAAATGATAAATTTTTGGTCACCCATCCGATGACCAGCCTTTGCAAACGTTGCTTAACCTCAGCACTCGCAGACCGGGCGCGTCAACTACTGCGGCATCAAGCTCCTCCCTTCCGAATCACGGAGGAGACCTTAGAACTTATACAACGTGAAAAAGGTTAAGCGCACTTCCTTATTATTATTTATTTATTTATAATTAGCGATTATTTAATTATAATTAAAAATCATGCAAAAAATTTTTACTTATATTCAATTAAATATGGTTTATTTAAGATATTAGTTATACTTGTTGAGAGCAAACAGTGTGGTGGGCATTAGAGCTTTAGCCTACCGACCTACAACACACTCAACGAAAGCCGAACACCGAAAAAGCCGACAATAGACCTAACCTACCTTCTACGGTACACGAAATACGAATCGTGTTTAGCAGTTGACTTGTTTACGTTTAGTAAAGAAATTACGATTTTTTCGTCAATTACCGTGCTTTCGTTCCATTTCTTTCAGACTTTTGAATGTTGACTCTTAATAATGTTTATTGATACGGTAATAAAATGTCAATAGAAAAATTCGTAGGAAAATGTAAGCTATTGTAGAGGGTATTGCAATTATTATTGCACAGCTAAAGTAGGTAGGTTAGATTTGATAGTAAACAACAAAACTTTACAAAGGCGGCTTTACAATTTTGTTATGTTTGTTTTGTTTGTAATTTTATAATTTTATAGTATTTAAATTTTTACTCTAATTTACTTTGGCATTCTACCATAGTTAGCTGAATAGGATGAGCCTAACAATGTTATAACATCTTCCCATGTACCCTGTTCATACACAAAATAAAATATTATATTCTATTCTATTTAGAAAAAATCATACATAATAGGTATTATTACAACAACAACATTTGCATTCATTGGCAAGTTACAACGATTAATGCACATTATAATGTTCAATTTACTTCAGTTAACATTTAAGTTCGCTTTGTTAACAGTATATACAGTAATAACAGTCGTTGCTTCGTTTTCATTCACTTATCTTATAAATTTACCCCATAAATAAAAGTCAAGCGGCGTGTGTTCGAGATCGAGAAGATCGAGCCGGCCAGCTGATCGGTCCCAATCCCAACAAATACGAGCGAACAACGCGCTGGCAGTACGCTGGGGCTCCGTCATGCTGGTATTGTATATGTTTATCAGTAGCAACAGTTTACGGATAAGACGAAGGTAATGCCGACCGGCCAATCTCTCTTCGTATGACGTACGGCCAGATAACACGATCGTGGCCTCCTGCCTCTAGCCTATGCATGCGCAGTTACTTTTAACTGACCAGTTCAAGGAGAACGGAGGAGATCAGGGGACTGGAGATGCACTCGCATGCACCCGCTAGAAGTGCTTCCTGAGGGCTGCGTTTGCGCATTTGTTTATAAATTATAACGATATCCTACAATTCACGGTTTGTATATCTACACCATGTTCACTTTTATCCAAGATCACATATACTGATAACTGGTTTGCACTGATGATCGCGAGATATGTTTCTAACCTAATTAGATCACGGTCGAGCAGATTCGATAGATTCTTCATTGACTTTGTTAGTAGCCGGTCAATTTGCTGGCGAGTCTTTGTGTTTATGCAGTGCCTTTAGTGTTTACTTCAAAGTTGATTTTTCATTGAATTTTTTTGAAGCGGTCTCTTTGCCGGGTTGAGGTATGTTTGTGTTTGTGTGGTTTAGTTTTGGACTGATTTTGTTAAGGAATTAAAGCCTTACTGCCTTGACTTACATTTTATTTTCGTTTGTTTTGAATTTTTATCGATGAAGTGACTGTAATTTTAATAAGTATAAATATTTTTGGGGAAAAATATAAACTTTATTTTAAATATTTTAAATTTATTGAGTAGCCGATTTAGAAAAAACTACTTTCAGGGAGTGCGCTTAACCTGTTACAGGTTGTATAACAGACTATATTTATTCTTGCTATTCTAGTAACGAAACCAGACAAAAAAAACATTTTGAATATCTTCTTCGATTTTAATTATATTTTCAGAATCTTGTAAAATAAACTGCACAATTAGTTTACCTTTCAAAGCATTCTTCAATCTTATTAATTTCCTCCAATCTTGACTCAGGCAAGTAGAGGATAGGAAATGGTATGTCTCTCCTCATCAAATTAGTGCCTTGCTCATTCCATGCTGAGTTATCTGACCTACTTGATGAACATATACTGCCTGGCCCCGATGAATACTCGTTTGGACACTTGGAGTCTTGTGAAAAACCAGTAACACTAAAATAAATAATTACAGATGTATTTCTACTGATAACATAATCCAATGAAAACCTATGCGTCATTCAATGCTATGATGTCATCAAATATTGTGTTGCTTATTAGTCATTTAATTTGAATACCTATATGAAGGGAGATTTTTAGCTAAGAAAATAGTCTAAGTTTTGACATCACTATTAATTCCAGAGTGAGAGCATTCATGATAAGCAAAATTCTTTTAACAATGGTCATTTATTGCAAAATTTTTAGTTAACTTACCCTAAACTTGAATTGTGAAATATTAGTACTCCAGCAATATTTGTTGGCCGATCCATGAAGATCTCCATGATTTCCTTGAACAGGGCTGTGCTGACAACGGCCATATACGGCCCGGCACTGGCATTGAAGACTAACCAGTTGGCATCACTGACTTCTCTTACAAGGTGTACCACACCCACTGCACCTTGGTCTGAACCTGTTTAAAAAATATGTACTAAATAGTAAGGGGTATTAGACACTTATATAAAGGATTAATATAAAAAGTTTATCATCTAGAATTGTATAATTCAGAAGTTATTTTATTTGGTTTATGACTATGTTTGTATCCATGTTGACAAATATAAATATTTCATTGTTTACTTACTAGAGCAACCCACTTGATGGGTACCATTCAGTCTTCGAAAGCATGATGCACCACCTTCTATTGAAGAATAGATTTGCTCATGTAGCCTTTCACAATATGACACTAAAAATTTAAATAGTGTTATTTACATTCATTCATGTAGAACTCTTAACAACCCTCTGTTTTAAGATCAATTGAACGAAGCTGAATACTTACATTTACTGCTAATAACAACACCTAACACAATAAATATATAGTTACAATTCATTTTTATTTAGTTGGTGCATTTCAGGCTACACGTGTTCATTTAAAAATAGGTTCGTTTAATTGATTATTGTTTTGCAAATCTATTCGCCACAAACAACTGAGTTACATTAATATTTTTATTTTGTACAATAGAAAAATTTGTTCAATACAACAACAACAAATTCTATTTTTTTGTTTTTAATTGCCACTTTAGAGGCCACTTTCCAGTTTCTGTCAAGTCAAATAAAGTGTCAAAGTCAGTCAAACTGTCAAAAGAGATGTAACAACTACCGAGAGCCATCAAATCAGAAATTGAAAAATAAAGTTCAAACGAACCATTCAATTAATGTGTCCGTTAAGCTGGATAACGTACACATTAGTCTTGTGCTTAATCGGACACTTTTCGGTTTAGTACTATACTAGTACAGTCCGAGTAAAGTACTAGTACACTTTATTAGTACTAATAGTACCTAACAGTACACGGAAATAAAGTCGTCTGTAATATAATATAGATAGAGGTCAGTGCGCTATCCTCTATAGACTCACTGCTGTTTTAATCTATTTTGGCACTGTTATCTTATCAGCCAACTAAATAGCTTCATAACTGTTTTTTGCCAAAAGTAGCCACTTTTATTACGAAATCATTTTTAAATTATTTATGGTTTTTGAACAATTTCAGTCATCCTGGCGCTAAATACCGCTGAGCAAGATTTTCTATCAATAAAACGCACGGTCGGCGTAAGCAATTGATTTGCTATGTCGCATAATGTGTGTATATTCGATAGCGATTGGCAGGCAACAACTATCTCGCTTTCTCTTACATACAGTACGTTTGTTCCTTGTTCGTTCTTGCTCGGACATTCGGAGTAATTCGGGCAAGCAACATTAAAGCACTTGAGTTGAGTGTAGCGGGAGACGTAGTACTAATAATAGTCCGACTGTCCGATTAAGAGCTTGCGTTCGGTAACGTTTAGTTAGTACTTAGTACGCGTACTACACAAGACTAGTACACATGGTCTATTTCACGTTTGTTGTTATTACTACAAACATACTGCAAACATAAAATAATTAGTGCCTCCTTAGTTTAAGAAATAAATAAAGATCTTTTTTAGTGTGTACGCTGGCATTACGATCAAGTTGGCGTACACGTGATCGTTCTCGAAAACTACTAATATTATAGCAACGGAATTTACACACACATTTAGTGCCTAATTAGTGCCCCAGCTATGCAAAATTTCATAAAAATTGCTCTTAAAGGAACGGAGATATTGAACAAGACTTGTGAATGACATTTCGAGCTGGCGTTTATACAGCGTACTCATATGCTTACAGAAAGCGAACTTCTCTTTTTATGATTGTTATCTGTTGTTTTAGTGCATGAAATTCTGACTCTGTCAGTAAAATTAGTTTATGTGAATCTGCAGTGGAACTATGTAAAACAATATGTAAAGTTATATTCATACTAGAAGTACAGACAAGTTCAAAAGTGTTTTCTCTACCTTTAAAGTGGTTTTTGAAATACTGCATTAAAATCAAAAACTAATCTAGCAGGAGATAAGACCGTAATTATCGTAGTTTGTGCTCAATCTGCGATTGCTAAAGTAAAGCAACTTTTACAAAGGCCGGTCATCAAATGGGTAACTAAAAGTTTATCATATTGTGCTCCTCCGTACTTCGAAAGTCACGCTGCATTAGCATTCGTTAACAACCAACTACCAACAACCAACAACCAATCCGCTCTGTCCCCGCGTGGTAGTGTAAAGGCTCCTTCAATTTAGATGTTTGTTGTCGGATGGGCCTCGACTTCGGCGCAACTACCGCTAGCATCACCATCATCAACTGCGCCTACATCGACCGTACGAATACAACAGGCGGCGGGCCTGCAACTCGGGTTAAATCCGCACTGTGTCGGCCAACACTGACTCCATATCTCCAACCACCCGCCGCCCGCTTTACCGGACCCATATGTCGCGGCCCGCTCGCTGGCGCTCACCGGGCGTCGGCCAATGCCGTCTCACCCGGGGAGTTGACCCACACCGATAGTTTCACAGGGTGAGGGACAGGCTCATGGCACGGCAGTGAGGGAAAAATAACATAAAAATATAATCTACATTAATGTAAAAAGCGACATGACATACATCAATGACACGCTCTCATAAACAATTTTAAACACACAAATGTCATCCTATTTCGGTTTCGTTTGACAGCTCGTGTTTGTTGCTCTATTCCGTTGATATATTAACTTTATGGTATTTTCCTATTTACCATAATTTTGTTCACAGTTTGACAGTTGAATAAAGGCAATGGAATAAATATGACGCAGCCATACACGTGCTCTCTGTGGACTCGCCTTTGACTAAGCTTCATCTATGAAGTCATTTGGAATTAATTTCTTTTTTTTGAGGGGGGGGTCGGAAAATCACCCATAGAAATTTTATTGTCACTCCGCACATGTGTGGGGTCCGTCATTGAATGGGTTAAACTAAGAAGGCACTACTTATTTTATGTTTGCAGTAATTACGCACTAATTACGCACTAAAAGAGGGCATAACAACAAACGTGAATTAGACAATGTGTACGCTAGCTTAACGGACACAAATTAATTGATATTTTATCAACATCATCTTTATCTTCATCATCAATTCTAACTTCTATAATTTAATTAAGGAAATGTGTCTGTTTGCAGTTAAAGCTAAATAAGTACACAAACTTCTCTAAAGCTTTTGATAAGGTCAATCACACTTTATTATGTCAAATACTAAAAATGATGGGAAAACATAGTTTATTACTTCGATGGATTGAATCCTACTTGTCTTGAAGAAGTAAATTACTTAAGGGTGAAGTATCTTTTCGTGCATCCATTGTTCTTCAAGGATCACATTTAATCGTCACTAAATGTTTTATCTTGACATTCACTAGGCAATCTTATAAAATATTTTTTTACTATAAATTGGATCACATATTCTTAAACCTTATAAGTAAAACCCAAGACTTAGGCATAAAACTATGATGAAAAACTATCGTTTAGAGACCATTATTATAATCATATTTGTAACAGAGCCTTAAGTCTTTTGGGATTTGTAACAAGCCTAAAAAAACACTAATCTCGTGCCATTATACTTGTTGACTACGGGTATACTATTTGGTCACCCTTCTATACCGTGCACTCAAGTCGCATCGAATCCTTACAAATAAAATTCATAAAAAAAATTATCTTGTTCAGTTAAAGGCTTTTATTGTAACACTGTGCACATATTAATAACTACAGATTAAAAAATAATGCAAAGCAGACTGAATTCATAATTCATTAATTTAATTCAATTCATAAAATTCTTAATTCAGCCATTAACTTTAACACTTAACGGATTAACGTAATGTTTTGAAGGTCCTGAAGAGCCATTGACACTTTATATCCAGTAAATAAAATGTAGAAAACTGATGATTGAAACACCGTCCGAGGTTCTCTACAATGAAATTCCTTGTTCCTTACTAGATTCTCTGATCTGAAGGGTTCGGATTGGATCGGCTAATGAGTAAACACTTCTAAAACACTTATTAATATTTTTAAATTATTTAACTCATTTAATAGGATAAAATCGATATAAATCGAATTAATCTATATCTGAAGAAATTGAACAATCAATTGATATTGATTTAGAAAGCAGTCTCTATCTGACTGCGGACGACGCCATTTGTAGAAGCGACAGCTGTGCATTTTAATATTAAATTCTCCACTTTTTGCGATAAAACTAATGTCACTAATAAAATCCACATTTTTATTATAATTATTGTTTAAAGAAAGGTCAACACGATGGCAGAAAAGGTGGAGACAAAGGTAATTATTAAAATTTGAATCGGGTTCCTATTTTCAAAACTTCCATTTCATTGTTCGTTCAGCCTTGTCCGTTGGTCGATATTATTATGTGGGATAATACAATAGATTCTTTAGATCTAACCATTACTCTTCTTCGATTTACTACTCCTTACTTAGTTTCACTATTTTGTCTAGTTAAGGACCATGATCTTACGAAAAATAGAATAATGTGTAAAACAAAATGGTGACAAATTTTTATGTAAACGAGACTTGCTTGCATTGAATCTATGTTACCTTCAAAAGGAGAATCTATTTCGTCGGGTAGATGATGAATAATACTTTGATTTCGAATTAACCGTCACTAGACATTATTTGGCGTTACTGACTTCAAGAGAACTAATCTAACTTTGTTTTAGAACTTTTTGCCTCATAATTTCTTTCTGATGTGTGCTTAGTTAAACCCATCTTGTTAACATTTCGCTCAACTCACCAAAGTCCGGTTTTTTATTTGTAAATGTAGGGTAGGACAACATAACTCATAGTATGTATATTTTAATAAATGCTCATGTGTTCTTTGTGTGAAGCAATAATACCTACATAGTTTTAGCTATGATAAACAATGAAATTTTTAATTTAGTTAGTTGATTTAAAAATATATTGGGTCAGAGTGAATTGGATTGTCTAAAGAAATTGTTTTATTACTGAAATAGGTAACTGTTAATTGTAAGGAATAATAATAAAAACTATTGTGCTTTGTTACCAAAATAGGCTATTTTGGTTCCACAGTATCTATGTAGTAATTTTTCATTGCTCTGCAATCTTATTACAAGAGGTTTCATATTTGATGGCAAAAATAGCCTTCCAATGCCTTAACTCAAAAACTTTCTTCTTTTCAATTTTATAAATGGTAAAACAAAATAAGTAGGTATAGAAAAATTGTAAAAGCAAAATATCTGTCACACTTCTACATGTGGAATTAACTAGCTTATTTCATCAAAAATTAAATTGTCACACTTGCAAATGCCGAGAGTAGGCAAGCTTCATGTTTCATTATTTTAAGCATGATAGCATTTTCATTGTAAAAATATTTAAATACTAGAGATAGATAGATTAGAACTTCAGGCTGCTTCAAGCCTGTTAAGCCAGAAGGCATGAGTTTGAATCACCCAAACAATATTATCATTATGATTTTACGAAAGACCTTTAAATTAATTTATTATTGTTATTTTTACTAGTTTATATTTTTAAAATTGTAAAATTATCTTTAATTTTTATCTACAAACTGTATTCAAGTGCATTGCAGGCCAGATGGTTTGTCTCTTGAAGGTTCAAACTTTGCTTTCGGAAACCAAATATAAAAATATAATTAACAACAATTTTTATTTTTATTTTTTATAAATTAATTCAACAATGTAAAATATTGTTTAAAGCACAAATTTTCTATTCTGTTGCACATGCATCACGAATAATAAAACAAACTGCTAGATTTGTGACATCATATTGAAGGGTGACATTGCCCAACCATGTAATAATACCGCAACAGTCTTTATGATGAATATTTGTTACAAGAACTCATAGTTTATTGTTTCTGAATATAAACTATTATGTACTACTAGTACATAACTACATACTTGACTTGAATAACAATTACATTGCTTGCTGTATTTTACAGTCGGAGCCATTACCAGACCTCGATGATTTATTGCAATGCCCTGTGTGCTACGAGATCCCTACGGGTCAGATCTTCCAGTGCAATGAGGGTCACCACGTGTGCGGTCGCTGCAAGATGCGCCTGGACATGTGCCCTGTATGCCGAGCTCTGTTCTTTGGAACCCGCAATTATGCAATGGAAGAGCTTATAGCTAATGTTAGGAAACTTCGAGCTTTTGTAAGTATTATCACTTGTAGAATTAACACTTTATACTTGTGGATTTACTTGTAGGTTTACCAGATCTTAAACACTAGCAAGACACTTCGATTTTTAATATGAAAAAGTATAAAATACATTCATGTTTTAATTGAGAAGTTGGTTGGAATTTTACCAAATGCCAATCCCACCTTGAGTTATAGTACCGCACCGCACTACAAAATCAATAGATACCACAAATGTACATATTTTTATGTAGATCTAATTTAAATACATTATACAATACAAACACAGTCTAGTTAAAGACTGTAGATCCTGCCTATCCAGCATGGCAAGAACTTATTAACATTTTGCTTGATGTATCAAATCCAATCCAATCATCCAATAGGTAGTGTTTGTGCTAGCTTTAAAGCTGTTTTTTTTCTTTATTAATATTCGAATTATGTTTAGGTTAAAATTAGATCTTAATTGTTTTGAAGATTTTTATTGACTAATGCTTATTTGTATTGTTTACCTTAGAAATTGGGTGGAAAAGTTACTACTGACACTGAACCAGTAGAAAGCAATGCTCCCGCCAGTGAAACGCCAGCAGATGCTGAAAGTGAGGCTACTGAAGAAGAAGACAGCAACCTTGAATTGTCCACCGTAAATATATTTTTTAAAGAAAAAATACCATATAAAAAATTTACACGAAATTTGTTGTTCATCATTACCAGCTCATTTTTATGTCCACATTGCTGGGGCACGAACCTTCCTTACGATAGGAAGGCTCGGGTGTAAAGGGAGATTGGGCCCTAAACCACCACGCGGACCCTATAAAGTCTGAATAATTACTATAGTTAAATGTTTAAACTTCTTGGTGTTGTTTGAAAACCTACATGTCTTTTCTTTAATTCTTTCAGCGTTCTTCTGTAAGAGCTCCCCAGGCTTGTAAGGGTCTGTTTCGTTGTCTCTGCTGCAAGAACGGGAACAGTGAGCGATTGCCAGCGGCGCGTCTGCTCAATCATTTACGTTATTTCCACGCTCCAGAACTGCTTGAGGTATTTATTTATTAATGGCACATGGAACAGATTACAATAACATTTTATAAAATCCATATATATCGATACCTTTGGGTAGAAAGGTCGTATAAACCAAAACCCGACTTTTCAGGAGAGCAGAAAAACGTTTTTTTTTTTTTAAATAAAAATTCATAACTTTTTTGTTTTTTAAGTTATAAAAAAATGACCAATGAAAAAGATTCTTACAATTTGAGAATGAAAAAGGCTAAATCATCAAAACACATCTATCTTCTTTTGTTTCAAAGTTAGCTTGGATTTACGTCTAAGAAAAAACCAATTTATCGTTAATACACCCCATGAAAATGTACCTAAAAAAAACTGCATAGGTCGTATATCCATTTTTGGTAAGCTTATTATCACATAAATTATGGTCATTACGACGTCGAATTTAAACTAATTGTAAGTAATGTATTTAACTCGCTAGGGCGTATATACCATTTACAATTAAAGACGATTTTTACGCCCAGAGTTAATATAAATTATGGTCATTACATCATAACAAACTACAAAAAAAATACATTCGGCTTTTACGTTAACAATTTACCTTTTTTAAGACGTTATGACCGAAATTTTCTGGGTCGTATAAACATGTTTTTTGCGAATTTCTGTATTTCGTATATACAGATCGATAGAGAAAAAAAATCTGAGAAAAATGGTATATATAACTCAATTTGGCCAAAATGGTTTATACGACCTTTCTACCTAAAGGTATCGATATAGTTTTCTAATTTCAATTCAAAAAATATGTACACAAAAACATATTAATAAACTATTTTTCAATTAAATAAAATGAAGTAAATTTACATGTTGAGTAATTACATTGCAATATGTTTTCAATTTCAGGGTCAGTCTGAAAATGGAGAGTATATTCAAGCTTGGCAATTTTCTACTGTTCCTGGCAGAATTGTCACAGCTGTCAGAATTGCTGATATGGGCATATTTTTTTTAATAATAGAAATAAGTGGTATGTATAGTATTTAGAATCGTAGGGTGTGCAGAGTATGTACCGCCCAATATCTATAATTATCAGCAATCTAAGCCAAGTTAAAATGGGCACTATCACCAATGTACCACAGTCTACTCTAGGCCTTTATTTTGTCCAACTCATAAGAATGGGCTGTGCTAACTTTGCAGACTCTGCTTTTAATGTGTTGTTTTTAGTATCTATATCTTAAAGAAATTGTAATTTCTGAACTAGTCACCTTAATTCTCTTTTATTTTCAGACGACTCTGTTAGTGCTTGGTTGGCCATGGCTGCATCACCATGGGTAGCTCATGAATTTAGTTACACGGTAACTATTTCTGGTAACGACCGTGAGGCTATCTTTTCAGATTGTGTAAGTATTCTTATGTTATAACATTTCAGTTTTGACTTACTAGTTTTTTTGTTAGATTTTATGATATTTAAAAAAGCATGTGAGTTTAGATAAGGAAAAAACATGACATTGTTTCGATTTGTTTGCTTTTCGTTCTGCTTATCGTTAAACAAAGACTTTTCCTAAGGCAGTTATAAAGTAGATTAAAAACATACAATTATATTTATTTTGTAAACAATTTACAATCGAAATATTTTGTTGTAAACAAAACAAACATCGTACACAGGTGTGGTCGGTGCGATCGTGCGAAGGATCCCTGAAGAAGCGGGGCCACTGTCTGGTTGTGAACGGGTTGGACGCGCAGGCGCTGATCGCGCCCGTATCGCTCAACGGCAAGCTGTCGGTGCGGCGCACGCCCGCCGAGCAGCTGGCGCACCTGCC